>JBAKGM010000365.1:27440181-27455910 GCA_037177215.1 Asparagus racemosus | reverse complement strand
TACACAGTACACACACATACTCACATATATATAGAAGATACAGGGGCTATGGTAAGCATAGGATGTCATCACCAAACAATAAAAAAGAACATTTCCTACGAGTTGAAATGCCTGATAACCCAGCAACATGATTGGTCATGTCCTACACTATAAGGATCATGATATTAAGCATATAATTTGTTGATGCAACTCAAACAAGGATAATATAAGAATTAAAGATCTTTTCTTAGAATAATGTGTAAATAAAGTAGAAAGGTACTTTAAATGTTGAAAATCCAAAGAAAAACAGGAAATTCTGAGAAGTTAGATAAAATTTAAAAAAGATAATAATTGATAGTGACTGTTAGCTATCAGTTATAATAATGTGTGGATAAAGTAGAAAGGTACTTTAGAGGTTGAAAATCCAATTCCGAGAAGTTTGATAAAATTTTAACAAGAGTAATCATTGATAGTGATTGTTAGTTATTAGTTATGTTTCGAACTCCATTGTTCATTAGGCAATATAAGATTTAATCATTAATCACAAAAGAAGCATAATCATTTAAAATTATGTTTCAATTATACTCATGAACATTTCTACACAATTAATCATTAGATTATTCTATATGAATGTAGCAATTCTACATCTCTATATGGCTACATTGCCCTTTTTGCAAATTTTGCTACCAACTGACTTGTAGCGTATGTAGTTCTTAATTTGATTTTTATGTTGAAGACTTGTAAAAGTGGGAGGACGTAAGTTTTATAGGCAGAGCTCATAAGCAATTGAAAAATTTTAATATGCACTTACTCTTCATAGGAATGATTGACAAGGAGGACTCATAAACATCAAAACTAGATCAGATTAGTCTCTAAGCCTCAAGAACAATTAATTCTTCCTCGCACCACTAAGACCAGTGTCTCTCATTACCAACAGAGATCCTCTTGTGTTTGAATCTTCCCCTCTCTCTCCATTATAATATTTTCCCTATGGTTTAGGCTTATCTAGTCTCTTTAATTTTATATGGCATAGAGCAAGTTCACATGCCTTACATGTGTCACAGGTGCAAATCTTTTAGGATGCGCTCACTCTTAATTGCATCCCATAAATGGATTTATATATTATCTTCAATTCATACATCCATGAATAGATTCACCAGCATATATTTGTAAAGAACATTATATACTGCATTTTTGTTACAAATGCACCTTGCAGCAGGTGCATGTTCCCTTGGGTGCATCCTTTTAATGGAGAGAGTAGCTGGCTTCCTTTAGACTCCATTGGAATGCTGAAATGTCTTCGACTTGAAAGGAGAGAAACCTGGTTCTGATTAACTGTTGAGTTTGTGTAGTTTATCTTGGTGGAGCCTCTCTCATATATTGCACAACATATTTTGATGTAAGTCATAAAAATCTACAGGTTCTTGAATCCTCGATTTCCATAAGATCATTATTATTGAAATCCTATGAACATTAAAAATTCAGGTTTAGTTTACACTGTACCATATGCATAGCAAATATAGTCTTTGTCAGGTATCTATGTAATTAATAAAAGGATAATCAGGCACCATAACGTTTTGAGTATAATAATAGTGTTAATGAGAGGAGTACAAAATAGTAAACAAGCCCATTTGGATATACTTTTTAACTCTTTACAAGTGTATGCAGCTAATAACCATTGCTCCACCCTAGCCACACGCGTGCTCCACCCAAGCATATACACACGTGCTCCACCCGTACATACACTAGGTTAAATGTACACACTTATACACATATTCGATACACATGTACACGTTTGATACACATGTACACACTCATACGCACATTTGATATATATGTACACACCTATACACAATCATGGGAAAAAAACCCTCAATATTATCTCATTCCCTTAAACACTCTCACTCTCACCCGTATTACTTTACAGGTTGATTCTCAGGCCACTCGTTCACCTCCTGTGTTTCTTGCTACTACTACACTGAATTTTGTCCATCCTTCTCCAGACGCTCAGGGTTCTACATCTTCTGCTCAACGTTCTCCTCAGGTTATTTCAACACTAAATCCTCTTGTTAATCAATTGGGAAGCATGTCAGACGGCTACAGTGAGAATGACATTCGCAAAGCTTTTGCTGATTATTTTCGATTAACTCGGCCGTGACTTGTACTTTTGACATATTTAAGACATTTGTATATTTCAAATATTCTCTTTATGTTCATGGCATTAATATTTTACAAGTTGTTGTATTTTGATTCTAGTCAATCTTTTCGATTTACACCAATGACTCCAACATTGGTGCAGATATTTGCACCAACGATTGTACCCACTGGTGCAGATATTTGCTCCAACAGTTGTACCCATTGGTGCAAGTATTAGCACCAACGATTTCCACCGTTAGTGCCATTATTTTATAACTTAATTTAATTTTTGAGTATTAAATATTTTCTTGTACCAACGGTGGGAACTATTGGTGCAGGTTTTTCACCCGTTAGGGTTGAAATAGCCCCAACGGTTGATGCACCAACGGGTAATTTTTTTGCCCCAACGGTTGTCACCGTTGGGGACATCATCTGCCCCAACGGTTACAACAGTTGGGGTAGGTGGTTTTTGTACCACTGATAATCTATGTGGAAATTATTTGAGTGGTAATGCTCAGCCTCTGAAGTAGCATCTTGTGGACCTAATCAATGAAGAAGTACTAGGTGGATTACACGATGAATCTCAATTTGATGAGGATGTTGAAAAGGTCGAGAAAGTCTAGCAAGTTTATAAAAAAGTAAGCATAAACAAACTGCTATTACCGTTGGTGTAGATATTTGCACCAACGGCTGTACCCGTTGGTGCAAGTATCAACACCAACGATTTTCATCGTTGGTGCCATTATTTTATAATTTAATTTAATTTTTGAATATTTAATTAAATATTTACTTGTATCAACGGTGGGAACCGTTGGTGCAGGTTTTTCACCCGTTGGGGCTGAAACAGCCCCAGCGCTTGATGTGCCAACGGGTAATGTTTTTGCCCCAACGGGTGTCACCGTTGGGGACATCATCCGCCCCAACGGTTACAACTATTGGGGCAGATGGTCTTTGTACCAGTGATAATCTATGTCGAAATTATTTGAGTGGTAATGTTCAGCCTCTCAAGTAGCCTCTTGTGGATCTAATCAATGAAGAAGTGCTAGGTGAATTACACGATGAATCTCAATTTGACGAGGATGTTGAAAAGGTCGAGAAAGTCTAGAAAGTCTGTAAAAAAGTAAGCATAAACAAACTGCTCCTACCAAACCACCAACAAAGCCTAAGAAAAGTATAGGTGATGGCATGGTTGAGGCTCTTCAAGTAATGGCTTCGGTTGTTACATCAATAGCTGAAAAAAAAAGAAGCACATAATAATGTAATTGATGCTATTAGTGATGTTCCTGATTTGGCAAAAGATATTTACATGGATGCATGTGACCTTGTTGAAGATGATGAAAAAGCAAAAATATTTGTTGCTTTAGGTGTTTCTAAAAGAAAAACATGTCTGATAAGAAAGCTTCGACGTGATGACTTTAGCTATGACAAGGAAAAATCAATTCAATGGTTCACCTAAGCATTGTTGGTGATGGGTATAAACTTGACTTTTGTATATTTATCACGGAAAGCTTGTATTATGTATGCTTGGGGTCCCAGATGGATATGATTGCATTTGTCTTTTGCAAGTGATTAAGACCAAAATTACTTGAATCTGTAAATATTTTTGTGATGCAATCAAAAAGTCTATTTCATTTCACTTATAAAACTTTCAATCATGAATTATCATGAAGTACTATTTTGTAATGCAATTTGGAATTTCATATTAGTTAAAAGTTCAATTTGACAAAAATTTCTGTTGTTTAAGGCTATGTTACTTTGGACATTGTTTTGTTACAATGACCATTTTGCAAGGTCTTATAACAAGAACAGTGTTGAATTGTAGGTGATATAATAACTTGCGATGATGGTGAGGAATTAATAATCTTGATGGCTACTAGTATAGCTACAATAGTTGCAAGTTATTATCAACTAAATATTTCAAAGGTTCCTCGTCGTGACTCAGAATTACCTGGGTGCGTATGTATTCAGTGAGTTTTAGATGATCACAATGCACGTAGTCGAGAGAGTTTTCAAATGGATAAACATGTTTTTCTTAAATTTTGTCAATTGCTTAATGTTAAGAACTTGCTAACTCCTATGAGATGGTTAATATAGAGGATTAAGTAGGAATATTCTTGTTAAATATAAGTCAAAATGAATGCAATGGTGTGGTTCAAGAAAGATATCAACCTCCTGATAAAATGGTCAGTCGTCATTTTAATGATTTATTAAATGTAATTGTAGTACATTCTTCAGAATTTTTTAGAAAGCCCTGTACAACTACTCTAGATGAGATTTTGCATAACCCAAGATTTATCCATACTTTAAGGTAATACTTTATTCTAAGATAGTTTATATTCATTTAAATAATTCTGATGATGATTTTTATTTTTTATTTTTTATTAATGTATTTGCTTTAGAATTGTGTGGGAGCAATTGAATGCACGCATACTCCATCAATGGTGTGGTTTCTTAAAATGTATTAGCAGCTTATTCATTTGATATAAAATATCAGTATGTTCTTACCGGCTGGGAAGGTTCCACATCAAACTCAAGAGTACTAGATTCTGCAATTAATAAAGAAAATAATCTAGAGTACCTAAAGGTAAACTAATAAATAGGATATTTTTTCCTTTTTAGTAAATAATAAGTTAGAATTAACATATATTTTTGTAAGATTTAGACAATAATATGAGCTAATTCATTGAATATTTATTATGTAGGAAAATATCATCTTATTGATGCAATTTATGGTAATATACCAAACTTTATTGCTCCATATCGTGGTGTTAGATATCATTGAACGAATTTTGAGGTGGTAATCCTCCAACAAATGCAAAAGAGTTGTTCAGTCATTATCATTCATCATTATAGTGTGACAAAGCATACTTTTGGGGTTGTCAAAAAATGTCTCTCAATTTTAACAATAGCTCCTCCTTATTCATTTAAAACACATGTGAAACTAGTGATTGCATGTTGTATACTATACAATCACATTAGGCATGAGAATGTAAATGATTTGTTGCACAATTTGGAAGACAAAGAAGAAGTTGAAGAGGGTGAAACAAAAGATGGTCGAGATGTTAATCTTGAAGGCAGTAACCAAAAGAGTAAAGCTACTCATTTGTGGCGGTCAATGACTAATTGGATGTGGGAGGAATCTAGCCATAATTGATTCACTATGATACTTTTTGAAAATTCTAATAGAGTGAATTTTATTCTAATAGATGATTTCAAAAACCGTGTTTGCTTTATGTGCATTTTCTTCTATTTTTAATCATGATGCCTTATTCGATGCTGCATGGCCAGATGGTGTTTGTTAACAAAGATCACTTAATCTCCATTGACTACTATAAATAATTATATGGTGAGAAAGAAAGTTTTTTTTCATATAATTGTCCATAAAAAAGAGAAAATAATTTGATTATGAAGTATGAGATTATCTATATACATGTGTGTTTACCAATTTCAGTCCATTTGTGTCTAAAATTTTGTCAAAGAGTTTAAACTAGAACTAGTTTAAATAGAGTCTAGTATACAAATTAGTCAGATTGAGTTTAAATTAGAACTAGTTCAATAAAGTCTAGTTTACTATAAACAGTTTAAATTAGAACTAGTTTAAATTAGAACTAGTTCAATAATGAGGATTTAATGCCTAAAATCACCCTATATATCAGAAAAGGGCAACGATAAACAAAGGACACTAAACAAAGTTGGAATATATAATTTTCCTCATTTAATTCGTGTAGCTCAACAGTTAAAGTTAACATGGTACACTTAATTATAAAATTCAACTATCCTCAAATATTTAAGGTAACGGTATTTACAAACCAACAAGATAAAAACAAATCCAATGAAAAGGGTTTTAAATAATTAGTTTTGAATAATTAACAACTCCTAACAGTACACTATATATTCTATAGCCAAAGGTAAGTCAATCTCTAAAGAGAAAATGTGATGGTCTCCAAAGACAACTAAAACAACAACCAATGTGTCGAGGCAAAAGTATGCCTTAAAATATGTAACTATTTTGAAAATAGACCCATTTGTCAACTAAAGGTCAAAAGCTAAATGACTGCAAAGAATATCTAAAAGATGTAAGGTTAACATTTATCAAATATCATTCAGTACCAAACTAAAATATCTCACATTATCAATTAGTATCATTTTCTCTCTTAAATGGGTTTGAAACTGATAAATAATCCAATGGACTAACCTATAATTCTTAGACCCAAGATGCAAGCCTAGATGGGTGGGGGTGGGGGAGAGGGAGGTGAATATGTTTGCTATAGATTTTTACTAAAATACAGAATTTATAGCGGAAATAGTATAAAAATAAAAGTGAAAAACCAAACCAAAACCAAACTAGAGAACACGAAAGATTTTATAGTGGCTCGGATAGAAATACTACGTTCACTCTTTCTTCTCACGAAGGTCTCCTTTCTATGACAAGAATTCACGAAAATCACAACCCGATTCAATAGGCTTATAAAAACTGCACTCTAGAATCTACCTGAAACTAGTCATCTAACCTAACTTCTTACAGATGAGTAACACCTAGCCCTACCTAGTCCCAACCCTCAATTATCAGCGACTTGTGTACGCTGTAGAAACAAGATAAAAGAAGCCAAACCAAACAATTTAAGTGCTAATTAAAAAGATCTTATAGCTCTTTTTTTTATAAAAACCATTCTTCAAAAGAATTGAAGTGAAGCTCGATGAAGAAGCGGTGATGATGTTGAATCCAAGGGCAACTCTTCTCATTGAAATGATTTCAAGATGCTGAGTGCTATGAGAAAGAGTTTGACGAGGCTCTGGGGATTGAATCGTAAATCAACTTCACACAAACCCTAGAATAAAATTGCTCTCTTTTTAGCCTTTGATAATAAAGAAAAGAGATATAGGAATTATAGTAGAAGTTGGAGTTGAAAAGGGTTGACCAACGATTGAGATTAAAACTTTAAATCTGCCAAAATGTCGCCGTCATTGATTGTTAAACACAACCAGTGATGGTCCCTTACACACCATCAATGATTACCCTATAATCCATCAATTAGTCCATCGATGGTTACCCTTATGCACCATCGATGGTTACCCTATAATCCATCGATGCGCTAAAATCTAGTTTATGGAATTCAACAAATGTGCATTGTAGTCCATCAATGGTATAGATGATCATTGATGGTTCCTCATAGTCCATTGATGATTTTGATTCCTATTTATATTTTTCACTAATTGTGCATTGTAATCAATTCATTGACTCATGACCATCAATGGCGTCCTCATGACCATCAATGGTGTGATGGTTGAAATCAATATGAATGTTGATTTTTGCATCATTTCACCTTGTGTCTTTCGTATACCTGTTTATACCTAAAATATATCATCTCAAACAATCATTAGTAACACATGTGAGTTTATTATTACACAAATAAGAGATATTGTATGAACTATGTTCTAACAATCTCTCCCTCTAAAATTTGAAATACAGAAATATATATATTTGATATATATTCAATAAATAAACCATATAAGCACTTTTTATGTAAAGGAAAAAGATATGCAAAGCTCCCCTTACATTCATGCATTCATGTAAGTGTAAACATGAAAGTATAAATATTGTTTTAGAGGGAGTAAAAACTCTTCCTAAAACAATGCATTGAGTGTTGAAAATTTATTTTAAAAGATTATAAAACAAGAAACCATTTTGAAAAGCTCTTAATAATGAACAAACTCACTCATGCAATTCCAAATTTTTATTGTTTTCCCCCTTTTGTTATTAGCAAAAGATGAAAACACACCAATGGATGTACTCTATACTCAAAAATTCTAGATAAAAAAAATCATCCAAATGTGCAAGGAAGAGAAATACACACTAGTTCACAAAGAGATTTGTAGAAAAATAGCACAAGAAATTCAAATATTCACGTACAAAAAATCATATTAAAAATCACACACAAACTGATGAAATATCATATGAAAGTTTGTGAAACAAATAATAAAAAGAATTATAGTAGTTCATAAAACAAATTCAAATATATCATATATAGTTTTGAGTTTTGTAACACAAATTGAATTATCTCAACCTTAAAACTAAAGATCAAAATCTCATCCTATCACCTTAACCATATAGGATTTTTAAGAGAAAGAATGATAGTGTTTGGTGGGCGATATACACCATCTCTAAATATTAGAAAATATTTAGTATAGGATGGATACCCATTGAGATATGCACAAGTATATCCCTGAGTGTGGATCTTTTACTCTCTTTTATCAAATACACTCAATTTTATCGTGGATTTATAGAGTATAGATCTTTGATCACCTTTTCATAAATACACTCTTTTAGCTTGGAATTTGTATATCACTTATGTACTTGTAAATGTAAAGAAATTTTGGTGCTGAATCAAGTAAAAAAAATCTCCAACTTTGTGATATATGCAAGAATACTTTATGAACAACATATAAAACCATTTACCCTATTTCACAACGCTAAACATAATAGGTATAAAACTACGTGTGTAAGAAATAATATGAAAAAAATCTCGTGAAACAATGTGTCAAGCAAACATATTTTCATCATTAGTGTGCACATATAATATGTACATACATGTGAAAATACTATGTGAACCAATATGATATAAATAAGCCTATATACCATAAAATAACAACATCTGAATCTATCTTGTACAAGCAGGCATGTCTAAAGGTTTTTCTATTTTTCAAAAGAAAATAAAAAGAAAGAAAGAGAAATTTTTGTTTTGTTTTTGATATATATAAAAAATGTAAAACATCTAAAAATAAAGAAAAAAATAAATAAAAATAAAGAAAATAAAGAAAAAAACAAGAAAAAAAATCATATATACATACAATAGGTCAAGTCAACATGCTAGATATCAAGAGATAAAACACATATGTCTTGTCTCAGTCTAATAAAATAGTCTTCAGGCAAAGGCTTTGTAAAATATCTACACGTTGTTCATCAGTGGAGACAAACTCAATTTGAATATTCTCCTTAGCAATATGGTCCCTAACAAAATGATTTCTAACGTCTATGTGTTTTGTGCGTGAAAGATATACTAGGTTATTACTCAAATCAATAGCATTCTTATTATCACATCTAAGAGAAACTTTATTAAATGTAATGCTATGACCTTAAAGAGTTAAAAACATCCAAAGCTTGTAGATATTAACTATCTAATGCAATATACTTAACCTCTGTAGTAGACAAAGCTACACGGTTTTGTTTGCTAGTAGACCAAGATACTATAGAATGTCTTAAAAGATGTACTGTTCCACTAGTGCTCTTTCTATCAGTATGGCACCTAGCATAATCATTATCAGAATATCTAACTAAATCAAAAGAATTATACATAGGAAAAAATAAAAAAAATTTGCATTCCAATTAAATATCAAAAAAAATATTTTATAGCTTTCTAATGTGATTCTTTAGGATTGGCTTGAAACCTAGTACACAAACACACAAACAACATAAAATCTGGATGAGAATCAGTAAGATATAAGAGACTATCAATCATTCATCTGTATCTCTTTTCATCAATCTACACACCTATCTCATCATTTGTAAGCTTTGTTGAAGGACTAATAGGAGTTACAACAGATTTCAAACCATCCATAACACAACATTTTAAAAGCTCTTTCACCTATTTTTCCTGTGAAATAAACACTCCATCTTTTATTTTCGTTACTTGAAACCCTCAAAGTAATTAAGCTCTCCTATCGTGCTCATATCGAACTTGTCTTACATCAACTTTTTAGACTTATGGCAAAGATTGTTATTAGTAGCTTCAAATATAACATCATCAATATATACTTGCACAATAAGAACATCTTTACCAATAAATTTAACAAACAAGGTATTGTTTGCAAACCCCCTTTTTAAGCAAAACTTAGACGATCATACCAAACTCGTATGGTTGTTTAAGACCATACAAAACTTTATCTAACTTATAGACATGATTTGGAAAAATATAGTCAATGAAACCAATGGGTTGTTCTACATAAAAATCTTCCTTCAGATATTCATTTAGAAAGGTACTTTTTACATCTATTAGATAGAACTTAAAGCATTTATAATAAGAAAATGCAAGCAAAATCCTGATGGCTTCAAGTGTAATAACCGAAGTAAAAGTTTTATCGAAATCGATCCCTTCTATAAACTTATAAACTTTAGAAACAAGTCTAGCCTTATTTCTTCCAACATTATCCTTTCCATCCAATGTATTTTTAAAGACCCATTTAGTTCCTACAATAGGATGATCTTTAGGCTTAGGAACTAAATTCTAAATTTTATTTCTTGTGAATTGATTAAGCTCTTATTGCATGGCAATTATTTGATTTTCATTATTTATTACTTCATTCACATTCTTTGGTTCAATCTCAAATATAAAATTCACATATGCAAAGAATTTACCGGGAAAGGAATGAGAATTTTTATCTTCACCTACTTTATAGTTGTCATTGAGCAATATTAATCGTTCAAACGAGAAGGTGGTTGACGATTTCTTTTTGGATGGTCTCTTGTTGAAACTATTTGCTGATTTTCTGATTAAGTTGAAACTTGGGTAACTTCTGAGTCTTTAGTAATTGTGTCTTCAGTGTTGTCCTTTGTTTCCTCATCATTGTCTTTTACCTCATTTTGTGCTTTCTTCTCTCTTTCCTCCAAAGTCTTTTCTCGTTCAACATGTTCATTTGGATTGATCACAAGATAGTCATCTACACTGTCAACTAAAATATTAGAAGTGTGGAATTCATCAAACTTAACAAGGATCGACTCTTCAAGAATTTTTTTTGTTGTACACTCTATAAGCTTCGCTACAAGAAGAGTATCACAAAAATACACACTCATCAACTTTAGAATCAAATTTCCTAATTAGCTTTTCATGTTTAAAAGATAATATTTACAACTAAAAATACAATGATGTAAAATATTTGGAGATATTTGATAATAAAGGTCATAAGAAGTCTTATTTAGCATTGGCCGAAGATAAGCTCTATTACTTACATAGCATGCTGTATTTAACGACCTTGACCAAAGGTACTTTAGCAACTTATACTTATTTAACATGGTTCTAGCCATTGCTTATAAAGTCTGATTCTTCATGTCAACAATCTCATTATGGTGTGAGGTTCGAGGAGAAGAATACTCATGAGTAATACCTTTGTTAACGAAAAATTATTCAAAAAATTTATTTTCAATTTCTCCTCATGATCAGATTGAATAGTGCGAATAGGGAGACCTTTTTCTCTTTCAACTATTCTTAAAAATATTTTTAAAAATTTTAAAATATTCAATCTTGTTGGCTAGAAACATGGTCCATGTGAATCTAGGGTAATAATCAACCACTACTAAATAGTAATTCTTTCCTTCTAAACTCTGTGTGGACATTGGTCCAAAAAGATCTAAGTGTAGTAATTGTAAAGGTTTAGAAATGCTTACCAAATTCTTCAAACTATGAGAGGATTTTACAAATTTACCTTTTGTGCAAGCCTTGCATAAACTCTCACTTTTAAAAGTAGTAACAGACAAACCTCTAACTAATTCTTTCGTTGAGAGTTTTTGTAATAAACCCATGTTTGCATGTCCAAGTCTCCTGTGCCAAAGCTCAACATCTTTTCCTCCTGAAATCAAATATTTTACAGTGTTAGATTTAATAACATTGAAGTTTAAAGTATACACATTCGCATATCTATTTCTTGTAAACGTAATCGAACCTATCTTTGAATCAATAAGTTTGCATACAAGAGGTTAAAAAAGAATAGACATACCTTCGTCATAGGGCTAACTAATGGAAATAAGATTGTGCTTTAAACCATCAACAAGTAAAATCTTAAGGAGTTTAAAAGAATGATTACCTATATGTCAAATTCCTATAATCTTACCGTTGTCATTGTTACTAGAAGTCACGTCTCCATCTTTCTTTTTATCAAGACTAAGAAACAAGCCTTTCTTACCTGTCATATGTCAAGAGCATCTTGAATCTAAGTACCATGTATTCTCTTGTTCCTTAGATCTCCATTAAACTTCCTTATTTTATTTTCACTATTTAAATCTTTCACGATTTGAACATTAGCCATAAGACAATGACTTTTCTCATTGCCATTTGAGTCAATATCTGAAATCTTCTTCTTCACTTGAGAAATCTCATGATGTTGCTTGAAGCTTTTGTTCTTTCCTTTGTAATCATTCTTGTTGAGAATGCATTCATTTATGTAATGTCTGGGTTTCCTGCAATGATGACAAATAACTTTAGAATATGAATTTTCATATCTAGTTTTCTTCACCTTAGTGAAACTTTGATTCCATTTATTTTGCGTGAACTTTTACCTGTCTTCATCTTTAGGAATGATTTGAATCCTTTAACTATCAAGTCCATCTTACTCTCATGACCATTATCAGAGTCTGAGCTAAACTATTTCTTCTCCTTGGATTGGGATTTCTCCTTTTTGCCTTCAGGGCTAACAACGTTTTCTTGGAATCATCTTTAGAAGAATCTTCTCTCTCTTTTAGTTGAACTTCATTGATGAGAAGATTACCTACAAGATCTTGTTAAGTTAAAAAAAAATTTATATTTCCTCAATAGTTGTTACCTTTGGTTCCCAATCTCTAGATAAAGAATAAAGTATTTTTCTATAGAGGTTCTTGTTATCATACTCCTTTTCCAAAGCTTTGGATTTATTCATGATATCGGTGAATTATGCAAATCTATCTTGAATGCTTTCTAAGGCCTTCATCTTGAAATTTTCATATTTGCTAATAAACATAGTAAGTTTTGCCTCTTTAACCTGTTATGTTCCTTCGTGTGTAACCTCCAATATTCTCTAAATTTCCTGCGTAGTAGTATAATTTGAAACACGGTTAAATTCTTCAGCAATTAAAGATCAATAGAGAGCATTCATAGCTTTATCATTCAATGAATAATTCTATTTGTCCATTGGTGGCCACTTATCCCTAGGTGTGACCCCTTATACAATAGTAGTGGGTTCTTTGTTTTCACGTTCAACACACTCTCAAATGTCATAATTGGTGAACAACAAAAAGACTCTCATACAAGCTTTCCAACAGGTATAGTTTGTCCTATCAAAAAGTCGGGGTCGATTTACAGCGTGTCCCTTAGAAAAAACCATTACAGCGGTAAGGCTAGACATCTCTACCCAAGATTTTGATACCTGAAGATGAGTAAAGACGCTCTGACATTACTTGTTGGATCTAATATGCAAGCCTAGAGGGGTGGGGAGGGGAAGGGGTGATAAGATTTGCTATAGATTTTCGGTAAAACACAGGATTTACAGCGAAAATATTATCAAAATAAAAGCAAAAAGCTAAACCAAAACAAACTAGAGAACATGCAAAATTTTATAGTGGTTCGGATAAAAATCTTACGTCCACACTTTCTTCTCACAAAGGGACTTCCTCACTATGACCAGAGTTCACCTGCATCAAAACTCAATTTAGTAAACTTATAAAGACTGCACCGTGATATCTACCCAAAACTAGTCATCTAACCTAACTTCTCACAGATGAGTAACACCTAGCCCTAGTTAGTCGTAACACTCAATTATCACTGGCTTGAGTACGCCATAAAAACAAGATAAAACAAACCAACGAAAAAAATTTAAGCACATTTCAAAAAGATCTTATAGCCCTTTCTTAAGAACACCAGTCTTCAAGAGAATTGAAGCAAAGCTCAATGAAGAAGAAGTGATGATGTTGAATCCAAGTGCAACTCTCCTCGCCAAAATGATCTGAAGATGCTGAGCATGACAAGAAAGAGTTTAATGAGGCTCCAGGAATTGAATCACAAATCAATTTCACACAAATCCTAGAATAAAATCTCTCTCTTTTTATCAATGCAAGAACCTCTCGAAAATATGATGATCTCTTCTTGTCTTATATAGCTTTGATAATAAAGGAATCATAGTAGAAGTTCGAGATGAAAAGGGTAGATGAACGGTCGAGATTAAAATATCAAATCTACCAAAATGCCAAAATATGTCATCACCATCGATGGTTAAACACAACCATCGATGGTCCCTTATATGCACCTTCAATGGTTACTCTATAATCCAATGATGATCTAAAATCTGGTTTCTAGAATTCGGCAAATGTGCATTGTAGTCCACCGATGATATAGCTGACCATCGATTGTTCCTTGTCGTTTATCGATGGTTCTGATCCATGTTTCTAATTTTCACCGATTGTACACCATAATCCATTGATTGACTCATGGCCATCGATGGTGTCCTCATAACCATCGATGGTGTAATGGCTGAAATCAACATGAATGTTAAATTTTGCATCGTTTCACCTCGTATCTTTTGTGTGTCAGTTTATACTTGAAATATATCATCTCAAACAATCATCAGTAACAAATGAGAGTTTATTATTATTCAAACAAGAGATATTTTGTACGAACTATGTTCTAACATAATTCGTTAAATAGATATAACTAATTCAAAATCAAATTAGACATGAGGGAAATCTGACCAGACGTTCGAAGGATAAACTAGACATCTAACAAAACAACCTAGACATCTCTATATACAAACCTAAAAATAGGGATTCTATCAACTACATTCAGACGCCTCCTTTTTCTCCACTAGATATCTAAATTCTAAATCGAATGTCTAATGTCAAACCACCATATGGCTAATTTCAAATTAGACGTCTGATGTCAAGTGACCAGATGACTGTGTTCGTCGTTGCTTATGTCGACTGATCTATTTTGTTTCTTGATCATTTCTCCTCCAATTTCCCCATACACCTTCAAGCATGTTTACTGAATTATTTGAAACTTCTAAACTATACTACCAAGTCTAAAATAATGTAACTAGAAGAAACTAGGCTTTCATGCACCTTCGTGCATGTTTCGATAGATTTTGATATCCCAAAATGTTCATGAGGGATTAAACCCTATTTCATCTCGTACTATTATGCTTTAAAGTATCTAGAACCATTATCTATAAATCCTACAATAGCTTACATGAATTTATAAGTTTTAATCACTACAACAACTAAAATAAAATGCGATCTATGCATAACGTGCGTGAGGGATTCCTGAATTAAAAAATGAAGAGCAAGCGGTACTCGCCTTGGGATCTACAACTATAAATCTACAGTACGTATCCTCAAGATGAGATCCAATTACTCCATTGCCATTGTGTGAACTCCACGTTTTGAAAAGGAGGGGGATTCACATATATTTCTCTCTCTAACACTATTTTCTCCTTTTCTCTCTCTTCTATTTCTCTTTCTCTCTCTCCCCCTAACCTTCTATCCCTCTCTGGCCGAACTCAAGAAGAGCAAAAGAAACAGCAGTAGTAAAAGAAAATAGATAAATAAATCTAATATGTATCCCCCCTACCAAAACAAGTGTAAATCATTATACATTTACAAAAGGGGTAAAAAAGCAGTCCACAAACTGGTGAATACTGATTGGTGTACAGCCTGTTTTAGTGCCTTGTCTTTAATGTTCCTAAATACATATACTCCTGAAAGGTCTAATATTTTAAATGCTTCTGGTTTCCAGCTAAATCCCACTATTCCACAGCAGGTCATTCTCATCCATGTGGAATATATTATGCGTTTTCTTCCAATCTCATTCTCATTTCGCA
>JBAKGM010000365.1:27426559-27440081 GCA_037177215.1 Asparagus racemosus | reverse complement strand
TACTTTGCTTAAATTTTATAAAACACTATTCACCCCCCCTCTAGTGTTTAGTGTGATCAGATCAGCGATCCTACAATGTTATCTCTTTACTCTAACAGCCTGTTTGGATGGAGGGTAGAGAAGGGAAGGGGAAGAGAAATTTGAGTTTATCTTTGTTTGAGAGTTCCATTTAGAAGGGTAGAGGAGGGAAATAAGGGGGAAAATTGAACTAAAATCTTACCCCCTAAATTGGGGGGTAAAGAAGGGGAAGAGAAGGAAGGGAAATTAGTCATCTCCCAAACACACCGTAATGGTTAACCTAATTCTAGTAGCACACTACCTGAAAACATTTATGCTCTAAATTCTAACAAGATATCAGTGATAGCAACCATACTTTGTTATCCCTAGTTCAATGGAAGTTAGGGGAAGGTACCAACATTTGTTTCTCGGAGGTTAAGTGGATTAGAAATAATTTCCTTGCCAATGACTTCCCTTAAGCACACAATCTGGCTTTTTCCAAGAACGTTAGTATCAAGTCTCAAGGTTACTACCAAGAAGATGACTATTCTTGGCATCTTCTTAACCATAGACCGATCTCGGCAGAGGAAATTAAATAAGTTGAGTAGTTAAATTCTCTTCTATACTCTTCAGCAATTAAACCTTCTAACAATGCAAATGTGGCATGGCAGCTTTATACTACAATAAAAATCGTTTTTGTCAAGTCCTTATATACAATCATCAATGGAGGGGGTATAAAATTCAAAAATCAAAAGTTTATTTGGAAATATGTACTTCCAAGTAAAATAAAGATCTTCCTATGTCTCCTTTCTAAAAGGAAGCTTCAAACTAAGGAAAGCTTGACCAATAAAGGATGGTCAGGGGTTTCATCCTGTTCTCTATGCTCGTCAGAAAACCTAAAAATAGATGAACATCTTTTCCTCTCATGTTCCTATGCAAACAAAATTTGGAGCGTCTCATACCCCTCCTCCTCTTTAGTCTCATGGCAATCAAAATTCCAACAAATTTTTGACTTCCTGTGAAAGTTTTTTATCTAACCATATGGACCACAACCTTTGGATTGTAGCTTTTCTATCTATATGTTGGTGCATATGAAGGGCAAGGAACAATTGTATTTTCAATTAGATTTCTGTTCCTGCTATGAAGATTGCATCTAACGTGGCATACTTCATCATCTTTTGGACAAGGAACTCATCTAAGAGGAATGTCAGGCAAATCAAAGATGCAATAAGAGAAAAGGGATTCGATAACCTCCTACAGGATGATAGCAATACCATTGTGTTAGAGAACTTCTGATCAGATAGACTCAGAGTTTTTGTTCTCAATCTTTTGGGTGTTTAATTGTTGACACAATATGCCGTCAGTGATGGTAACATTATTTTTGTATAGCTTATGCTTGCTTAAACTGGACATGCCAGTTTCAAGCATAAACAGTTTGTTCTTCACTCTCTAAGTGATTTGTATTGAGAATTTTAGTCGTAGTCAAACTATCTATTTACTCTATGATGAATAACATCAAGGACCTTTCTTCATCCGTGGTTGTACTGTAGTTTGTTTATCTCTTCTATTCTCAGTCATTCTCACATAGGGGAGTTGATTGTAAGATCTAAGATGCAAGTCAAGGAGGGGGGGGGGATGAATAGGTTTGCTTATGATTTTTTCTAATATATAGAATTCGCAATGAAAATAATATCATAATAAAAGTGAAGAGCCAAATCTGGAGTCATGAAGGGGCTTCCTCACTATGACTAGAGAACACGCAAAATTTTATAGTGGTTCAGATAGATATACTACGTCCACTCTTCCTTCTCATAAAGGGGCTTCCTCACTATGACCATGTGTCAGGTCTTTTATCTTGCAATTGACGCAGATTACAATAAAAGGTTACAATGAAACAAAGGAAAAATTTATATTTCCTGGGGTTTTTTTGGTGCCGGTGGAGAGTTGATTTTGAACTCTGTTGACGGTCTAACTAAGACGATGTGTCTTTTGCTGATTGATAATTTCTAATCTTTCGAAAGATAACGCAGTCTTCTCTAAATGAAGAGATATTAACAGATCCTTTCTCACAAGAATTGTTGATTAAACTAGATGACTAACTGAAGAGAACGAATTCTTTCTCACAAGGATCGTTGATCAGGCCAAATGATTAGCCAGTGATAATGATCTATAAAGATCAATGAGAATGGAGGAGAGATGAGCTTTTTGTTTAGCTTCTGAATCTCTCTCTCTCTCTCTTTTGTCAATGGCAAAGACCTTTCCTCCGCCTCTCTCTCTCGTGCCCCTGTGTCCTCGGTGCCCCCTTTTGCTTTATGTTGATCATGCCTATTTATAGGCTTGGGAGCATTAAGTGGGTAAGTTAGTGGGCCTTACCTCCTATTAAATAGGTGAGTTAGTGGTCATTTACTCCCCTTTAAATGGGTGAGTTAGTGGTCATTAACTCCCACTAATTGGGTGAGTTAGTTGTCATAAACCGCTTCCTTAAAGTAGCTTCTAAGGAGGTTCGCTAATAATGGCCGTGGGTGAGGTTCACCAATAATGGCCACGGACGAGGTTCACCAATAACGACCATGAGCGAACTTCACCAGAACGGGTGACACGACCCACGTGGGCTATTAGGCGAAGCTCGCTGCTAATTGGGTGAGCTTCGCTACATCTTTGGTGAGTTTCGCTGCGGCTTTGGCTTCGGCGAACTTCGCTATGTGCCCCACATAGACTATTTGGGCGAAGCTCATTTTGGGCGAGCCTCGCTAGAAGCTTCACTTTGACTCGTTCTTGAGAGCGAGCTTCATTATGACTTGTTGGGCGAGCTCCGCTGATAAGTTCAGATTTGACTCATAATCTGACTTGAACTCGTTTATTGACTTGGCTGACTTGAGGATGTCCTTTGACTCGGCCCTGCGTCCGTCTTGAGGATTGACTCGGATTTAGGTCCTTTTTAGCTCAAATGCAGTCATGTTCACATGTGATCCAAGTGAACTTCGCTGTAGCCTACCATATGCTGATGATTGAGCCTATTTAAGGTGTTTAGCCTATGGATATTTACTTCTTAGACTCGGACTCAATATTGCCAACAGAGTATATTTTAACTGTTTACAGACTAGATTTTATTTGAATCACAACTAATTCAGTAGGCTTACAAAGACTGCATCCTAAAATCTACCAGAAACTAATTGTCTAACCTAACTCCTCATAGATGAGTAACACCTAGTCCTAGCTAGTCCTAACCCTCAATTATCACCAGCTTGAGTTTGCCATAAAAATA
Organism: Asparagus racemosus; assembly: GCA_037177215.1. Lineage (NCBI taxonomy): Eukaryota > Viridiplantae > Streptophyta > Magnoliopsida > Asparagales > Asparagaceae > Asparagus > Asparagus racemosus. The sequence continues at coordinate 27,436,819 of JBAKGM010000365.1, read as the reverse complement.
ATATAAAATAAACTAACAAAAATAATTTAAGCATAAATTAAAAATATCTTACAACCCTTTTTAAAAAAATCATACTTCAAAACAATTGAAGTAAAGTTTGATGAAGAAGCGGTGATAATGTTGAATCCAAAGGCAACTCTCCTCGCTGAAACGATTTGAAGATACTGAGTGACGAGAATGAGTTTGATGAGGCTCCGGGTATTGAATCACAAATCAACTTCACACAAACCCTAGAATAATATCTCTCTCTTTTTCTCAATGCAAGAACCTCTCCAAAATATAATTTCTTCCTACGTTATGTTGCCTTTGATAATAAAGGAAAGAGATATAAAAATCATAGTAGAAGTTAGAGATGTAAGGGGTCAATGAACGGTTGAGATTAAGACATAAAATCTACCAAAATACATTGTCAATATTGATGGTTTAACACGATCATCAATGGTCCCTATGCACCATCGATGGTTACACTGTAAACTATATATGAGCTGAAATGTGGATTCTGGAATTCATCGAATGTGCATTGTTATCCATTGATGGTATAGTTGACCATCAATGGTTCCCTGTAGACTATCGATGGTTCTGATCCCTATTTCTTTTTTTCTCCAACTTTCATTGTATTCCATTGATTAACTTATGACCATCGATGGTGTCCTCATGACTATCGATGACGTGATGGCTGAAATCAACATGCATGTTGATTTTTGCATCGTTTCACCTTGTATCTTTCACATATCTATTTATACCTAAGATATATCATCTCAAACAATCATCAACAACAAATGAGAGTTTCTTATTACTCAAACAAGAGATATTATACAAACTACATTCTAACAATCCCTCCTTTTGATAATAACAAAACTCAAAATTTGAAATACAGAAAGATATGAATTTTGAGACATATATTCAACAAATAAAGCACATAAACACTTTTCATGCAAAGAAAAAAGATATGCAAAGCTTTCCCTGCATACATGCATTCATGAAAGTGTAAATATGTATAGGTATTGTAAAAAATCCCTCTAAAACAATGCATCGCGTGAGCAAAAATTTTCAAAATAAATCATGAAACATGAAAACATTTTGAAAAACTCTTTATGATGAACAAACTCACTCATGCATGGAATTTAAATTTTCACACTCTCCTCTTTTTGTTATTAGCGAAAGATGAAAACACACCAATGGGTATACTCTATACTCAAAATATTCAGATAAAAATCATCCAAAGGTGTAAGGAAGAGAAATACACACCAGTTCACAAAGATATTTATAGAAAAATAGTATAAGAGATTCAAATATAGCCTCAAAACACATGAAACACATAGAAAAATTATATTAAAAATCATGCACAAAATGATGAAATATCATAGGAAAGTTTGTGAAACAAATAAAAAAAGTTATATTCGTTATAAAACAAATTCATGTATATCATGTATAAATTTCAGCTTTGTTACACAACTTGAATTATCTCAACCTTAGAACTAAGGGCCAAAATCTCGCCCTATCACTTCAACCATATAGGATTTTTAAGAGGAAGAATGATAGTGTTTGGCGAACGATGTACACCATCTCTAAATATAGAAAATATTTAGTATAGGATGTATACCCTTTGAGGTATGCACAAATATGTGGGTCTTTGACCATCTTTTAATAAATACACTTAAATTTATCATGGATTTATAGAATGTGGATCTTTGATCATCTTTTAGTAAATACACTTTTTTTTAGCTTAGAATTTGTATATCACATATGTACTTTGTACATGTAAAGAAATTTGTTGCTAAATTTAAGTATAAAAAATAAGCTGAAACTTTGTGATATATCCAAGAATACTTTATGAACAACATATGAAACTATTTACTACTATTTCACAATACTAAACATGATAAGTATAAAACTAGGTGTGTGAAAAATAATATGAAAAAAAATCTCATGAGATAATGTGTTAAGCAATCATATTTTTATTATTTGTGTGAACATATAATCTGTGTATAGATGTGAAAATAATATGTGAACCAATATGATATAATCAAGCATATATACCAAAATATAATATCATCTGAATCTATCTTGTACAAGCATATACATAGACATGTCCAAAAGTTTTTTTTAATTAAAAAAAACAAAAAGAAAGAAAGAGAAATTTTTGTTTTGTTTTTTTAAATAAAATGGAAAAATATGGGGAAAAAATCTAAAAACAATCTAAAAATGAATAAAAAATTAAGAAATAATAAACTAATAAAGAAAATTCAAGAAACTTTTTTTAATGTACATACAGCAGGTCAGGTCAACATGCTAGATATCAAGAGCTAAAATACCTAATTCTAATCTCAATCTAGTAAAATAGTCTTCAGGCAAAGGGTTTGTAAAAATATCTGCAAGTTGTTCATCAGTGGGGGCAAACTCAATTTGAATATTCTCCTTAGCAATGTGGTCCTTAACAAAATGATGTCGAACGTTTATGTGTTTTGTGCGTGAACGATAGACTGGATTATTACTCATCTATAGCACTCATATTGTCACATCTAAGAGGAACTTTCTTAAATGTAATGCCATAATCTTGAAGAGTCAAAGACATCCTAAGGGCTTGTGAACGACTACCTAATGCAATATACTCAGGTTCTGTAATAGAAAAAGCTACACAGTTGTATTTTTTACTAGATCAAGATACTACAGAGTGTCCTAAAAGGTGTACGGTTCCACTACTGCTCTTTCTATCGGTATGACACCCAGCATAATCACTATCAGAATATCCAACTAAATCAAAAAAATTACATATAGAAAACTATAAACTAAAAGTTTGTGTTCTAATTAAATATCAGAAAATTTATTTTACAGCTTTCAAATGTGATTCTTTAGGATCGGCATGAAACCTAGCACACAAAGACACATAAAATATAATATCTGGACGAAAAGCGGTAAGATATAAGAACTACCAATCATTCCTCTATATCTCTTTTCATCATTTGACACACTTCTCGCATCCTTTGTAAGCTTTGTTGAAGGACTCATAATAGTTGATGCAAATTTCAGACTATCTATACCAAAATATTTTAAAAAGATCTTTCATGTATTTCTCTGATGAAATAAACACTCTATCTTTTATTTGATTCACCTGAAATCCTAAAAAGTACTTTAGCTCTCCCATCATGCTCATCTCGAACTCGTCCTGCATTAACTTTTCAAAGTTATAACAAAATTCCTTATTAGTAGCTCTGAATATAACATCATCAACATATACTTGCACAATAAGAATATCTTTACCAACAAATTAAACAAACAATGTATTATCTACGAATCCTTTTTTTAAAATTATGTTTAAGCAAATAAGAATTTAGATGATCATACCAAGCTCGAGGTATTTGTTTAAGATCATACAAAGCTTTATCTAATTTATACACATGAACTAGAAAAGTATGGTCAATAAAACTAGGGGGTTACTCTACATAGACTTCTTCCTTCAGGTACCCATTTAGAAAGTACTTTTTACATCTATTTGATAGAGCTTAAAGCCTTTATAACAAAAAAATGCAAGAAAAATCCTGATGACTTCAAGTCTAGGAACCGGAGTAAAAGTTTTATTGAAACTAATCCCTTCTATTTCATTGTAACATTTAGCAACAAGTCTAGCCTTATTTCTCATGACATTACTCTTTTCATCCAATTTATTTTTAAAGACCCATTTAGTTCCTACAATAGGATGATCTTTAGGTGTAGGAACCAAATTCCAAACTTTATTTAAAGATCCCATTTTTATTATTTATTGCTTCATTCACATTTTTTTGGTTCAATCTCAAATATAAAATTCATATATGCACATAATTCACCTAGAAAGGAATGAGAATTTTACCTTCACCTACCTTTGTGGTTGTCATTGAGCAATAGTAATCGTTCAAACGAGCAAGTGGTTGATGATTTCTTTTTAGATGATCTCTTGATGAAATAGTTTGTTGATTTTCTGATTCGGTTGGAACTTGGGTACCTTCTGAGTCATTAGTAATTGTGTCTTCATTTCCTCATTCTTGTCTTTTACCTTATCTTGTGCTTTCTTCTTACTTTCCTCCAAAGTCTTTTCTCTTTTAGTGTGTATATTTGGATTCATCACAAGATAATCATGTGCACTGTCAACCAAAACATTAGATGTAGGAGATTCATCAAACTTAACATGGATAGACTCTTCAAGAATTCTATTTTTTTTGTTGTACACTCTATAAGCTTTACGACAAGAAGAGTATTCCAAAAACACACACTAATTAAGTTTAGAATTAAATATTCCTTATTGGTCTTTCATGTTTAAAAGATAGCATTTACAATCAAAAACACGAAGATGTGCAATATTTGGAGATATTTGATAATAAAGCTTATAAAAAAAATCTTATTTAGCGTTGGCTGAATATAAGCTCTATTACTTACATATCATGTTGTATTAACTGTCTCAGCCCAATTGTGCTTTGGCAACTTATACTCATTTAACATGATTCTAACCATTTCTTGTAAAGTCAAATTCATCGTCTCAGCAACCCACTTTGTTGTGGTGTTCGAGGAGAAGAATACTTATGAGTGATACCTTTGTTAACACAGAATTCTTATAAAAAGTTTATTTTCAAATTGCTTCCATGATCAGATCGAATAGTACAAATAGGGAGACCTTTTTATTTTTCAACTCTTTTTCAAAAAAAATTTAAAATTTTTAAATCATCAACTCTTTTGGGCTAGAAACATAAACCATGTGAATCTAGATTAATTATCAACCACTACTGAATAGTAAATCTTTTCTTCTAAACTCTGTGTGGACACCGGTCTAACATGATCTAAATGAAGTAATTGCAAAGGTTTAGAAATGCTTAACAAATTCTTCAAGCAATAAATTTTTTTTAATGAATTTACCTTTTGTGCAAGCCTCACATAAACTCTTACTTTTAAAAATAGTACTAGGCAAACTCTAACTAATTATTTCTTTGAGAGTTTTTGTAATAAATCCATGCTTGCATGTCCAAGTCTCTTGTGCCAAAGTTCACCATCCTGTCCTCCTGCAACCAAACATTTTACAATGTCATATTTTATATTATTGAAGTTTAAAGTGTACACATTAGCATTCCTATTTTTTGTAAACACAATCGAACCTACTTTTGAATCAATAATTTTTCACATAGTAGATTCAAAAAGAATAGATATATCTTTGTCATAGAGCTGACGAATAGAAATAAGTTATGCTTTAAACCATCAATAAGTAAAATCTTAAGGAGTTTAAAAAAATCATTACCTATATCACAAACTCCTATAATCTTACCTTTGTCATTATTCTCAAAGTCACATCTCCACCTTTCTTTTTATCGAGACTAAGAAACAAGTCTTTCTTACCTGTCATATATCGAGAGCATCTTGAATCTAAATACCATGTCCTCCCTTGTTCCTTAGATCTCCACTGAACTTTCTTATCTAAATTTTTACTATCTAAATCTTTAACAATTTGAACATTAGCCATAAGACAATGACTTTTATCATTGGCATTTGAGTCATCATCTGAATCTTCTTCTTCACTCGGGAAATCCCATTATGTTGCCTTGAGTCTTTTGTCCTTTCTTTTATAATCATTCTTGTTGAGAGTGCATTCATTTTTGTAATGTCCAAATTTCCTGCAACAATGATAGATAACTTCAGAATCTAAATTTTCATATTTGGTTTTTCTTACCTCTGTGAAACTTTAATTCTGTTTATTTTACATGAACTTTTGCGAGTCTTTCATCTTTAACAGCGATTTGAATCCTTTAACTACCAATCCTATCTTGCTCTCATTATTATTATCAGAGTCCGAGCTTGATTCTTCTTCCTGGATTGGGATTTCTCTTTTTTGGCCTTCAGAGCTAATGGCTTTTTCTTAGAATCATCTTTAGAAGAATCTTCTCTCTCTTTTAATTGAACTTCGTACGTGAGAAGATTAACTACAAGATCATTAAGAGTTAAGTCAGAAAAATTTTATAATTTTTCAATAGCAGTTACCTTTTTTCTCCATTCTCTAGATAAAGAACAAAGTATTTTTCTGTAAAGCTTCTTGTTATTGTACTCCTTTCCCAAAGTTTTGGATTTATTCATGATATCGGTGAATCGTGTGAACATATCTTGAATACTTTCCAATGCCTTCGTCTTAAAATTTTCTTATTTTCTAACAAACATAGTAAGTTTCGCCTCTTTAACTTGCGATATTCCTTTGTGTGTAACCTCCGGTGTTTTTTCAAATTTTTTGCACAATAGTACAATTTGAAAACTAGTTAAATTCCCGCGCAATGGTGACCAATTATCCCTAGGTGTGACAACTGAAACCCCTTCTACAATAGTAGTGGGTTCTTTGTAGCCATTTTCAACACCCTCCCAACTATCATAATCGGTGGGCATAAAAAAGACTTTCATACATACTTTCCAATAAGTATGATTTGTCCCCTTGAAAAGTAGAGGTTGGTTTACAGTGTGCTCCTCGGGAAAAGTCATTGTGATGGTAAGACTAAGCATCTCTACCCTAGGTTTTGATACCTAAAGATGGGTAACGAGGCTCTGATACCACTTGTTGGATCTGAGATGCAAGCCTTGAGGTGGGCGGGGGTGAATAAGTTTGCTACAGATTTTCGCTAAAACACAGAATTTGCAGTGGAAATAATATCAAAGTAAAAGTACAACCCAAACCAATGACAAACCAGAGAACACGCAAAATTTTATAGAAATCCTATGTGCACTCTTCTTTTTATGAAGGAGCTTCCTTACTATGACCAGAGTTTATCTGAATTACAACCCGATTTCGCAGGCTTACAAAGATTGCACCTTAGAATCTACCTGAAGCTAGTCATCTAACCTAACTCCTCATAGATGAGTAACACTAGCCCTAACCCTCAATTAGCACCGGTTTGAGTACGCCATAAAAGTAAGATAAAATAAACTAACCAAAATAATTTAAGCGCAAATTAAAAAAGATCTTACATCCCTTTTTAAACAAATCATTCTCCAAAAGAATTGAAGCGAAGCTTGATGAAGAAGTAGTGATGATATAGAATCCGAGGACAACTCTCCTTGTTAAAATAATCTGAAGATACTGAGCACGACAAGAAAGAGTTTGATGAGGATCTAAGGATTGAATCACAAATCAACCTCACACAAACCCTAGAATAAAATCTCTCTCTTTTTCTCAATGCAAGAACCTCTCCAAAATATAATCTTTTGCTATCTTATATTGCCTTTAATAATAAAGGAAAGAGATATAGGAATCATAATTGAAGTTGGAGATGGAAGGGGTCGATGAACGGTTGAGATTAAAACATCAAATTTGCCAAAATATGTCGTCACCATCAATGGTTTAACAGGACCATCAATGGTCTCCTATGCACCATCAATATTTACCCTGTAAACTATCGATGAACTAAAATTTAGTTTCTGGAATTTATCAAATGTGCACTGCAGTCCATCGATGATATAGCTGACTATCAATGGTTCTCTGTAGGCCATCGATGGTTATGATCCCTGTTTCTATTTTTCTCTGATTATGCACTATAATTCATTAATTAACTCATGAACATCGATGGTATCCTCGTGACCTTCGATGGTGCGATAGCTGAAATCAACATGACTGTTAATTTTTACATCGTTTCGCCTCGTATCTTTTGTATACCTATTTATATCTGAAATATTTCATCTCAAACAATCATCTGTAACAAATGAGAGTTTGTTATTACTCAAACAAGAGATATTGTACGGACTGCATTCTAATAGTTTTTATATCTATATCAATATATACTTTTGGAAAAGGCATTATGCCCTATTTTTCTATAAAAAAATAAAAAATAAAAAAAAATCATAAGGGTGAACTAATGAAATTTTGGATTTTCTATTGCAGATTCACCAGATGCCACAGGTTCCCATGACATTCGCGAGGCTGCCGATCTGTCATTAGGTATGGTTCAGGGCTCATCTAAGCAATTTGCACTCTCTCTGGCAGTGACATTAAACAATCATCTGTGGCTTAATATTGGGTAAATCTAATTCTCAACCGTTTGATGAAATAATTTTCATCATTCAATTAGAATTGAACTTTGAACAACTGAGAGTTGCTAATAAATGGAGTTATAGAATTCAATTAGGTTTGAATGTGAGAACTCAACATTAGCATCAACGTCCAAGTAGTCACTTTAGCTCTTCTTTGGGGAAAAAATATCAACTGCATCCGGGCCTATGTTAGTAAATATGCACTAAATAAATGACAATCCTTGGATCATTGGATTTCAGGATTCGTGCATAGATCAAAGGATTGATATCCTCTGGATGCACATCTATGCCATGGACCGTCGATGCGAATAAAAATACAATGTTGCAAGTGCACAACAAGCAAGTTATAGTATAAAAATATCGATCAATGGGGAAGGAGTGTATTAGAAAGAAATTTCTAAGAGGGTTCTTGAAGTGTGTAGGAAAGAATTAGAGTGTAAATGTTGGTTGGGTTGAGGCAAGGCTAAAACAAGAGGGAAGATTGAGAGAAAGAGAAGAACAAATTGAAGAAAATAAAAAAGAAAATCAAACCAAATAAGAAGCAAATAAAAAGATGGAGGAAATTAAGTGAGAAGACTAGGAATCTAAGATTGAATCCATTAGTTAATTTCAATTTGAATTCAAGAATTACTCTCTTTTTATTCTCATATTACTTAAAATTATTAAGCATAAACTATCAACTTATAAAAAATAAGCATAACTTATCAAAACATATTCAAACAATATTACTACTCATAGAAAAAAAAAACTAGATCGTAACCCTAGAATTAAAAAAAGTATAAACTATCAAACCATTTAAGGTAGGTATAACCTATCAAATTCTTTTTCTATCAATTAGTTTTTCAGTTGATTATCCTAAGTATGATTATTTTAAGCATAAAAGGGAGCAATTCAAAAGTCAAAAGGAAATTAAACTAGCTTTATCTAATCCTAAAAATCCTAACTAGATTAACTACTCATACTAGAAATTAGAATCAAGAAATTAAAATCTAAACTATAAAGTATAAAAAGAAAATAAATCTAAACTATAAAGCACAAACAAAAGAGCACAAACATAAATCTACACTACAAATCATAAAAGAAATCTACACTATAAAGCAATAAATCAATACTACAATGAAATAAAAATAAGAAATAAAATCTTAAAACATGCAATTTTAAAAGAAAAAAATAAAAGAGGAAAAATAAAAATTTACATTTAAAGATGTTAGCTCATTGTGAAGCAAATCTTCATCTTCATCATCAAAAAAGAAGAACAAAATTTATAAAGGAAGAATTTTTTTTATCTATTACACACTAAATTTTATAATTTTGGAAGGTCTTCTCAATTAAGAGTGGCCCTCCTCTCCAAAAGAAGTTTATAAAATTTTTACATAACCCTCACCCTCACTCTCTACTCCTATTTATAAGTTGCAACAATCAACCAAAGCCCTTGGATCAAACTTAGGATCTAAGAAAATCAAAATTAACTATTGATGAGAATCTGTTACAAACTAATTGATTAGCTATTCAATTAGCTAATCGATTAGGTTGTCACAGAAATTGTTTTCTCCTATTGACTTATTCACTTGATATTTCTTGGGCTTTTGGGCTTTGTAGGCTTCCTCTAGGCTATTAGTTTGCTTCAAGAGGAGATGTTTTGGGCTTCTTTGAGCTCTTATTTGATAAATCCTTAATTTCTTGCAAAATCATAAAACAACCTATATTAGCAAGTATATTTATTTAAAAAAATAGATAAGGAGGGTGTAAAAATGCAATAAAATATAATGATCATTTTATTTTATGAATGTGTCCAGTGTGTAATTTATGAGAACGATTTCTTCAAATTTTCATTATTTTGTATCCTTGATTCTTCTGATCACGTGATTTTAAGTTCCTTGTCAAGACTTTTGTTCTTCTTTCTTAACCTCATTCGGAAGAAAATTGAAGATGTGACTCATTACTATCGATACGAGCTGCCCTGTCAGAAAAAAGGGATTTTTTTTTTCTTTTTTTCCCCCTCAAATTTTTGAAGAACTATACGTTTCATCCCCTTTTTTAAAGAAAAACTATATGCTTCACCCTTGCAAGGGTATCTGTTTCACCCCTTGCTTTTGCATATTCTTGTATCCTGTGGCTTCAAGAGTGATCTTGACAAACATGCTTCTTTAGGCAACAATTAATGGAAAATGTAACTGAAATAAATTGTCAAATTATTGAAGTAGTATGTTCTGAACATTTGCATGCTAAAATGTA
>JBAKGM010000365.1:27381550-27394600 GCA_037177215.1 Asparagus racemosus | reverse complement strand
TATATATATCTTTATTTATTTATTTATTTATGTTTCACATTTAATATTGCAGATGATGTCGGTGATGGATCCGGTGATGATGAGAGCCAACATGAGTCTTTGTCAGGATCTTCTCAATCAGAGATTGCATGTCTCCGCCTATAGACTCCAACAATAACCTGCATCCCCTTACTAGAAAAAGCTATCGTATTGCGAAGAAAATACCAGAGGAACTGTAAAAAGAGGAAAGATGAGATTAAAAAGAAGGATCGTGTAATAAAACAGAGACTCGAAAAGGCGATGTCAGATCAGTTGAGGGAAATGGGTAATAATATCGTGTAAATTATTGAGGTTTAGTGGTTATTTAATTATTTAAGTTTATAAAATATTTATTTCTCTCTTTATCTTTGTAGGGAATAAGGACTATGAGAAGCCTAGTAAGCATGGGAGTGATCAGCATACCAAAGTACCTCCTCAAGGTTAGCGGGTCATTTTGGAGTGGAGGGACAACATTCATGTTAGGGATTATGCTGTCAGCTTTAATAATTTGATCGGCTGTTTAATCAGAGACCCACACTCCATAAATATTGCCCATAATTTTGAAGAACCACATTGGAATGGCATAAAGAAAATATAGGAGAGTCTCATGGTAATTATTTATTATATTGCTTCTTTCAATAAATATTTATTAGATTATTTTAATAGTGTATATTTTTTCCACATGTAATTTGCAGGATCATTATTGCCTTGAAGATAACCCCAAATCTTGGGATTTTGTAATGCCTAGAGTGAGCAAGATGATTCGTGGGTGGAGGAGTAAACTCAAGAAAAAAATACTTTATAGAAATAACCATTGATTGGAAGAGGATCCATGAGCTTGATAAAAGGGTTCCTCCATATAATTGGATGACTCTCATGGTCAAGTGGAAGGGTGAGAAGAAGGTGAGTTATTTTTAATTCATTATATTACCACCGCATATACTAAAAAATACTTTATTTTGAAGGAAAAATGTTTGACGGCATCAGAAAATTGCCATGCAAAGCTATACGATCACTTTCTGGGAGCTACTTCCTACACTCGAATCGAGCATAAATATTTGAGTGAGAACCCGGTATGAGCAAAAATTATTAAAATTTAACTCATGTAACTAGTTTCATATATTGCTTGAATTAATTTGAAATTTGATATATCACAGGACGTCTTGACTATGCCGCCAACCCTTCTTGTTAGAAGAGCTTATACACCACCCGAGGTTTACAACAAGGATAAAAAGGTGGAGAAAATTAATGATATGCATGTAAGTATAAGCTTAATTTCATATTTACAAATAAGTATTTCTAATTAGAGTTCCTAATTTATTTTTAATTACTATACATTATTAAGGCGGCGTTGGAAGCTTCGCAAGACTTTGTCTTGTCGCAGGCCCTCCAGTCTCGGGGCATAGAGGACACTCTTACGGATCCTAACCACATGACCAGAGAGCAATGAAGGGAAGTTGTTGATGGGGCTTATGGTTCTAGACCAAACAAGAAAGGGAGGGTGCCCTTATCTAGTGCTAGAGTTAGGGCATTCTCCACTGACAGGACTAAGGCTAGCGACTCGTCCATGGTCTCGAAGCGACCATGTGAGACATCATACGTCATGGTTAAAATCAGACAATATTTATTGGACCATCTTGAACCCTCCATGGCTTTTTAATATATTCCCATTATTACGCACGAGTTAGGGGGTGCACAATTAACCTGGGATATTGTGCAGTGCCTCATTGATTGTCCGTCCTTAAAGGAGATTCTTCCCGAGCCTATATACGTAGCTATCACTAAGTTGGCATTCGCGGAGCATGGAATTCCTAGTGGTGGAGAGGTATATATGACATAATATATATGTATTTATTATGAATTTTTTGAAATATAATCTTATGTTAACTTGCACTCTTTTTAGGCTAGAGAGGTATATATGACATAACATATATGTATTTATTATGAATTTTTTTGAAACATAATCTTATGTTAACTTGCATTCTTTTTAGGTTAAAGGAGGTACTCCTGTAGGGAGTAGCAATATGATACATCGTTCTAATGCAGACGCTGCCAATAACATGGACGACGACAACGACGACGATGAGGAGTGAATGAGACTTGTTCTTATATTTATGTACTTTTAGATAAGTTATGACTTTTGAATTTTACCTATATGTATTATATTTGTGATTTCATTGCTTAGTGAATGAATATTGTTTGAGTATGGGAGATGCATTATGATTGGATTATTGGATGAGTATTGTTCGATAATGTGGATTGGTGGATGATTATGATGAGTATTTATTTTGAATGTGAATATGTGTATTATAATTGATTTTTTGATATATACTGTTAAATATTGTGATTAAATTGATATGGATACAAGTTATATGTGTATTCCCGTATGGGGGACTACCATAACAAAATACATTTTTTATGCGTATATGTACATTGGCGACGGGCAAACCCATCACTAATAAGCGTTGGTGACGGGTTCGTCCGTCGCCAATACTCATTAGCAATGGACGAACCCGTCGCCAATGTTTTAAGCATTAGAAACATTGGCGACAGTTTAGCCCGTTGCCAATGTTTATTGGCGATGAATGATTGTCGTCACTAATGACTATTGGCGACAGATCTCTCTCCGTCACCAATAAGCATTGGCGATAGATTGTTCTCGTTTCCAATACGCACCCATCGCCAATGTTTATTGGCGACAGGTACCCTCGTCACCTATAAACATTGGTGACGAATTTATTAGTGACGGACCAAAACCCATCACCAATGTTTATTGGTGATGGATTTCGGGGTATTGGTAATAGATTTCCCCTCTGCCAATACCCTATTTTTAAGACTTACATAAGTAGATAGTTGTACTTAGATGAACCAGATGAACATATTCCCACGATAAGCTAGAGATCATTTGAAGAAAAGGGATGTTTCTAAACCCCTCTTTAACTTTGGGGGTTGTGTAGATAGCCCTCCTTAATTATATTAATTCTACGACCCCCTGAACTTAAGGGGTTTTGCACATAACCCCCTAGAAGACTTCTTTTATTCTACTAAACTTCTTAAAGCTTTTCATTTTAACTCCAAAATAGCACCATCAAGTCTAATATGTTGCATTTAGAGCGTGTGACAGAAAAAGGCGTAAAATACTACTCATCCATCAAAAAATTAATGGAAAATAATAAAAAGTATAAATGTGTAAAATATTTTCACCACAATTCTAGTCATCGGACCTTTGCCAACGATTCTAATTAAGAAAATTTGAATTATCTCCAATGACGGAAAAGTCTATTGACAATGGTTTCTAGTTAGCAGTGGAAACGAGGCGTTACAACTTCGTCATCTGTGAAATAACAAAAACATAGTCACTCTCCTTGTATCTCTTCCGTTATCACACCGCACCTCACTTTTCATCGGCCACAACTCGAGCTCTGATCATAAAAATCTTCATGTATGTATATAATTTAAATTATTATTCTTTTTAGTTAACACAAGACAAAATATTGTGTGCTTTTCTTCTCGTGCTCATATAATACGATTATAGGATATTTGATTTCTAGACAAATTTTGAATCAATTTTTCTTTTAATTAAACCTATAAAATCCTCTAGGTTTATCAAGTTTGATCGAAAGTTCTCCTTTTCCTGTTGTTTTTACAGAAATTATCCCGGCTCTGTCATTTCCAAAGAAAAATTTCAAACGAATTTGGTCAAGGGGTTTTCCATCTTGAATATTAAATTTTGTCGATTAATGAAAGTTACTGACACTTACAGTGCAAAAACAGTGAACCTTTTTTTTTGAAGCAAGGAACAGTGTGAGATATCTTGTTCATATATCATTAGCACCAAAATACTAACTTAATCTAGAATTGAATAGTCAGAGGGAAGAAAAGATCAAACAATTCATACCTAAGAATAGGGAGAGGACCATAGCTGTCACCTATTACTAAGGTCATAGATGTTTGATCTAACATTAAACTCAAACTAAACCGTTCTAGAAAAAGTTAGGCAAAAGAATTTACAGTGTTGGGAGCTATTACAATGCTCATACTTACATCACAACCAAAATAAAAGTTAAAGTAGTATGTAACCCCAACATAAATACAAAAGAAAACGGTCTAAACTAGCAGACTTCTCAGAAGTTGTCATTGATCCCAGCCATGTCATGAGATGATGAATCATCCTGTAGCAGTAGTTGAGTGATCCCCCTTTTCTCTACTAACTCTTGAAAAGTGGCAGCTCTCTTTGATGTGAGATTACATGTCCATAATATTGTGAAATGGGTAATATTAGAAGCCAAACAACGAGGAGAGACACTAGTCTTGTTGAATGTTAGATTGTTCCTTGCCCTCCATAAAGACCAGCATAATGATGGAAAAATAATAGACCATAGGATTCTAGCATCTTTTTTCACCAAAAAAGAACCATATAATTCCACAATATCAGTGAAATCATGTGGTAAGGAAGATATCTGAAGAAAAGGCAAGAAGAAGGGCCAGACCATCTTCACAAAGGAGCACTGTAAGAATAGGTGTTCATCATTTTTAGGGGCCTCATCTCCAATCCATCCTTTATCCATAAGAGTTATCTTAGTATTGAGTTTCCTCTTTGAAAGAAGCCAAAGGAAAATTTTCACTTTCAGAGGGGTGATTGATTCCTAATAAAATAGAATCCATTGATGGGAATGCCAAAGCCATTTAGGGTGTAGGATGATATGGCCATCATACCACATCTTTACCACTATTAAGGTGAATATTAAGATTAGAGAGATAATCTCTAAGAGCAGATAATTCTTTTCTCTCATCGTTGGTAATATGTCTTCTAATCAATGGATGCCATCTGCAGAGATTGCTATGAAGATACCCTAAGACCTAACACTGACATTGACCAAGAGGGAGAGATTGTAAGCCAAAGGATATAAATATGCTCGGGTGTTTGGACCCATCCTTTTATCCTCCTAGAATCTTATACAAGAACATTCACCTAAATTCCATTGAACTAAACTCTTTAAAGCTTGAATGTTAAAGAAAATATCCTGCTAGAATTTAGAAGCTGATGGACCTGGTGGTATGCAACTAGGATTTGGATAATTAGATAAGTACAAAGAATTGAGGACTTTACCCAAAAAAGACTCATTTTGATTTACCTTCCACATCCATTTAGAAATAAGAGCAAGATTGAAGTCATAAAGACTAATGATGCCCATATCCCCCTTCCCTTTTAGGTTTACAAACCATACTCTATTTGACTAAGGATTTACAAGGGGGGTTTGTTTCCTTACCACCCCATAAGAAATTCCTTCTAATCCTGTCCATTGCCTTGATAAGCCATATATATAATTTAAAAAAGATAGATAATATGAGGGAAGAGAAGTTAACACTGAGTTGATTAGAGTCAAACGATCTCCAATGGAAAGTTGCTTACTTTTCCAGATAGAAAGTCTCTTAGAAAATTTATCTAATTGAGGCTGCCAGTCTTGCTTGTTCATAGGAATGCCATGATATTTGAAGGGGGGGGGGGGGTTGGTTGCATGAGCACAATTGAGGGTGTTAGCAAAGAGGGCCCCTTTGGTAGATGACTTCCTAAAGTAAAATAAGTTGGATTTTGCATAATTTATGCCTAGACCAGATATGTCTTCAAAAATATAAAGGATAGATTTAAGAACAGTATAGTTAGAGGTTGAGGCTCTACACATGATGATTGTGTCATCAGCAAATTGGAGGGAGGGAATATTGTTTAGCTTAACTTTTAGGTGCAGCTCAGAAAGATCCCCATGTTCAACGCTAGATGTGAGCATTTTGTTGAGGACATCAAGAGCTAGAATGAAGAGCATAGGTGAGAGAGGGTCACCCTGCTTCAAACCCCCAGAGCAATTGAAGTAATTAGTGGGAGTACCATTCACCAAAATGGTAGACTTGGAAGAGTGAAGAATTTCTCTTATCCATTGACACCAGTTTGTGCCAAAACCCTTAGCTTTGAGCAACTCAAGGACAAAAGACCAACTGATGCAATCAAAGGCCTTCATGACGATTTTGATCATACAAATTTCCTTACATTTAAAGGAAAAGAATGAAAATGTTCATGTGCAATAGCACAAGAATCCAAAGTTGATTAACCACTTTGAAAAGTAGATTGGGTTGGATCAACTAAGGAGGGCAAAAAAGGAGAGAGCCTGTTAGCTAGAACTTTGGTGAAGATTTTGAATAGCCCATTTAAGAGACTAATTGGTCTAAGGTCTTTAACATGCAAGCTCCTTCAATTTTAGGGATAAGAGAGATAGATAAGGGAAAATTTAATACTGTGAAGGGGTGAAGCATCTGTATAAAGAGCATTAAAAACAAAATATCATCTTTAATGATCTCCCAAACTCTAGGTAAAAAAGGATAGAAAAACCATCTGGTCCAAAACATTTGTCAGGGTGTAAACCAAAACCCATAGACCTAATTTCTTTATGAGAAAAAATTCTATCAAGTCTTTGGAGGCCTTAAACAAGATTTGAATATAGGTAAGACCAGTCCAAATTGAAAGAAGACTGTCTTTTGGCAAAGAACAGGGTATGGAAAAAGTTGAAGAAATATTTTTGTTTACCATTTTCAGAAGAAACAATTTGATCATCTTGGATGGTATTGGGGATGATATTCTTCTTTCTGTTGAAGGAAGTAGATTTGTGGGAAAATAAGATGTTGTTATCCCCCTCCTTCAACCGTGTAATCTTAGATCTTCGGCGTCAAAAAATTTCCTCTTGTTTGGTTATATCAGCAAGTTTAGACCTAAGATCTTGCTTACTAGAGAGTTCTTACTCATTAAGAGGTCTATTGTCTTGCAGAGAGTCTAGAGATTGACTAGAGGATAGAAGCCTCTTTTTGGAAATTTGGATTGAACCAAAAACATGCTCTCTCTCCACCACTTAATTCTTTTCTTAAGAAGATTAAATTTGAATTTGAAAGCAACAACTGGATTTCCTTGGTAAGAGAAGGATGACCAACAAGTTTGAATGAAGTTCTTGAAGGATGGGTGGGTAAGCCAGACTTTCTCAAATCTGAATTAAGGTTTGGGGATAGGACCTCTTAAATCCAAAATAATGGGGGAATGGCTAGAACAAGATGCTAGAAATGCATATTGAATCAAGGTAGGAAAGAAAGATTCCAAAGCTACTTTGATGAGGAACATGTCAAGCCTAGCAAGACTAGGGTCATTCCTCATATTAGACTAGGTGAATTACCTGCCACTAAGAGGTAGATCCATAAGGAAAAGAGAATCAACTAAGGCTTTGAAGGAATTTATTTCTCTTATGGAACTAGATCTACCCTTTCTTTCCCTTTGTTCGCGGGAAAAGTCAGTCCGATTTTCATTGATTCCGAACTTATTACAGCTTTATCCTTTACAAATAAATTCAAAATAAAACTTGTCTTTTTACAAGACTAGGTTACAATGAAAATCGAAATAAAATGAAAATTACAACTTCTCCTCTAAACAAATGCAGGAGCCCATTCATCACGCTCCTGCTTATGTGGGTTCTTTATCGGTGCTAGGGTTTATCCGTGGACCGCCGCGTGATCGGATCCTGGTCAGATCTGAGATCTACATGATCAAAGGGGATTATTTTATGAAGGAAATAATCGCCTGAAGCAAGTGAAATCGACCAAGCGAAGTCACAGCTCTTCTCGGGATCAAAACCAAGTTTGATCTAGAGGAATCACGTGTAGATCTGATCTGTATCTCTCGAACTTCTTCACTTCACTACCGTGATGGGTTTACCGAGATCCCGGATCTAAGTGTAGATCGCTCTAGATCTCTCGAACTTCTTCGCTTGGCGGGCTCGCCGAGATCTCAGATCTAGAATTTTTGGATCTAAGTGTAGATCGCTCTGGAATTCAAGAGAGTCTCCCCTTCTTGCTAAAAGTTCCGATCTCTAAAAATGAGCACCCCCCTCTCATATTTATAGGATTCAGAAGCAGGTACAGGTCAGATCTAGGCCAGATCTGTGCCGAGCCACCAAGGGGTGGCTCAGCCACTGAACCACCCAGTGTGGCCTTGTTTCGATGTTTTCCGAGTCTGGTTGTTTGTTTTGCCAATTCCGGAGTCTGGTTGGTTCAGTTCCATCGACATTCGAGTCCGGTTAGTTTTGTCTCGTCGATATTCGCTGATCTGAAGCTTTGCCATTGGATTGATCCCATGATTCATTGCTTCACTGACTTGCACACCTTGCTGACTCACTTCATGCATTTGTCGACTCTCTTTATGCATTTGCGGAGTGATTGTGTCATTAATGGTTCACTGTTGCACTATTGGATGGGTCGTCGATCATCAATCCATCATCACGAGTCACGTTCGGAGACTTATAGGCAATTTTCAATGCCTACAGATACACCCTCTAAAGTGTTTCAGTCTCGTTCATTTATAGAAGAGCCTAAAATATTTTGGATATGATAGGCCCAAACCTTTAATCGGCATAACAGGGCCTGAAAACAGCTTCAAGTCTCAATTTCTTCAATTCCTTCAGATCATCTGGTGCTTTTTTGAACATCTGATAGTGTTACGATGTTGTATTTATTGTCTGACCGCTTGTCAAAATCTTGAACTGAAGCTGGTAACTGAAATTTTTTGCTTATGAACTCATGTCAGTGATTTGTCATAGAACTGGCCATCAAACTTCTTGAAATTTCTTAGTGGATTCTCTGTTTGCGACGCGTTGATTAGCGTCAAGATAGTTTTTAAGCTCCATTGGAGGTTGTCAAGTTATCCTTAAGAATATTTTATAAAAATGTTCTCTAGAAACTTCTCGACAAAAGTGGGAAATAGTTTAGACTCGTATACCCTATTGGAGTAATCATGAGGCTCGAATAAATTGAACCGGATGAAAAGTGGCCCTCAATGGGTGATAACTCTGCTGAATAAATATTCATGGCCCCTCCGGATGTGTGGGAGGGAGAAGGAATCAATCGGTGGGCCGATTCAGGGCTGATTCGGCGCGTGGTTTAGCCCTGGTCTGAAATTTGGTTCAGGGTCTGGTTCAGGACTGGTTCGGTCTGGTTCAAGGCTGGTTCGGCCTAGTTTGGGTTGGTTTTGGGCTTTTAAAACAACTCTAAACCCCCTTTTTTCTATTATGGGTATGACAGCAATTTGAATTCTCAGGAATGTTAGCCGAGGAAGAGGAGGAGCTTCGCCCTTCTTACGGGGGGAAGCCTCGAGCTGGGACTCAGGCTGTTAAACAGAAGAAGTTAGCCCATAAGTCTTGTGTAGGTCCTCAAGCTTTTGATATAGACATGACTGGTGACGACCATGTCAGCAACGGAAGTAATGCTTAACCACCACGTAGTCCCTTTGATCATTTAATTCTTTGACCCTAGGGCTCACATTTCTCCATTTCTGTGCAGGAGGATATGGAGACGGCGACACCAGCTTCGATTTTCCCCATCCTAATTTTGCCGAACCCAGTTTCACACAACAGGTGCATGGGTCTATTACGGACAAGCCTGAGACTATCAATGTAGGACCTGATTCAGCCAATCTAGGTACATCTATCACTGGTAATACTCCATTTAGATGGCGAGTACGGGAATTGAACGACTCAGAATTCGTGCCCTCCCTAATTGTCTCTACGCTTCTTGCCCTTTCAGAGAAATTACAGGAAGCAAACGTGCACACTGGGATTAGAGAGCCTAACTCCACTGTAGGAGGTAAGCCATTTTAGCCGATCGCAGGTTCTTGATTCTGCTTCTTCCACTTATACCTTCCTATGTCAGATTTTTCAATAGAGGAATTTGATGAAGATGGTCTGCTTGTGGACACCCCTATGAATGACTTGATATATGGCTCGCCCCGAGATGATCAACTTCCCGGTGGTATACCACCTGAGCCAGTAATTCCCGAGAACACTGAGGCTTGTTCCTCTAAAGGTACAAATCCTCTCTCCTGTTAATTATAGGACTAGCTACTTTTTGACTAATACAACTATAATTTGATGAATCTGAGAAATTCATTTGCTGCTGGCAGGAAATCCTCATTCTGTTGCTCATCCAGAATTGGCTACCATGGCAGCTGTCGTGCCAGATGAACACGTTATGAGACCGACTACAGCAGTTGGTGCATCAACAACGGTTACACCCCCGATGGTCCCGCTAGATCATGAAGCTATACCGATGGAAGCAGGTATGTGTTATCCAGCTAAGGATATTTACGCCAGCCTTTGACTTAAGATTCTAAAATGCCCCTTTTTCTTTTTGCAGGGCTTACATCTCAACTTCATGATCTGGTGAGGGCGTTTATGTCTGACAATGACCCAGCTTGGATTATCATCTGTATGGAAGTCCGCTCGTTCTTTTCTTTTATCAACACAATGATCAAGAAGATTCTCCACAGCAGGCTTTCTCTCCCTCAGTTCAAGCCGGTTCTTGGCCCTAGAATAGCTTTAATAAGGGATGCTGGTTACCCAGAGTTAGCCAAGGCAATTGCTAATGACCTTGATTGTCTGGAGCTCAAGCTTTAGAAATTACAGGAGCTAAAGGCAGCAGTTGTTTCTTCTTATATAGTGGATCAAGCAGAATCTCGTCTGGAAGCATGGCGCGATGCTCGCGTTTTTGCTAGACTCGAGGTTCAATTATAGCGGAACAGGGTTGTTCAGGTCAAGACTACAATTGTTGAAAAATCAACATCTGTGAGCAACATTCATTCCTATATTGCATCAAGTGAGGCCGAGATAGCGTAGCTTAAGCGGGAACTTCAAGTGAAGGAAGAGAACTTGAGTGTCTTAGAGTTGACAAGGGTCAACGAAGAGGAAGCTCAAACCGCCATATCCAAGCAACTGGAGCTCTCGAAACAAGCGTTGGCTGAAGTTAAGGAAGAAGCTGCGAAGACACTGACTGCTGATGAGGAGTCTTTCAAGGCTGAGTTGTAGAAGGAGCTCTAACAAGCTTACAACGATGAGTTGTCTAAGTTAGAACAACAGATCTTTTGCCATAAACTTGATGTTTGAATAGCTGTAATTTTTTTGTTGAAAGACTCGACTCTTCATTAATTGAATAAATTTTTGTCCTCCCTTTTATTGTTGCTTATTATGATGTCTTATTTCATTTGAAATAATCAACCACAATACTCATAGAATTTTTGGCAAACTCTCAGCCATCAACGGATTTGGTGAGCCTTTACCGATTACCGTTTGAATTAGACTAGCGTGTGGATTCTCTAAATCCGTCCCGCACGTGACTTGTGCCAAAGGAATAAAACTCTTTTAGACTTGGTGCTATAATGTTGAATACATAGGCTTCGTCATCTTTTACGGGCAAGAGACTAATCAGCAACACGTGTTAGGCGTTAACTTTAAGGTTATTGGCCAACCCCCAACCATCAACAGATTTGATGAGCCTTTACCGATTACCGTTTGAATCGGGCTAACATGTAGATTATCTAAACTTGTTCCGCACATGACGTTGTGCTAAAAGAATATAAGTCCTTCAGACTTGGTGCTATGATGTTGAATACATAGGCTTTGTCTTCTTTTACGGGAATAGACTACCCGGCTACATGTATTAGACACAGGCTTATCCCCACTTAGCCTTTGGGATAAAATTTTCTAAGATGAATCTTGGTGTCTTCTTCAATTGTAAAAAATTAAACCAGCAACGCGTGTTAGGCATTAAATTATTCCTACTTAGGATTCGGGATAAAATTCCCCACACGTGTAAGGCGTGGGTTATGGTGTTATTAATAACAACCTGCCACAACTTTGAATATGTGGGTTGTCATTCTTTTTACGATTAAGAATTAACTGGTAACATGTGTTAGACGTTGACTTATCCCTACTTATTAGGCTTCGAGATAAAATTCTCCATACTAAAATTCTGGTGTCTTCTTTAATCGGTAAAAGACTAAACTGGCAATGCGTGTTAGGCGTAGGCTTATCCCTACTTAGGCTTCGAGATAAAATTCCCCAGACTTAAATTCGGGTGTCTTCTTCAATCGATAAAAGACTAAACCGGCAACGCGTGTTAGGCATTAGCTTATCCCTACTTAGGCTTCAGGATAAAAATTCTCCAGACTTAAATTCTAGTGTCTTCTTCAATCGGTAAAAGACTAAACCGGCAAGGCGTGTTTGGCGTTGACTTATCCCTACTTAGACTTCAGGATAAAATTCTCTAGACTTAAATTCTGGTATCTTCTTCAATCAGTAAAAGACTAAACCGGCATCACGTGTTAGGCGTTGACTTATTCCTACATAGTTTTCAGGATAAAATTACCCAGACTTAAATTCTTGTGTCTTCTTCAATCGCTAAAAGACAAAACTGGCAACGCGTGTTAGGCGTAGGCTTATTCCTATTTAGGCTTTGGGATTAAATTCCCCGAGATGAATCTTAGATTGAAGGATTTCTGTTGAAACGGTAAAATTGATGTATGAGAGGAAGAATTTTATATTTTGTCTCCCGATGCTGGAGAGAAAAGATTTTATATCCTATCTCTAGGTAAAGACAAACCTGAATAAGAGAGAAAAGATTTTATATTCTACCTCTTGCTCCTGGAGAGGAAGAATTTTATATTCTATCTCCAGTGTTGATATGGGAAAGAAAGAATTTTATATTCTATTTCCCGATGCTAGAAAGGAAGGATTTATATTCTATCTCCAGTGCGAAAGAAACTAAAAGTGGGATCTCCACTTCGAGAATCTTGAGAGGTGGAACTAAGAGCGGGATCTCCACTCTGAGAATCGAAAAGATTTTGCTAACTTTTACTTTTATAGGATTCGCCACTTGATCTAGAAATGATTTTCTCGTTTATCGAGATGAAATTACAATTTCGGCTCTAACCTTGGGAAAGCGTGATAGAAAAGGAAAGGATGAAGCCCTTCTGTTTATCACAAGGGGATCAGATAATTGAAAGTGGATCTCTTGTTTGTGGAAAGAATTAAGGGAGGATTTTGCTGGTAGATTGGACCAGAAAGATTTTTAGTGGACTCACCGTTAATAAATTAAATCAGTAAGGAAATTTATGGTAGAAAACAAATTTGGGGTTATCCTCAAGGAAAATGGGTGAAATATTTCACGAGGAAC
>JBAKGM010000365.1:27331121-27359413 GCA_037177215.1 Asparagus racemosus | reverse complement strand
ATATTTTCTTTTCTTCTCTTTGTCCAAGGATGAAAAGAGGATGAAGATGAAGAGAAGATGAAGATGAGGGTTTGCTTATTTTATTATTTTCTTTTCTTTTCTTTTCTTGTAATATTTTCTTTTCATGTTTGTTTAATGCTTTGTAGAGTAGATTTACATTCATGTCTTTACGTCATGTATTTTAATTCATGTTTTTTACTTTCTTACATTTATTTTATAAATTAGATTTTATTCTCTTGCACTATTCACCTTGAGGCTAGAACTCTCTTGGAATTAGTTTTATTTTGTTTATTTTTCTTTTCTTTAATTCATCTTGATTCTCGAACCCTTTAGGAAATTATCCAGTTCTAAATGTGGAGCTACTACTTGTGGGAATTCTAGAAATTATTTGAAACTAGCTTGATTTCCTACTTATTCATATAAGATTGAGATTAGCTAAGTGGATCTATTCTAGATTTCTCAAATCTTTAATTAATCCTCCATATTTTACATTCTTGATCTTTCTCTTTGTTCTTCCTTTTTATTTACTTGTTTTATTTTCCTTTATTATTATTATTTATTTCCCTTCATTTATTCATCATTCTTTCTCCTCTCTCAAACTAATTTTTCATTTTATTCATCATTCTTTCTCCTCTCTTAAACTTATTTTGTTTTATTTGCACTGAATCACAAGCACTCAATCACAAGCACCATCTTAATCCCTCCACACTCATTTTCATTGCATTTCTTTTATCACATTCCTAACTATCACACACACAACATACGAACCGATATTGATTAACTCTTACAACACCTTTCTCGTGGGATCGATAACTTTTTATACTATAACTTGATAGTTGTATACTTACAACTTTAGGTACACACTTATTTTTACCTAACATAAATATTTTATAAAAACTCCTTTTGAAGAGGAGGGTTACTTTTAATTGAGAAGACCTTCTAAATTGTAACGTGTTGTTCCAATTAATAAAAGAATATTTTCACCTCTTCATATTTTTCTTTTCTTCTTTTTATTTGATCATGAAGACCAAGATGAGATGAAGATGAAGATGAAGATGAAGATTTACATTCATCAAGAGGCTAGAATCCTCTTGGAATGTAAGTTTTCTCTTTTATCTTTTATTTTCTTATAATATTTTCCTTTCTTGTTGTTAAATATTCATGAGGCTAGAACCCTCTTGAATTATATTTATTTTAATACTTATAGAGTAGATTTACTTTCATATCTTTACTTTCTTACTTTAATTTCTTATATTTATTTTGTAGCTTAGATTTTATTTTCTTATACTATTCACCTTGAGGCTAGAACCCTCTTGGAATTAGTTTTTATTTTTGTTTACTTTCCTTTTCTTTGATTCACTTTGAGGCTAGAACCCTCTAGGAAATTGCACTTTTCTAAGATGTGAAACTAATTCTTGTGGGAACTCTAGAAATTGTATGAAACTAAGTTTTATTTCTTTTATAATATGTGAATCATTCTCGTATACTTAAAATGATCATGTTTAGGATAGTCACCTGAAGAACTAATTGGTAGAAGGAATTCTAGAATTACTATGTAGTTACTCTTTTTATGAGTATTAATTTTACTTGGATGATAATTTGATAGGTTATGTTTTCCTTGAGTGGTTTGATACTCTGTACTTAATAAATCTTAAGTAGAATGTGATAAAAGAGAATGGTTCATATTTTATAAGTGAGATTAGCTAGTGGATTTAATTCTAGATTCCTCATATCTTTAATTGGATTCTCAATCTTTCACTTGCTTAATTTTCCTCATTATTCTTAATATTTCATTTGTTTTATTCTTGATTTTCATTTTTTGCTTTATTTTTCTTCATTTCATTCATTATTCTTTCTCCTC
Organism: Asparagus racemosus; assembly: GCA_037177215.1. Classification (NCBI taxonomy): domain Eukaryota; kingdom Viridiplantae; phylum Streptophyta; class Magnoliopsida; order Asparagales; family Asparagaceae; genus Asparagus; species Asparagus racemosus. The sequence continues at coordinate 27,357,552 of JBAKGM010000365.1, read as the reverse complement.
TCTCAATCTTGTTTTGTTTTTATTCACACATATTCACAACTACTCTTATTATCTCCACAATCACATTCATCACACTCTTAATTGTCACACACACAACATAAGAACTGATCTTGTTATTTTCTTACAACACCTTCCTCGTGGGCTCAATAACATTTTATACTATAACTTGATAGTTGTGCACTTGCAACTTAGGTATTGTCTATTTACCTATCATCTACAGCGAGGTACGTTGTTCTCTACAACTAAAACCCCTAAAACCTAATTCTTTCATATGTTCCTCTCCTTTAAGATCATCACTAACTTGATCCTCAGAGGAACCACCAAAGAACCAAACTCCGACCCTCTAACATTTCGTATGTGCAGGAATTTGTCTTTTGCTCAGAGCAATCAGCAAGCAAAGAGTATTGAGGGACCCTAAGCTCTTCTAAATCAACTCTAATTTCCACAATTAAGTTTCTGACATAAACAATGGATTTGTCGATCTTGCTTCAATCTATGTTTTCTAATTTGAAAATTTTATTTCTATTGAGTTCTTCTCTATTGAATATTCATGCTCAAGATTTATGGGGAGGAAAACCCTTAGAGGTGATTTGAATCACAATTTCTATAAGTAGACATGGCCATGGGCCGGGTTCAGGCTCAGCTTGGCTTGATCCAACAGGCCTAGGCTTGGACGAGTCGGGCCTAGGCTTGGACGAGTCGAGCCTGGTTGGGCCCGGATTCTATTGGGTCGGTTTTGAGCCTAGAGTTCTGGGTTTGGGCACTACCCAAACCCGGCCCGTTGGCCTAGCCCACCGGGCTTCAAGCTTGGTCGGTCCACGCCAAGCACTTTTTTTCAAAACTGTTAAAATAGAAAAATATTATAGATATAAAAATATTGAGAAAAGAAGATAAATTTCATTCATAAATTAATAAATCTAAGACATTTCTACTAGAACTAAAGAGCTGCATAATAAAAAGAAAACATTAATACTAAATGAAATATTAGAATATTAGACTTAAGAAAATAAAATATAAAAATTGAGTGCATGATTCCATGAATTCTTTTAACTTACGGATGATTTTGCTCCTCCTTTCTCTTCGAGCTTCATTTTTAACGACACTTCGCTAATGCTTTTTTCATTTCATGAAACATATATTTCAAATAGAATTGTGATCTTTCCCTATCTAAATAAAGTTTTAAATGTCTATGTGAATTTTAGAGCCACCACTTGTTGGAGCTTATTATAATATCTTACATTTGTTACATATAGCAACTTTATTAGCACCCTCACCTTCCATTGTGAATTTTATAAGTCTATGATCCATTGTTTTTGAAAACTTGATTTGAAAAAGAGAATATGAGAACTTGCGAGAGTTTGAGAGAACAATGAGAAGAGAAGAGGAGGAGGAGATTTGTACGATGAAGAATTGAAGATGGAAGGGTATTTATAGGAATTTTGGAACTAATTTTTAAAAAGTAACCCAGGTTCAAATATATATGAAAAATTGTGTCAAGGCCCCAAATTTGAAAAGTCAATGTGCCCCAGCATCTCCTACTTTTCCCTATGTGCTTCAGCCCCCAAATTTTGAAAAAAATGTACCCCAGCCCCTCCAGCTCATGATTAACCCATATTTGACCTAAAAACCCAATTTTACCCCTCTCCACCCACTCAAAATCAACATTATCTCTCCTCCTCCTCCTTCCACATCCTCTTTTCCTTCTCCTTCCTCATCCTCTCCCCCTCATCCTCCTTCCTCCTTCCTCTCGGGTGATCCTCCAATCCGCCGCCGACTCAGCATTGGCTCCACTGACGGCTGGTTAGTCATCGTCAACGTTCGATTGGAGATAATACTAGTCAATCCCATCACTCAATCCTAAATCCAACTCCCTCTAGTCTCCACTATACTGGAGTTCCCCCCCAAACTCCTCGCCCGAAGAAATTTATGAAAAATTCATCTTGTCTTCAAGCCCCATGGAAAAGGACTGTGCGGTCATGCTCGTAATCCATCTAGAATTGTACTTTGCTTTAATCGGAGATCGATCATGGTCCAAGGTTCTACTCTCAACTGATTACACTATGTTTAACGAACACCCTCTGTTTTATGACGCCATATATCACAATAGAAAGTTTTATATAGTGGATGAGTATGGACTAGTTCATACTTGGGACCCCAAACGTAGCAATGGCATGGTCTCCAAGCCATCACTTTTCTTAAATGACCCAAAAAGTAGAAATTACTTTTTATATAATAAATACTTGGTATTGTCACCACGGGGAAGTTTCCTACAGATATGGAGACTGAAAGTTCCAGACGATGCTGAAAATTAGTGCTACACTGAAGAGATTAGAGTGTTTCAGTGGGATGACGAATTACTTGCATGGATTGAGTTGAGGAGCTTGGGTGATTATACTTTGTTTATTAGAAGCAACCGGTCTATGTGTAATCGTGTATATCTAGCCGAGATGTTCCTGGAGTGAGAGGCAATTGCATCTACTTTACTGAAGACTATAGCTAATTAACTGTTAACATTTACCTGTTCCATGTTAAGTATAGTGGAGTAAGTGTTAACTTTTTTTCTTTTAAATGTTAGGTTTTGTTAATTAACTGTTAAGTTTTACCTAGTACATGTGAACTATAGCTGATTAACTGTTAACATTTAGTTGTTCCATATAACTATAATTGAGCAACTATTATCCTTATTCTTTTAAATGTTAAGTTTTGTGCATTAACTATTATGTTTTACCTAATAACTATAGTTGATTTACTGTAAACTATAAATGATATCAGGATATTGCCACCAATTAGTACTAAAAGGAAGGGGAGAAATAGAATAAGACTATATAATGTAAAATATTAAGTAATTGTTAATGTATATCTATTAAAACTCATGAAGTATCTATTAAGGTTCCTTAACTTTAAATTGTTAAATTATAACTTTCTTTATTTAATTTTTTTAGTTCTAATGTTGCAAGAAACTTTTGTATAAATCCTAGCTCCAACAAATCCATAGAGCCTTTCTCAAGAAACTTCTGAATGATCAAATTATTTAAGATCTAATTACAAGTGAGTCTACCCCTTAAGATATGAGTGATCAAAGAGACTATTAACATCGAAAGAGCTTGATGCCTTTGTTCTTTCATGTTCTTGCTCATTAACCATAATCATAGTGTTCTATAAATAAAAGCTTTGTGAGACATTTCATAAAACAAGTGGTGAGCAACCATCATGGTCCATGAATACGTCGCTGTTGTAGTCGGTCTCCGCCATGTATAAATATTTAGTAGATTAATTATTAAGTTTTACCTAGCACACGTGAACTATAGCTAATTAATTATTAATGTTTACATGTTCCATGTTAAGTATAGTGGAGTAAGTATTAACTTTTTTAAATGTTAAATTTAGTTAGTTAACTGTTGAGTTTTACCTAGTACATGTAAACTATAGCTGAGTAACTGTTAACTATAGTTATTCTATATAAGTATAATTGAGTAACTGTTATATTTATTCTTTCAAATATTAAGTTTTACTTAGTACATGCGAATTATTGTTGATTAAGTGTTAACCTTTTGCCGTTCCATATAAATTTGTCAGCTACGCTATAAACCTACATACATTGACTAAATTTAACATATAACATAGTCAAACACATTGAAAGATCAGGTTATTTAACCCACATAGCATTTCTCAAGAAGCTTCTAAATGATCGGGTTATTTAAGATTCAATTACGAGTGAGTCAACCCCTTAAAACATAAGTGATCAAAGAGCCCATTAACATCGAAAGAGCTCAGCTGTCTTCGTTTTGTCATGTTCTTGCTCATTAACCACAATGATAGTGTTCCATGAAATGAAAGTTTCGTGAGTCATTTCATCAAATTAGTGGTGAGTAACCATCACGGTCCATGAATACCTTGCTGTCGTAGTTAGTCCCGCCATCATGCATGAGAGTTTAGAAGTAGAGAGAGTGTGGTCAAGGGAGGAGAAGATGGAGGTGAGCTCAGAGGAGGAGATCTTACCGTCACCAATGGAGTCGAACTTATAGAGGACACATTGGAGGTCAGTGGTGATGGATGTGGAGGAGGGGATCAACGGAGAAGGTATTGGCGGTGCTAGAGGTGGATCTAGATTTAGATCCGAACGAGAATTTAGATCGGGTAGTCGAGGGTGGCGGTAGGGGAGGAGTGATTGCAGCATGTGAGAATTTGGATTAGGTAGTCAAGGGTGGCAGCAATTGGCATTTGAGAAGAGGACAAAGGAGGAAGAGGAGGAAGAAGAAGGAGGTATTTTAATGGAGGAGAGAAAATGGTCCTTCTTCTCGCCGAGCTCTCTCCGGCGGCGGATCTGACGATGACATCGTGATTCGATGTCGTAGAAAGAGGGGAGGTCGAGAGAGGGGAGAAGGCAGCGTGGATTGAGATCGGTTTGGATCTGAAGGAGGAAAAGGAGAAGGAGAGAAGAATGGTGATTTTGAATGGGTGGAGAGGGGTAAATTTAGATTTTTGGGTGAAATACACATAATATTTGGGCTAATCATGAGCTGGAGGGGCTGGGGCACATTTTTTTCAAAATTTGGACGCTGAATCACATAGGAAAAAGTAGAAGGGGCTGGGGCACATCAAGTTTTTAAATTTGGGGCCTTGACACAATTTTTCCATAAACAAATTAAACAAACAAAGTTAGGATTTAATAATTCAGGAGTTTAGAACAAGACTTGTCCAATAAAATTGACACCTAAGCCTAAAACTTAACAATTACCTATTAATTGTAACATATAATCTATAAAATTAATAATTATACTCTAAAGCTAATAACCAATAGGTAAACTTAGCACTCAACGTTCAAAATTAACGTTCAATATCTAAACTAAAATTTATGATATAAACTTAACATATAGCGAGTAACGTTAACATCAGCTATGTAAGATTCACTACTAATCCTTCATAGTTCATTATCAACCTATACATTACCTCTTTAACTTTCAACATAACCATTAGCACTAATCGCACACAATAAACCATGCAAAAATTGTAAATAAGCCAAGAAAAATTTACAAATAGTCAGCTAAAAGTTTCAAAAATTACAAATACCCCTTGAAAATTTTGTCAACAGCCCCCTACAGAGAGTTTCAGATACTGCAAATAACCCCATGAAAATTTTGCATCAAAACCCTTTGAAATTTTAAGAATTGCAAACAACCTCTGAAATTTTGCAAACAATCCCTTAAAAGTTTTAGAAATTATAAAATAAGCAAGAAAGAGCTTAATAAAGTTGGATGAAGAGAAAAGGAGAAAGGAGGATGCGCATCGAAGAGAGGATCGTAGTGGTAGGTGGATGAGAAGAGAGGAGGGTGGAGGTGGGACAGAGAAGAGAGGAGAAGGGAGGAGGTGGAGTTGAGAAAGAGAGACTACGAGAAGAGGAAGCAAAGAAGATGAATGATATTTTGAGAGAAAAATATGGATTGAGAAGACTTTAAACATATGAAAACTTCAATTTTAAAACCTAGCCACATGCCCAAAAATATGAAGAGCTTAGCCGCATGAGGTTCTCAAATTTGAAGATACGTATCCACTTTTTTCCCCAAGTGTTTATTATATGTGTTAGCCCCTTCAAGATAAAGGTTCTAGCTCTACCTTCGGAATTCAATATGATTTCTGACTTATTTAAAATCAAAATATATGAGACCTTCCCATTTTATATGAAGGTTTTAGGGCGTGGAAAACCGTTGTTTTTAATCTAAAAATCTCGGTGTTCATCCCAACAATAAATCTAAGAAAGGAGGGCTTAAAATCTAATGCAATTATTTTATTTTATTTTTTTACTTCATGTGCATTGTCACAAAATCACTTTAGTTGTTTTTGCCATAAATTTGTTTCATGCTCCAATTTTCCGTCCGGTAAATCTTAATAGGCTTTAGACTAAACTTAGGGTTAAATTACACTGAACCCCCTAGAACTTTCAGCACCTTTACAGTAAACCTCCAATAACTTCTAAAATCGCACAAAACCCTTAGGCTATGTTCTCTTTGAGGTAAGGAATGGAAAAGAAAAAGAAAAGGAAAAAAAAAAGAAAGGAAAAGAAAAAGAAAATAAAATAAAATTATTTTTGTTGTTTGGTTAGGAAAAAAAAGTTGCAAAGAAAATTGGAAAGAAAATAATGATTCAATAAAAATGGAATAGAAAATAAAATTAACTTATATTACAAATGATCTCTATTCGTAAGTTTTTTAAATTTCTCTTTCTAAATGAGAATTAATACAAGTGTTGCTGGTCTTTAAAAAAAAAATATATATATTATAGGGAATGTTCTATGCAAAGTTATATAGGAAGGAAAAAATTATTGAACTTATTCCACAATTAATTTAAATCACTTCAAAACAATACAAACATCTCCAAATATATTTTTACACATTTGAAATTATCACTTCCTGTAATTGCACGTAAACACGATATACTTTTCTTACTTTGCACTTGTATAACCCTCACTGGTTTTTTGCGACATTTATGTACCCTGAAGTGGTTAACACTTTCATTTACATACCCTCACTTGTTTTTGGTGCACTTATATACCCTAAAGTTTTTATAACTTGTACTTAAATGCCCTAAAGTTTTAAAAAATGGCACCTAAATGTCCTAAAGTTTTTAAAATTTGTTCTTAAATATCCTCAAGTTTGCATAACTGAGGATATTTAAGTGTAAGTTTTAAAAATATTACGGTATGTAAATGATGTACAAAACAAGTGAAGGTATACAAGTGCAAAGAGGGGAATCTATAGGATATTCAAGTGTAATTAAGGCATATGATTTTTTACATAAATCTATTATCCGGTGGGGGCCATGTTAAACCAAATGGGAGCCCTTCTATTTGATAGTAGTTATTCATAGCGAGCCCACATGTAACTAGAGCTGGCTCTATTTTGTTACTGAAGCAGACGGATCTACTGACACAGATGAGTGACCAGCGAAGCGCCTGCCCGACATTTTTTCTCTCATTTTCACTGGGTCAAGGTGAGGAAAACAAAAGTGAAAAATCTTTTAAGCTTTTTTTCTTTTGGATTCCCTTGTTTTCATTTTCTTTTTATCTTTCTTTCTAACCAAACAAGTGAAACATTTTTCTTTCTCAATTTTCTCTTCTTTTCCTTCATTTTCAATTAAACCAAACAGACCCCTAATAACTATTAGAATTATAGAAAACTCTCAAAAACTTATCACATTTTGCAGATAACCTCCATGATGCCGTCAATCCATATTTAGGATCTAAATGTGCCTCCAACGCAAAATGGGGATTGATGCAGCCTTGCGGGTTTTCTGCGAAACATGAAAAATTATTGAGATTTTTTGTAATTCCAATAATTATTGGGGGTTTAGTGCAATTTTAGAAGTTATTGACGGTTTACTGCAAAACCCTAAAAGTTCTTGGATGCTTTGTGTAATTTACTTCTATATCTGTCCTCGCGTGTTTTAAAATTTTAAAGGTTTTTTTATATTATTCCTTAAATATTTTATATTTTGAAATCAATCTTTCAAGTCATTGAAATTTCTATTAGGTCTCTGTCGTAAGTAATTTTGAAATCAGTCTGTTAAATCATTAAAATTGACGTTATTACATCCGCCAAGTCTCATAAGTTTTATACTCAAAATGGAGGGATTAATTTCAAAGTAACTTAAGAATTTGTGGCCCAATAGTAAATTTGATAATTTGAGGATTTATTATAAAATAACTTAAGACTTAGGTCCTAGTAGCAATTTCAATGATTAGAAGGACTAATTTCAACAATCGAAACAATCAAGGGACTGATAACGGAGTAAAGCACATAAATAATTCTTTGTTATCACAAGGCAACGACTTCACCTATTACCGTTGCGGAATAGATGGTCAAACCAACTGGTGGATTTATACATAAGCAATAATTTAGGCTACAGATGTAATATTGCATTTACTGCAAATCTCGCCATATTGAGTAAAAAGAATTATTGGTACTAAGTAGGAGTGGAAACGAACCAAATAATGAATAAATAGTTCGTTAATTATTCTAGCGACTATTCAGTTAAATTCGATCTGATAGTTCACGTAACACTAAAGAAATAATTTTTATTATTCAAATTCATTAATGAATTGAGTTATATTCGGTTCATTTGCTTATCAAATATTCATTTAAAATTTGATCGCTTATAATTTGTATTATTATGTACATAATGTTATATTTTTAACCCACTTAAAATATCTACGTAAGCTCTATTACGACTAATTTTCAGAGACTTAAATTATCTTATATCACCTTTTTAATGAAATATTCGAATTAGAGACATGTACATCATAATTATAAAGGAATTATTTTCATTGAAAATCAAATTCTTTAGCAGGTTAAATATACTTTGATATTTGATAAATATTCATGAATATTTATTAAATACCAAGTATTAAAGTTCAAATTTGAAAAACTTCATATATAAGTATTCAAATTCAAGTTCGAATTTTATTATTTAAACAAATATAAATATGAACACTTTAGTATTCGATTCGATTCAATCGTTTACCGCCCCTAGTATTAACTGCAAAGCACATGAGGCTTCGGTTTAATACCAAAGTTGGAAATTCCGAGCTCCAATATTTCATTAAAATGCAGTGGGCGGTTAAATCAAAGAGAGAAATCCAAGAAGATAAAAAGAATCGTGATAACTATATTATAAACTCTATATTACTTTTGTACTACCACAAATAAAAGCTTATGATTTCTAAAGGACTCTAAACATTTGTTAAGATAAAAATGTGGTCTTGTTATCATTTTTAAGATTAAATTGCTAATTATGGTCAACTTTGTTGGATTGTATGGTGGAGATAATGGAAGATGGTCAACATATGTTGGATCTCTCTAATTAAGACAGATTCACGCAAATGAAAATCCTAGTAGCCCCGAAGTTTACTTAGGGGGTGTTATTCATTCGAGATTGTTTGATAAGGCTAGCATTGTTGTCCAAGAAGCCTACATTCTAGGATTTTGATTAGGACTAGGATTTTTTTTTGTTAAAGTCCTAGACTTTTATGGAGGATTTTTAAGCTTTTAAATGGATTCTTCGACTAAATGTTAAATGATTATTAACAAGCATAACTACTACTTTATTAAGAAAAATAATAATTATTTAATTAGTAATTTTCTATAATTACAATTCTAAGATGAAATTCACTTGTAATTTGTATAGTTAAATATATAAACATTTAATATAATAGAATAATTTGTCAAACATTCAATATACATATAAAACTATTTAATATTTAAAATTTGATACTTTATTATTTAATATACAAATTAATCATATATTTAATAGTACGTGTTTGCTATATTTCTTATCTAATATTTAAATAAATATTAAATATAATTGAAATAAATATTAAATATTGTTATACCCTAAAAATCACAAGATCAATAGATCTTCGAGAACTGGCCATGTGTCAGTTAAGCAAGTCGAATCATATGGGTATAAACCCGACCTGAACATAGTCATAACCCGACTAAAATAGATGAACACTCTTACAATCCTAATCCGCGTCAAAAGATATCTTAAGGTCGGACAAAGCCAGAAGGCATTCATCATGAGGCAAGGGAATGAACATCTGACTACTTTGTCAGCAATGCTCGCATTTAATGCATGGCTAGGTGTGACAATGACTTCTCTAATGTGCCCATATTTCATCGCCCAGTCACCATCACATTAAATGCAAGATTAGGAGTAATAATAACTCCACGGACGGTGCCCGTGCTCCATCACCTTATCATTGTCGCATTAATTGCTATAGGAATGACTCCTAAGAATTTGCCCTACCAGTCATCAAAGTGTGAAAATCATAAGCCAAATGTCACTTCTGTCGGTACCTATTATTCAGCACACTCCCTTATAAATATAAGTCACTCCCACCATTCTAAGGTTTGAATAATCTGAACCCTAAATTTTGCAATATATTTCTTATCACGGTCACTGACTTGAGCGTCGGAGGGCACGCTGGAGGAAATCTCCTCTGGAGCCTCTAACGTTTGTTATTTGTACATGAATCTACCTTTCTCAGCCTGATCAGTCATCAGAGGTGATGAAGGACCCCTAATCTATCAAAAAAATTCAACTTAGCCCACAAATTAACATTGACACACACACACTCTCTCTCTCTCTCTCTCATAACGCTTCATATATGTTAACATATTTGTATAATTAAAACATGATAATTAATTAATATATTTAATATCAAATATATTGGACTTCTAAATGTGTAATATTAAAATAAAGATACAAATGATTAAATAATAAAAATATTAAATAGTATAAAATGTTAAAGAATGTTTCATTTTAAATGTATTAAATGTAGGCAAAATTACTAGAATGGTATATTTTGTTGACCCTTAATGACACACTGGTATATTTTCTTAATGACACATTAGTATATTTTCTTACTCCGGTAACAATTTAGTATATTATCTATACTCTGGCGATAAATTAGCCTATATTTTGGCCGGAGGTAAAATTCCGGCCAAATTGAGTCATATGATACTCACGTGTAGCCCATGTGGCTGCCAACATGGCAGTAATTGGGATCAATTAATTGCTAAAAGACGTTTTTTCTAACATTAGGACTCAAAATTAGTGTTAATTTTTTGTTCTTCTTCCTTCTAGCATTAAATTGGCTAGGGCAACTAAAATTGGAGTTGGATTTTGTATTCTCAAACTCTTGGTCAAGGTCAAGCTCACGTATGAGCATGGAAGAAGCAAATTAATTGCTCAATAGGATGAAACGTCCTAATTTACACAAATCAACCACATTATAGCCAAATCAAGATTTTGAACCGATTACATAATACTATGCACAAGGAGAATTTCTGCAATTTTCGAAGATTCATCCCCTCTCTCACATGAATAGAGAACAAGAGGGGAAATAGAGATTTTTTGGGGGTTGGGGGTGTTGGGTTTTTTTATTTTCTTTTAAATTACGTGCCATGTAAACCCACTTAATCCACATCAGCTGCATATCAGGAGTCAGGTGACTCAATTTGGCTGAAATTTTAGCTCTGACCAAAATATAGGTTAATTTGTCACCAGAGTATACATAATATACCAAATTATCCCAGAGTAAGAAAATATACCAATGTGTCATTAAGGGTCAACAAAATATCCTAATCTGGTAATTTTGCTATTAAATATATTTAAAGAATCTGATTAGGGAGTATTAAAATTAAATATATTAAATAACTAAATGACAATTTAAATTATTTAATATTTTCTTTGATAATTTTCAAATATTAATTATATTTACGCATTCACTATATTTCTTATCTAATATCTAAATAAAAATTATATGTATTTAATATTAATAGGAAGTATTTAAATAATTTTATAAATTTAAGATAAGCTAAATAATGAATATATTTAATAGTAAACTAAATAAATTATATTAAATATATTAAATGATTAAATAATATTAAATATAAAAATGATCAAATAATATTTATAATTAAATATATTTAAATTAAATTATTTAAAAATCGAATATGTTTAGTTTTTATTAAATAACTATATAATATTTAATATTAACTGGCTAGAAGTGTTTGGTAAATATTAGTTAGTAGTGTTTTCTTAAATGTGGGCTCATAAGAGGAAGAGGGAAAAGAATATCCAAGGAGAGAAATCACAATCCTCCAATTTTAACTTGGACTTTTTCTTAAAACGTTTTCACTAAATTGTATAGAGTATGATTGAGATTTGGACCTTGAAATTCTAGTCCTAATCATGATCCTAGACAACCAATAGCACCATAAAATTAAATCCGAATTCTAATTCTAAAACCAATAACACCATACAGTTAAATCCGAATCATAGTCTGAAACCAATAACACCATAAAGTTAAATCCTAAAAAAAAGTTATGGTCCTACCCAATGTAGGGGCTCATATCAACATATCATAGCTATTTAACGGGTTAATTTTAGGGGTTAAAATTAAATCACTTATGATGTATGGGGCTAATATTAAACAAAACTCTTATTTTATTTCTTCTATTTACCCTCAATTTCCCCAGCGAATCGCCGTTCAAGAAAGTATCCCATGGGCCAGGTTTATGGATGAATAGCAGATCCATGGGATCTCAACCTTTAGATCACCTTAAATTTGAACAAAAAATCTCAAAATGTAAGAGATCCAAGAATTAAGATCCCAGAATCTACCATTCAGCCATGTAACTAGCCCGTGGGATACTTTATCTCGTTGTCCTCTTTCGATTCTCTCTTTTAAGGCTTGTTTGGATTTCGGGGAGGGTGCAGGGAAGCCATAGTAATAATTTCCCTAACTTCTCTTCCCCCTGGTTACACTCCAATCTGGAGTGTAATAAATTTTACACTATTTGAAGCGAATCCAAGGTGAATGAGAGCGAAAACTTCACTTTTTTAAGTGTTCCTAAACGAGTTAAAATGTTCCCCTGACCATCCGGTCACGCTCATTCACCTCAATCCAAACAAACCGTTAAAAGTAGCTGTACTTTGGAACCTCTCTGAAAATTATGCGCTTGGTACCTCAAGCTTCCGTCCAAATCCTCGTCTCCGTCTTCAAATCCTGAATCAATTTGCAAAATTTGGTAAACCCATATGTTTTTATTGCGCAATCCTTTCAATTCTCTCCTCAAAAACCTGCCCCGTGCCTAAAACAGAAAAATTTTCATTGTAGTTCAAGCTCTTGCTCCTAATTTGTCCTCCAAATTCTCCATCAATTCTCCCAAATGTCAGATTCGGAGAAACAGGTTGTTCTGATCACCGGCTGCTCGGAGGGTGGCATCGGCCACGCCCTCGCCCGTGCCTTTGCCGCCGAGGGATGCCACGTCATCGCGACGAGCAGATCCCTGGCCTCAATGGAGAGCCTTGGGGCTGATCCTCGCTTTTTCCTCCAAGAACTTGATGTTTGTTCTGAAGAGAGCGTAAGGAAAGCTGTGGAGAATGCATTGGATAAGTTTGGCCGGATCGATGTTCTTGTTAACAATGCGGGCGTTCACTTGGTGGCTCCGCTGGCCGAGGCCCCCATGCCTGAAGTGGAACAAGTCTTCAATACTAATGTATTTGGTAAGTTATTTTTTATTGTTGTTGTTGTTGTTATTATTATTATTATTGTTATTATTACTACTACTTTGGCTTGTTTGCGATACTTTATTGCATTATCTTGTTCTGGGTATATGAAGCTAGGTGCTGGGCATTTTACATAGTTACGTTCGACATCGATAGCGTTCTAAATTTCTTTGGCCCAGATCAAATGATGGTTACCTTGCTTCTAGACTTGTTGTTGGGCTACCAAGAATTTTGTGGCTCGATCTTCACCGTGTGAGTTTACACTGCATCCGCCAATTGTTTCCGCAGCTAGAAATCAGAAATGTCTTATGAGATGAGATGAGGTAAAAACTAAAAAAAAAGTGTTGTCTGTCTGATTTTTCGAGGTGCCTGCAATTATATGGCCTCCCTTAACTTCATCAGAAAAAGAAATGACGACGACGACGACGATGATGATGAATATGATTATGATAAGAAAATTTTGCTTGATTTGATATTTCGGAGTTCTCATCTTATGTTCTATTGGTTTAGGACATGCATTGGAATATGAGCCTGGAGATGGTTGCTCCTTCTTCCTTTGTGTCTTCCAACTTTATTCTATGGTTCGACGTATTGGTCCGTGTAAAGAGGGTTGAGGATGAAAATAAAAGACCTCTCCCTCCCTCCCTCCCTCCTTATAAACTTATAAGGGTGACAATTGGCTATGTCCTACAAGATTCATTATGTGGGATGTAGTAGAGGATCTAAACTCAATAAATTATTGCGTTCAAATGCAAGTTTTGATAATGCAGTACTTGATTCTCCCTAAGCACGTCAAGTTTTGTTGAGAAGTTTACAAGTTTTCATGCTGATGAAAAATGCTTGGGTTTATTTCTTAAAATATTCCTTATACGACCAAATATTGTAAATAATGTTTGGAAGAAAGGAAATAATTGAGACAGAACTAAGACAGAGTAAGAAAGGAAATAATTGAGACAGAACTAAGACAGAGTATTCTTTATAAATACTTAGGAACTTGCATCCTTAAGTATTCATATCAAGATCCAATAAGGAATATGAATTATTTATTATTTCATACTTATCCACTCAGCTCCACTCAGCTGTTGCATTAATTCTTGGAATCCAAACCTGAAAAATGTGACTTGTTCTCAAATTGGTTATTAGGTTTATTTGCGACCCTTGTTACTCTCAGGCTAGGGAATAACAAACGTCAAATTGTTCATGAGATAAGAAAAGTGTTGAATGTTCCCATGACCATACTCTACATGTACCCGTATCTAACCTCCATATCCACGCTCTACATGTACACATATTCAACCATGCCATACCAAGTAGAAAAACTAAGATAAGTTTACTTAATCTGGTCCCAGAAAAGGCAGTATTACAAAATAACCTCTCCAGGTTTCCCTAAATGAATAGGCTAATTAAATAGGTATACCAAAGCTAGTTTAATTGGTAAAACATGATTGGACCTCTGATGTTTCTTTCTTCCTCCTCATTTTCTATGATTAGCATTCTTATTCTTTATGATTTATTGGATATGACTGCCCCAAGTGTCTAGACTTGACAAAAGGGGGGAAAGAGATTGTTGTGAAAGAAATCAGATCTCCTGACTGATTGGTAGTTGGAGCAATGTGTTGGAGTTTAAAGCCATGCGTAGTTCTTGTGATAAACTAGCAATGGGAATATATGTACCTGCAAGAATGATGAGCATTGGGATAATTGTTATGAAAGAAATTAGATCTCCTGACTGATTGGTAGTTGGAGCAACGTGTTGGAGTTTAAAGCCACCAAGGATCCATAGCTAGTTTGGACATGTGAAAAGTTGTTGAAGTAAATACTTGCTAACCTTTATTAGGTTTTATTATATTGAACATATTCTCCGTGCATAAAATATTAGTCTAATCATCTGAATATGAAGCTCTGGCTGAAGCTCATATCGCATAAGAGACTATAGTTTGACACGCTTGAGGAGGTACGTGGTAGTTCATATATCATGGTTTTGACCTGTGATTCATAGACACAAACACGAGTTTCATACCATGACATAGACATGATAATCTGGAAACAAAACTATTTAATGTCTAGACATGAGGCAAAAACTGCATATGAATTTTAGTCCAAAATATGTGTCTATTTATCTCATACATGTATATGCATCCAGTTGGGTACACATATTGGAAAAAGTTTAAATAGCGGAAAGATTTAATCATCTAATTAACAACCAGTTTTAGTCAAAAGAAGAACTCACAAAAGTGTTGGCCCAATTTTTACTACTGGATAGTAACATTATATGAACCCACTTCTAGTTGGTGTTTACCCTACACAAACATGAGGAAATACGGATTCTGTCTATAGAGGATAGTTTGCTCATAGTAAGAAATAAGAATTGTGTTTGCTTTTACAGAGTATGTTCACTGCCAAGGAGCAGCCTTCAAATTCATCCAGGCTTGAATATTTCATAGAAATGATAAGCTTTTCTATAGGACGTCACCTTTACCTCTGTGACATAATGTAGAGTGCCCAAATAGTTATTTGATGGGTTCCATGGTGAGATGAAGATCCATGAATTTATGGCGGGAGTTAAGTTCAGACATGAAGTCCAGTTCCACTATCTCTATGCTCCAAAAAGTAGGGGCTTGCATGTTTGATTACTCAAGACTTGACTAGTTGCCAGTAGATTGAAGTCCGTACATTTTGTTTGTAATACATCATTTTGACTTTGAGCTTGATCATTAGCAAAGGGTCCTATAGATTGTACTTTATAGACATGGTTGTATTGTATTTTACTATATACTGAAGATTTTGTTACAGAGAATATCAGGCACGTCAATCTCAAAAGTCCAGACTTGAGGATACAGCTGGTTATCTGTTTGATTGTGAATATGCATATATTTTGCACATATATACTCTTGAGTTTGTAGGCTTGTTTT
Organism: Asparagus racemosus; assembly: GCA_037177215.1. Classification (NCBI taxonomy): domain Eukaryota; kingdom Viridiplantae; phylum Streptophyta; class Magnoliopsida; order Asparagales; family Asparagaceae; genus Asparagus; species Asparagus racemosus. The sequence continues at coordinate 27,341,569 of JBAKGM010000365.1, read as the reverse complement.
TCTTCTATCCTTTCTTCGTGTCAATCGATATTTGCAGATACGGATTGAAATATTCTTAATTTGTTGATCTGTATAGTCATTTTACAGTCCCATATGCATAACATCCAGTAGTCATCTCAACCAATGATTAGTTATGTAGTATTTTCTGCTTGTTTTGTCTTATAATCATTTCTCTGCAGGTCCCCTGAGATTAATCCAAGCTGTGGTTCCTCACATGATAGCTAGGAGAAGGGGCAAGATCGTAAATGTTGGAAGTGTTTCAGCTCTGGCCCCTGGACCATGGGCTGGTGCTTATTCTGCATCAAAAGCTTCTATCCATGCACTAACTGATACATTGAGGTGTGCATAAGAACATTTATTTCTTACCATTTTCTTTACTTCTTATGCATTAGTACACAATTTGAGTTCAAGCTTACAAATCAACTATCTTTATAATGTTAGCAAGTTTGTATTTGATTTCTTTCCATTTCCTTCTCCCTGGGGTGAGCACGTGTTATGGTTTTTAAATAATATTGATTTATTGACATTACCAATTTCTATATGACCTTTAGATGCTTAAAGTATATCCTCACCTGAGAAACAAGGATGTGGAAAATGGATATGGACATGATACGAGTCACAAATACACACCAAAAATTTCAAGAAGCATGTACTAAATGGCAATAAAGCAGAAATAAGTATCATATCTGATACGTCTGACATAAGACAGAAGTATCGGTATTATTTATGGATTGGGTAGATTTCAGATTACCCGCCTGATTTATCTTCAGTATCATTATCACCCTTTAACTTATTTATAACATTTATCAAACCCTCTATTGATGAGGAAGAGGGTAGTTATCTGCAACTTTCATTCATAAAATGCCAATCTAAGGATGATAAGTGCTAATAAAAGTGTTGAGGGGTGGTATCTGGAGGGGGGTTGCTTGCAATTTATAAATTTTACCTATCAGATGACTATCCAAATGTCGAAATTTTCCCTGTTCCAGAACCATTGCCATTATTGTCTGCTTTCCAATTTTAAACTCGTCATGTTACTTCAAAAATTCTATGTAGGCTAGAACTCAGGACTTTCGGGATCAGCGTTGTAAGTGTGGTTCCCGGTGCGGTCAGATCAAATTTAGGAGACTCATCTTTGGTGAAATATAGTAAGCTTCCAGAGTGGAAATTCTACAAACCTTTTGAGGCTGCAATCCTAGCAAGGACCAATCTCTCTCAAGGCCCCAAATCGACACCTGCAGAAGAGTTTGCTAGAAAGACAGTCTCAGCCATATTGAAGAAGAATCCACCAGCCTGGTTCTCTTATGGTCAACTATCCACAATTTTAGGGATCCTCTACTACATGCCCTTGTTCATTAGGGACATTGTTTATAGGATGGCATCGAAATGTTGACCAAAGAAGGGGGGGAAAATAGTTCTGTCTAAGAGCAAAGTGCTATGAGTTTTGAACATTCTACGTGTAGATTTTGTTATTATGATTCACTAGTTTCAGCTTTTTTTTTTAAACCTTTCATATTTGTGAAGTAAAACCTATGTGTTATTGTAGGAGTGGTTGCTTACTGCAATTTGAATTGTGATGGCTTGTTAAGATTAATATTCTTTTGATTCAGTGTAAAAAAAGACCTTTTTGTTTTGCGTATGTTGATTTATTTTTTTAATATAGAAATAAACGCACATGTCATGAATGATTTATTACACTTTTTACGACATTTAAAATTTGAAAAATGAAAAATGAAAGACTGTCTATCATTCAAATATTTGTCTTTGACTCTTTATACTATGTTCTTGGCGAAATTAGACAATTTAAGTTTTATCATGTGAACATTGACTCTACAAACACCTTTCCGGTCAATCTTCTTAAAACTTGCCCTCTTCTTCTCATACTTCAAAAATAAGAGAATCAAACTTTATTATCTATACGTGCATGATAAAATCACTAGTTCAGTGATTTTTTCAGCTCCCACATATTTTGTTATGAGATAACTTGGAATATATTGGAGGGTCCAGAGGGATGATTTTTTTTTTTTTTTGGTGGAACGGCATGTTTCCCAGGCATATAGTCTCAAGAAAGGCCATGATTAGATTCTACCTCTCTCTCCTTAGGTATATATCTTTTCTTAGTTTGTAAAGGCCCTTAATACATGATGAAGCTGAAAACAAATGACTCTTATGGTCATCCCGAAATTGTAGCTCCTACAAAGCAGTTATCATAATGCTATTGATGTATTGTAATGGTCAATTGAACATGAAAAACAAGTTCATATTCTACTGTTTTTTTTAACTATTTCAGGGAGGACGAGCCTGCACTTTACATCAACAATCTCTCTAACCCCCGCACAAAAACGGCCTCCGTCACTTACACCATATCCTTCAATGGTAGAATCCAATAGAAATAACGCCAAAATTAATAAAATAATAATAATAAAATAAAAACCGCAAGAGATACAATGACAACAAATAGTATCACCAGCTAAGATACAAGTGTACAGAGTCTCATCATGATTGAGAGGGTAAGACCTCGTGTTGGGTGGTTGCAGAGGCCTGAAGCTCGTCATATGTGGCTGTAGTGGCTGCTGCATGGCAAGTTGTAGGGGTTGCTGATTTAAAGGAGGTGGTTGATGTACAATTGGTGGAGGCTGTTGATGTACCGGCTGTAGTGGTGAAGTAGGGTGAGCATCGGCAGGCCGTTGTCGTACCAGCAGGGGGCTGAAGGTACCGCTGTTGTCACTGCATAGATATTATAGTGAGGTTGTGGCCATGCTGGTGTTTGATTTCGAAATGGTGTTTGCTGCACCAATCAAAATGTACCGCTGTTCAGTTCTGATGGAAAGTTTTTTTTTGGATATTCAACAACATCAACAACTTGATACTCAACAATCTCATCTCTTAGAATCACTCTCCTACATGCTTTTCGGTTAATACATGAATCAACTGCATATATTTGAAATTTGTTATCCCTACAATCAAGGGAAGAACCTGTAATCTGTTTACATGCTTTTTCTCTATGAATAAAACTCAAACCAGAGGGGAATGTGAAGTTGAATCCCCAACTTCTATCACACATTTATGTGGCATCAGAGCTTTACAAGGCTAACGTCTCCCTCAAAATCCATTCAATCCCTTTTCTTTCCTCAACCAATCAAAATGTCATCCAACCACAACAATACCCAATCCTCTCAAGCGGCCTCGTCAAACAACTCTGCTACCCATCAACTGCTCACGGCAGCACAACAGGCTGGCACAACCCAGTCCGTTTTCACCTTTCGCAACACTCTTAATCAAGTTGGGTCGAGAAAACTATCATCTCTGGTCACCCACAATTCGGTCTGCTCTCGAGGCTTTCGATCTGGAAAGTTTTGTCACTGAAGACAATACTGAGCCAGCAAAGACGATGGCCACTGCAAACGCCACTGTTGACGCGACTACTGCTGAATCGGCCCCTTGTACTAACATCAATCCTGCTTTCACAATCTGAAAAAAGCAGGACCGTAAGATTTTATTGTGGCTTAAGTCCACAATGACAGAACGTATCCTCACCCATGTTGCTAGAGCGACCTCTCCCCGCCATCCTTGGAATCACAGTCCCAAGCCCGTGTCATGAGGCTTAAATGGCAGCCCCAAATTTTCTCTCAAGGCTCCCTATCCATCTTCGGTCATGTTGAGAAGATGGCCTTCATTGCTGACGCTTTTGGCAGTCACAATGAACTCAGTCTCGGACTGTGATTTGGTCCAATATATTCTATGAGGTCTAGAACCTCGCTATTCACAGTTCGTCTCATCAATTCTCACCCAAACAGAGCCGGTCACTGTTCCAAGCCTTCTCAACATGCTTCTGCGAGAAGAAGAACAACATGAATCCCTATATCGCCCGGCATTGCACTCTGCAACCTGGCTCATCCTCCGTCTCAGGCTCCTCGACCATAACAATCACAAGTCCATGGACAATCTGCAAACTGCCGATATCAGAATAATTTGGTGGACACTCAAATTCTCGAGGTGGTGGTCCCTCTCATCAACGACAACGACCACAACAGCACAAAGCATCCTATACAACATTGTCTGGTCAAGGACAACGTCCTATCTATCAGATATGCTCTAAACCCGGGCACCTTGCAATCAACTGTTATAATCGATTCAATCACACACGTCTCTGACAAAGCAGGCAAGATTTCAGCAATGATTGCCACTCCATCTACCGTCTCTAATCCAGAATGGTTTGTAGATTTCAGGGCTTCCAACCATCTCAAGGCTGACATGAACAATCTCTCGGTGTACTCTGACCACAATAGCGATGACCGTGTGCAAGTTGGCAATGGTGAGTTACTTCCCATCCGAGGCATCAGTAACACCACTATTCCTAGTAAACGCCAATCTCTTCATCTATCTAATATCTTACATGTGCCTAGCGTTACCAAAAATCTATGAAGTGTTTCACAATTTACCCGGGATAACAATGCTTTTCTTGAGTTTCACCCCTCATGTTGCTTGGTTAAGAATTTGTAGGGTCAAGTGTTGCTGAAGGGGAGCGTTGAGCATGGTGTTTATAAACTCCAAGGGTGTGCGTCCTCCACCTCCTCAACCTCTCAATCTCACGTCCAGTCTCCTTAATGTTTAGCTTTCATCAGTGAACGAACTTCACTCGAAGGTTGGCACAATCATCTTGGCCATCCAAATGAAACGTTCATTTGTCGTCTAGTTTCTAATTTTCAGCTTCCCCTTAGTTGGAATGAGTATTTTTCTCTCTGCAGATCATGTTAAGTAGGAAAAAAGTCATCGTTTTCCCCTCCCTGCCTCTTGCGTATCGTCTCCCTCCCCCATTTAATTTGATTTATCCAGATGTATGGGGGCCAAGCCCATTTCTTCCTAATAAAGGACATGCTTATTTCATTCGATTTCTAGATGACCATCCCAAGTTTGTCTGGCTTTATTTTATGCACTCTAAATCTCAAGCCTATGATATGTTTAAGCGCTTTCAACTCATGATCAAAACTCAATTCAATTATGATATTAAGCAAGTACAAACTTATTGGGAGGAGAATATCTATGCTTGTCTTCAGTTTTTTCAAAATTGTGGTGTTGAGCACCGTATTTCTTGTCCCTACACTCAAGAACAAAATGGAGCCCCAGAGCGACATCATAAGGATATAGTTGGAAAAGGCTTGGCAATGTTAGCTCATGCATCTCTTCCCTTTACATTTCTGGGTCTATGCCTTCTCAACTACAGCCTATGTACAATCACTCCTATGCGCCGATATAAAAGTCTACATATCAAGTCCTAAGGTTTTCGGTTGTTTATGATATCCTTTCTTAAGACCCTACAACAAAAATAAGCTTGATTTCCGTTCAAAGACTTGCACATTCATGGGTTATATTACTAAGCATAAAGGGTTATCTCTGCTCGCATCCATCCTCTGAACGCATATACATTTCTAGACATGTTGTCTTTGATGAGGATAAATTTCCCTACAGCAATCTTATTCAATCTTGAGGACACACCACCCCAATCACTATCTCCATGCTCCTGCTCAGCGGCACTGCCTGCTTGCCCACCGGGTCTGCTCCATCTTCGTCCAGCAACTTCTTCTGTTCAACCCATGGTCATTCGGGCACAAATAAATTCTCTGAAACCTAAAGCTCTCTTGTCCACTTGCCATCCATTACCAGCTCTACCCTCCCACATGGTTGAGCCTACGTTCTATTCCCAGGCCTCCCACCCGAGTGGCAAAAGGCCATGAGAGGGGAACTCCCAGCCCTCCACACAAAGAATACATGGTCTCTTGTTCCTCGTCCACCTTATGCCAATGTCATCGGATGTAAATGGGCGTTTTGAATTAAGCGCTATGCTGATGGGTCTATTGAAAGCTACGAAGCTCGGCTCGTTGCAAAGGGTTTTAATCAACAAGGAGGTCTGGATTTTTTCGAAACCTTTAGCCCTGTTGTCAAACCAAGTACAATTAGATTGGTACTTTCCATTGCTATTACAAAGGGTTGGGTGCTTCAACAGCTCCACGTCAACAATGCCTTCTTGGATGGCAGCCTTAATGAGGTTGTTTACATGAAACAACCACCTGGATTTCGAGACTCTGATCACCCGGATCATGCGTGCCGCCTACACAAAGCTCTCTATGGCCTAAAGCAAGCCCTGAGAGCTGGGTTTAACCGCCTCCAATACTACCTTCATCAACGTGGGTTCACAAATTGTTACGCAGATTTTTCATTATTTGTTTGGTATGTTAATCAATCACTTACTTATAAGTTAGCCTAGGTAGACGATCTCATCTTGAGGGGGAACGACACAGAATTACTCACTCAGTTTGTTAGACAGTTGAATGCAAAATTTTCTCTCAAGGATCTTAGAGACTTACATTACTTTCTTGTTATCCAATTGATCCGTCCACCTACAGGCCTCTCGCTCTCTCAGAGCAAATATATTGCTGACCTTCTGGAGCACACTGGAATGGCGGGGGCCCTAGCCGTTGGCTACTCCCGTGAAGCCAGGATCTCATCTCACCACGGAAGGTCCACCCATAGCTGATCCAACAGCATATCGCAGTCTTGTCGGCACCTTGCAATATGTCACAATCACACGACCTGAAATCTCATATGCTGTTAATCGGGTTTGCCAATATGTGCGAGCTCCGAGGACAGCTCATCTCCAAGCAGCAAAGCGTATTTTGTGATATCGTGAAGGTACCCTACTTCACTGTCTCCTCCTCAGGCCAGCCATAAATGGATATCTCATCACATTTTCAGATGCCGATTGGGCCGGTGACCCCGACACTCGACGATCCACACATGAATATTGTATTCCTTGTGGACCGAACTATTGAACTTAATACCGTGATTCTTAAAATGGATTAAGAGAGCGGAAGCAATACCTGAATCTATAGAGATCTGAACTTGGGTTTGGATCTTCTAATCTTAGAGTTTCTCTAAATCCAAATTTCTCTCTTGATGGGGGTGAAGAGAACTAGAGAAGTCTAACCCTAGATTAGGGACTATAACCCTTTATATATAGGTGTTGTACTTTTATAATTTGGCCCCTCATCAAATTATAATTACAACCTGGTATCTGCACATTTAGCCCATGACAATATTTAAATACTCATTAACCCAAATTAATTGATCACTTTAGTGAGTTTCTTTAAATGATAGAATTACACATTGATATAACATATGTGCCCACAAATAGATTTAATTAGATTTAAATCTAACATAACATTCTCCACACAATTTGATGCCAAACAATAGAAGGAGAGAAGCAAATTTCTCAACATACATTAGAAACTTTCAGCTTACCATGATTGGACATTTATTGCATTAATGCCATTCAATGCCATCACCTAGTCTTTAGACCCAAAACATGCACTAATCATTGTGTTCAATGCACTCATAGTTGTGAGGAAAGTCAAGGGTGCACAAAAAATATCTATATTCAAGGATATATCTGTGTCACCAAGGATACACATAGTTATTGAATATCAATATTTGATAGGATATGATTTCAGTAACTGGTATGTAATGGAATATCCAGATGACGAAGCTTTCAGACCGGATGTATTTTCTATTAAAAATTTTAAGGCTAGTTGGAATACTGTTGGTGAGGATCTTATTCTCTCAGTTATTGAATTTTTTTCCCAATGGTAAACTTCTTGGATAGATCAATTCTACAACTCTTACCCTAACTCCAAAAAAAAATTCTTGTCCAAAGTATGCTTCTAGCATTCGCCCTTGCAATTTTGTGTATAAAGTCATCTCTAAAGTTTTAACTAATAGATTGCAACCAATAAATATTATTAGTGAAGCTCAAAGTGCCTTCATGAATGGTAGAATTACTACAAATAACATCCTACTAGCTCATGAAGTGGTGAAGCATTACAATGGAAAGAATATTTCCCCTAGAGATCTTATAAATGTGGACATAAAAAGGGCTTATGATACTATGGGTTAGAACTTCCTCCATAATGTTCTTTTTTGCATGAATTTTCCTAACAAAGCTATTAATTGGATTATGAGCTATGTTTCATCTCCATCTTACTCTATTTTCTTCAATAAATCCTTACATGACTATTTTAAAGGAAAGAGGGGTTTAAGGTAAGGTGATCTATCACAATATTTGTTTGTTTTGGGTATGGAGTACCTGTCTAGGCTTCTTAATTTCAATCTAAAGGGGGTTTTAAATATCACCCTCAGTTTGGCAATCTAAAGCTTTGTCATCTCATCTTTGCTGATGACTTTCTTCTCTTTGGAAGAGGTGATGTAGTTTTTGTGAAGGCATTACAGTGTTGTCTACGTGAGTCTGGAAATGTTGGGGGTTTTAAGGCAAGGGGATCTCCTATCACCATATTTGTTTGGTCTAGGTACGTAGTACCTATCTAGGCTTCTTAATTTCAATTTAAAAGGAGATTTTAAATATCATCCTAAGTTTGGCAACCTAAATCTTTGTCATCTCATCTTTGCTGATGACTTGGTTCTCTTTAGGAAAGGTGATGTAGTTACTGTGAAGGCATTATAGTGTTGTCTACATGAGTTTGGAAATATTTTATGGCTACATGTTAATTGAGATAAATGTTCAGTGTTCCTTGGCGGAATTGAAAACAACACTAAACAGGAAATCTTAAATTTTCTTAGCTATCATGAAGGATATTTCTCGATTAGATACCTAGGGGTTCCATTGGTTTGCAAAGAGGCTATCATATCTTGATTATGATGCTCTAGTTAAAAAAAACTACTAAAAATTCCAAAATTGACATGCTAAACACTTCGCGTATGCGGGGAGATTGCAGCTAATCAAAAGTGTATTATTTGCAGGTCATTTTTTTTGTCTACAAATAATATTCCTCTTATGGAAGTGCTCTACTGTATATTCTTCCTTATAATTGTTTCTGATGTAACAATGTATTGAATCAATTCCATAATTACTTTGTAAACACAGGTTTTCCTATTGTTCTGAGATATACATATATATTTCATGCGGTGAGTGAATAAAAGCATTGTTCATTGACCGAAAAAAAGAGAAATATCCATATCTGTATCATAAATATATGAATACATGTTGACATACAATTGTAATTGTTTTAACCCTTATATTAATTGATTTGAGATTAATTTTGATGATCAAGAGATCTAATTTTAGCTTTTCAAATATAACAAACACATTAATTAACTCCCTTGTATGATATGAACTATATTATTTTTATACAATATGATTTTCTCATAACCATTGTATATCCTCATGTATATCCGTATATCTATACTATGTTATTAAAAACCAACAATAAGTACCCAAAAATATGGATGACCATTGTCCACCTCAATAATAGATCGAGGGGTAAAATGGCAATTCCATTTAGGTTTTTAAAAAGAGAACTGGGAGGATCCTCTTTGGGACACATGGATAAAGAGATAGCGAGAGTAAATGATAGGTAAATATATATGTACTTAAAGTTGCAAGTGCACAACTTATCAAGTTATAGTATAAAAACTTATCGATCCCATGAGGAAGGTGTTGTAAGAGTTAATCAAAAACAGTTCACAAGTTGTATGTGTGACAATTAGGAGTGTGATGAAATGGTTGCAGAGAGATTGAGAGTAGTTGCGAATATGTGTGAATAAAAACAAAACAAGATTGCGAGAGGAGAAAGAACAATAAATAAAATGAAGAAAAATAAAACAAACAAATAAAAATCAAGAATAAAGAGGAAAATCAAGAAAGTGAAAGATAGAGTATTCAATTAAATATACGAGGAATCTAGAATTGAATACACTAGCTAATCTAACTTATAAAATATGAACCATTCTCTTTTTATCACATTCTACTTTAGATTTATTAGATTTATTAAGTATAGATTATCAAATCACTTAAGGAAAGCATAACCTATTAAATTATCATCCAAGTAAAATTAATACTCATGAAAAAATAACAACTAAATAGTAATTCTAGAATTCCTTCTACCAATTAGTTCCTTAGTTGACTATCCTAAACATGATCATGTTACGCATAAGAGAATGATTCACGAATTATGAAAGAAATAAAACTTAGTTTCATGCAATTTCTAGAGTTCCCACAAGAATTAGTTCCACATCTTGAAAAGGGTGGCTCACAAGAGGATTCTAGCTTCAAGGTGAATCAAAGAAAAGAAAAATAAACAAAAATAAAAACTAACCCCAAGAGGGTTCTATCCTTAAGGTGAATAGTGCAATAAAATAAAATTTAAGCTATAAAATAAATGCAAGAAATTAAAATAAGAAAGTAAAGGTATGAAAGTAAATCTACTCTACAAGCATTAAAATAAATCTAATTCAAGAGGGATCTAGTGTAAAACCCCGGTATTTTGAATATTATGTGATGTATAATGATAAATATATTTTATGGTGACAAATATTATTAAATGATATTTGAGTAAGATATCAAGTGCTTTGAGATCAAACAAGTTCATGTATGTGAG
>JBAKGM010000365.1:27272023-27312957 GCA_037177215.1 Asparagus racemosus | reverse complement strand
TAGCAGCCGCCAAAACTTCTGTAGCAGCCGCTAAAACTCCTTCAAAACCCTGAGCCTCTCTCTCTTGCTCTTGCTCTCTTTAAAACAAAAGAATAGGTCTATATTTATAGAACCCCTAATGTATGGTACTCTCTCAACTATCCGATGTGGGACTAAAACAAAACCCAAAAAAACACTATTCACGCGTGTTACTGTTCACGCGTTTTGGCGTGAACAGTAAATACGTTTGAGTGCTTGGGCCTTGTGGGCTTATTCTCACAATATAGACGTTCTGATGCACTATTGATGGGTTTGTTGATTTTATGTTGACTTATATGGGAGGCAAACTTACCATGGTGAGAACACTCTACATTTCCATGATGTCTTATATGGAAGGCAAACTTACCATGGTGAGAACACTCTACATTTCCATGATGTTTCATCTCCAACCAAACAAAGGTAAGTATGAAAAAAATGCTTTTGTTACTTTTATTTTCCAAGTTTTTTGTCACCAACCAATCATAGAAAATTGAGGAAATTTGGGGGTATATTTCTACAACCTTGTTTTCTATTCGAAACAAACTAAAAACATCTTTTTTAAGAAATCTAAAGATATATGAGAATATAAGTTTTCATTTTCCATTTTTTGTTGTTAGTGAACCAAGCAGGCCCTTAGTCACTGAAATGTTTCGGTATTGGGATATTATCATTTATTTTTTATTTTTTATTTTATTCATTAATTATTATTATTATTATTATTATTTTGAAGTTTTATAGTGACAACGGCTTACCTAAACTCTCGTAAGATAGATAGTAGCATCTCATTCATTATAATATTATTTGATTCTCCTCTTCTTAATTTATCATGTTCTCAACATCATGATAATTTGATTAGATATAATCCTTTTGTTTATATTGGTTGGTAGCTGGTTATTCATGTTTACTTATCAACAAGAGCATTCTAGCTTATCTATTTTTTATGTTATTATTATCAACTAGCACCCAGTTATCATCACATCCTTGAACATGACGACCGTTGTTTTAATATATTCATTAGATGTGCTTAATGATTAAGATTATATAGTTTCTCTAATTATAATGACAGAGGACCATACAGAGATGCTTATTCTTCCTAAATGAACCATGTTTTCAAGATGCTACTTTTGTCTGTTCCTATTAAACAATAATAATTATTAACTCCGCCGGTCAACTTTATATCGTAGTCGGCCATAATCATTTACTATCAAGTCTCTAAATATTCACAATTATATGTCCAAAGTCTTGTTATGCTAATAGTATTTATTGTTGTCATTATAGCAATTGTCTTTAATGTTACATGGAATTTCTAAATCCCCGATATCGAATAATGTTGTACTTTTCTCTTTCCTAGTTGAGGATATAAATATATTATTAACTTGTTTTACCTTTGAGTTAATGCAATATTATTGAATATCCTGCTATAGTAAAATTGAAGATTATGTATTTGGCACGTGTCCCACCTGCACACTGTCAGTCTGTACAGCATTAGTAGGTTTCTTAATGTAGTCTAATCAATAAAATATCAGCAAAGACCCTGATTAATTAATAGCTCTTAACCTTGAGTGGTCAAATGGATATATAAATCTTTAAATTCATTCATTAGCTCGAAGGCCTCTTGGTACCTCTTAAACATGAGTAATGTTACAAGGAGCATGGATGTCGAGAAAGTCTTCCACATGAAGGAAGGCAATGGGGAGGCTAGCTACGCTCAAAACTCTTCACTACAGGTGTTCTCTCTCTCTCTCTCTCTCTCTCTCTCTCTCGATTTTGGTTTCACCCCTCCGATACTCTTTCAAGACCTTTCTTGGATAATAAATTTGTGTTTTGTACTAAAATTTGATTCATTTACTTTACCAATGTTTTATTTAGTGATTTTGGAGATATCTAATCATTTATGATAAAAAAATTACAAAAAAGCATATTGTTCTATAATGAAACTTGTTTATGTTGTTTTGAAGATAACGATCTTCCCATTTTACACGCACGTACACGCGCAACACCAAAATGCCGGTGCTATGCACATGAAAGATTCATAAGTGAGATGAAAACAATGAAGAAAATAAATAGAATAGCTTCAAAGTATGAGGCTGCACATGGGGTTTTGGACAACAAACACTAGTAGCAAAACACGCAACCTAGACTGAAAAAACCGTCTAGGTTGCCTAGAAATCCGTCTAGTTAGACCAACATAGACGGAAATCTATCTAGGAAAGTCCGTCTAGGATAATTCCGTCGAGTTTGACTCAACCTAGCAAAATTCCGTCTAGGTTGGTCAAACTCGACGGAAGGCAACCTAGACGGAAGTCTAAATTCTGTCTAGGTTGCGCCCTTGATGGAAAATCCGTCTAGGCCTAGGGCATAACCTAGACAAAATTTTCTTCTATACACATCAATACACATTTCCTGTATATTTTACACCCACATCCAATCAAATATAATACACTTAATCAATATTCCAATCCAATATACACATCCTACATCCATTTCAGCGAAAATCTATTTCATCAGAATATTTACAACAAATACACTAGTAATACCAAGTCCATATAACACCAGATGAATAAAATAGAGTACTCTTACAAATAAAAAAAATCTATTTAGTGCATAGAATACAAAAAAACTGACATCTCATCGTCGTTGGCAGCGGCTCTATCCCTCGTACAAAAATCACTGCTGCTCCCTCCAATATCTCCAGCCTAAAGGTCAAATTGCTTATATTTTAGAATCATGTGAAATTTGACAATATATCAAATATTTTTTTATTTATTAGTCCCTTAAATATTTAATTTAGCATTAGTTTCTTAGGATTTTCACTTTTATGGAAATAGCATGAAACTATTGAATTTTTTTGGTGACTGATATGCAATAGCATTAGTTCCTTAGTAGTTTCACTTTAATGAAAATAATATGCAATTATTGAATATTTTGGGGACCAATATGTAATTTTTCATGTAATTTTTTCTATTTATCAGGGTAATATGTAATTACAAAAGATTTAATGGACTCATATTAACATAGTATTAACACAAAAATAAGATACATGTGCGCTGCTCTGCCCAAAGCCGGTATTACCAGAGCCCGAATTTATAAGTGGTATAACTTCACCAAACATATGAGGAGGAATCACACCGGCCAAGCAATTTATGATGTGGGCCATGACCTCGTCCATCGTGCGGGCCCTCATCACAATGCTAGTCATCTCCCTAGTCACCTGAACGTGCAGCTCACAGTCAATCTTTCCACGCAAATAGGTGGAGACATGTAGAACAAGTGGCATAGTAAAAATATTGACTGATGCTGCTATCATTGCTGTCGATGACATGGAAAATGCTGTGAATGATCTTGTGCTTATGCTCGGTGAAGCTCCAACACCATGCAGTGGATATATTCCTCTCCTATTATTAGGGGTGTGATAATCAGACTGATTACTCTACAGATATCCCGTATTAGGGTTCTCGGATCAATTCACTATCTCGAGGCAACCCGAATATCTAACTCGGTTGACTCGAAGAGCCAATACCTCGCCTGGTCAGCTCAAAAGGTGGTACTAGTTGCCGACTCATTTTTGAGTCGACCCGCCCGACAACCCAAGTGGCCAGTTGGTCGACTCCTTGCTAAGTCGACACGAAAGGCAGAACATCTTGGTATTCCACCTAGGATAGGAAGACGACGAATTATCTCGAGCCCGTCACTGGCATTAGGTCGTCGTCTCATTGAATACGAGATCAAAGTCATTAATTCTCCATGTTCATAGATCTTTAAGATATGTCAGCCCACGTGCCTCCTGTCACTTAACACTAATGCTGAAATGACCTCCTCGCGACTCAACAGCCAACACTTGTAAGGCCAACGCTGACTCACCCGCCAACTCACACTCAGCCAGAGTTACCAATCTACCCCTTTGTTACTACTATAAATAGAGGGACTATTCCTTACTTTGAGGTAAGCAATTTCTGAAATATTCTCTGTCCACAAGAACCTTAAACCGATATATTTATCTCTCCACCTGAGATTATTAGCTGACTTGATCGTTGGAGGAACCATCGGGGACCAACCCTAACCTCTCACGATTTGTTATTTGTGCTGAGAACGTTAGGGAATAGTCTGAACCAGGCATCAAGAGAAGTTAGTGGACCCTAACTATCCTCAATAATTCATAATTAATTAACTGTGTGATCTGTAGCATCTACAGTTTGGTGCCCACCGCAGGGCCTCGCTACCTTGTCTAAGCAATGATGTCTGGTCATGATGAACTCCCTGGATCATCTGCCCACCACTCACCAGCAGGCCAATCAGCTAGCTTTGTCACTCAAGCCCACCTAGAGGAAACTGCCCAGTGGATAACCCAGCCTGTCCAGCAGCAACTAGCTGCATTCTCCGACGAGCTCCTCAGTCGGCTTGCTCCTCCGCAACCTCAGGCGACTCATGTTCAGCCGCCACCAGGACAATGACAAGAGGTCCTCTTTGCTCCGAGTGTATGGACGCCAATGCTCAGCAACAGAGCCATGACGACCGTCTATCTCCACAGTCACGCCGCAGGCCCATTTCGATTAGCACCTTCGGCAACCTTCGCCTCACAGGGAAGGTACGGGAGAGAGTCCTAGTCTCGAGCGGAATCGCCAAGAGCATCCATTGAGGAGGACGTCTCATGCTCCACAGTTGCCATTGTGACACCCGGATACTATAGGTCTCTACAAACAGTCGCCGAAATCCTTGTCGGGAATACCCCACTCATAGATGACCTCATGAAGACCCCCTGCAAGAAGTTTAAGATGTCACAGGTGGAGAAGTATAAAGAGGAGGGAGACCCACCAGAGCATGTCCAGAAGTACTATGATATGATGAGCATGCTACAGGTGCCTGAGGCAGTCATTTGCTAGTGCTTTCCCATCACCCTATTAGGAAGTGCTCAGCTCTTGTGGAGTGCTCTGGAGAAGAAGTCCATCTGTAACTTTGAGCAGCTCAGTCAGAAGTTTGCTCATCACTTCTTGGCGGACACCAAACAAAGGCCCCCTCATGTACTGATACAGATGAAGCAAGAGCTTGGTTAGAGCCTCTGAAAATATTTCAAGAGGTTTCAAGTGAAGAGGCTAGAAGTTCACAACCCTGGAAGTCAGGTCGCCACGTCCACCATTGTGGCCAGCTTGTTAGACAACGAGTTGGACGACTCACTTGCTAAGAAACAGTACACTTCCTATGAATAGTTGATGGCCAAAACTCATGGGTATATGGACATGGAAGACGCCCATGCCTACAAGAGTGCAGGTGGGGCGGCCGAAGTAGCAATGATAGCAGTAGCCACAACATCAGCCTCAGTGACGGTAGCCTAGGCACCAGCAGCCCCGGTGGTGTCAGTCACACTAGCAACAGTTGTACCTGTCCTAGAGGCAGAACCCACACCGGAGCTGGCAAGAGATCCCCCTAGGACTAACTATCATCCTAGCCGAGTTGAATGTAAGGACCGTAGGAGAGAAACTCACCCCAAGTTAGCCCTCATGGCTCTCAACATCTCTCTCACCTAAGCCCTCCCTATAGCATAGAAGGAGGAACATCTCAACTCTCCACCTCCTAAGATGAGGTCGGATCCTCGAAATCAGGACCCCGACAGTATTGCCGATATCACCGAGACCATGGGCACCTTACCAATGATTGCCGGATCCTCCAGAGGGACATTGAAGACCTAATTGACTGGGGATTCTTGAGGAAGTTCACCTACCCAAGGGACAGGAGAGAGCCCCCACCAACAATACAGACGGGAGGTCCCTCTCTAGATCACCTCGCCCTTAGCCAAAGCCAACCATCCACCTAGTCGGAATCAGCAGCCAGAAGGTTATTTTTGCCATTAGCGGTGGTCCATCAGCAAAAGGGTCCTCCAATAATGCTCACAAGAAGTATGCCAAGCGAGCTTTGCAAGTTGATTGAGCTGGCAAGAAGTCCAGAGCGGGATAGATCATCTCTTTTGGCGACTCAGACCTAGAGGGAGTTGAGACTCCACATGATGATCCCATCATCATCACATCTGGGATAGGCGGCTTCCAAGTCAAGAGAGTCATGGTCGACACTGACAATTCAGCAGATATTCTATATATCGATGCTTTCGATCAGATGGGTATTGACAGATCTAAGTTGCAGCCTTGTCAGTGCGCAATCATTAGATTCACGGTACATGCAACATAACACTCACTCTAACAGTTAGCGAATATCGCCGTCAGTGTACGGTCGAAACCCAGTTCCTGGTGATGAACATCAAGTCAGCCTACAACGTAATTTTGGGCAGAGAAACCCTCAATAACTTGCAGGCGATACCCTCCACTTACCACCATATGATCAAGTTCTCAACTCCTCTAGGAGTCAGAATTGCCAAGAGTGATCAACGGGAGGCTAGATCCTGTTACATGCTCTTGATGAAGGGGAAGGGAACTGCAGAAACACTCCCCATCAAGAAGACAAACCTCCAGATAGAAAATAAGTTAGAGTGAGAGAGGACGACTCCCGTCGAAGAGCTCCAAGAGATCCTGGTCGACTCTGAAGGGAAGAAGAAGACTAGGATTGGATCCAGCATTGTGGACCCCCAACGGAGTGCTGTGATTGAGTTCTTACTTAAGAACACCGACGTATTCGCTTGGGGACGAGAAGACATGCCGAGAATTCCCCTGATGTCGTGACCCATGAGCTGTCTCTCGACTGACATACAAAGTCAGTTCAACAAAAGAAAAGACATCTCAATCTAGAGAGATAGAAGGCAGCTGTAGATGAAGTCGGCCGACTCCTACGAGCTAGTTTTATTCGGGAAGTTCAATACTTAGAATGCATGTCCAATGTGGTGCTGGTGAAGAAAACTCTCAATGGTGGAGGATGTGTGTGGACTTCACGGACCTTAACAAAGCATGTCCAAAAGACAGCTACCTACTCCCTCAAATTGACTGGTTAGTAGACGACAGCACAAGCCATGAACTGCTAAGTTTCATGGACACCTTCTTAGGCTACAATCAGATCCTTATGGCGGAGCGTGATCAAGAGAAGACTTCCTTCATCACAGACCAAGGGACCTTTTTCTACAGAGTGATGCCCTTTGGTCTCAAGAATGCACGGGCCACTTATCAAAGACTGATTGACAAAATCTTCAAACCCCAGCTCGGCCCAATGTGGAGGTGTATGTGGACGATATCTTAGTGAAGTTGAAGCAGACCTCATTCCATGTGGCAGATCTAGAAGAGACTTTCTCCGTCCTTCGGTGCTGCTGTATGAAGCTCAACCCAGCCAAGTGTGCTTTTAGGGTGCAGTCAAGAAAATTCTTGGGATTTATAATCACCCAGAGAGGTGTTGAAATTAACCCCGAGAAGATAGCAGCCATAAAACAGTTAACTGAGCCACGCACTATGAAAGATATGCAGAGGCAGAATGGGAAGATAGCAGCGCTGGGCTGTTTCCTTTCCAAATTAGTCAAGAAGAGCCTCCCGTTCTTCAAGACCTTGAGAGGAAGTAAGGAACTAAAGCAGAGCCAGAGTTGGACCACCAAGTGCAACGAAGCTTTCAAAGACCTCAAGGCATACTTGACTACCAAACCATTGCTAAGCCAATCCATAGAAGGAGAAGTCTTGTTCCGCTATTTAGCCGTATCTCCTAAAGCTGTCAGCTCCATCTTGGTTTGAGAAGAATAGAACATTCAGAAGCCGGTATACTATGTCAGTTGGATATTTAGAGTGGGGAAGCTCAACTACCCCCTCATTGAGAAAGCCTCTTTTCTCCTCATTATCACAGCTAGGCGACTCCGCCCATACTTCCAAGCCCACTCCATCATGGTGTGGATGAGCTTGCCTTTGAAGAAGGCTCTCGGCAGTCCCACCACTTCCAGGAGGATGATCACGTGGTCGGTTGAGCTTAGTGAGTATGATATACAGTTCGATCCAAGGAGGACCATCAAGGCCCAAGCCCTCGCAGACTTCCTCATCCAGTCAACTTTAGTAGAAGAAGAATTGCCGCCACCATTGCCTCCAAGCTAGCCCAAGCCTCCAACATCTCGAGCGCCTAAAGAGCCCAGAGTGCCCGCTTCCCCAGCTCAACGTGACCTCGAGCACAACTTGTCAGAGTTTGCCTCCTGGTGGTTGTTAAGGGTGGACGGGTCGTCTGGTGAAGCCGATTGTGGAGCGGGAGTCATCTTGCATAGCCCCGATGGATAAACGCATGAGTACTCCATTGCCTTTGAATTTTTAGCCTCCAACAACAAGGCTGAATATGAAGCTCTATTGGCAGGTCTCTGAGCCGCCTTGACAGTGAGAGTTGAACGCAACTACGTCTTGGCTGACTCCCAACTAGTAGTCCGCCAAGTGAAAGGAGAGTACACAGCCCAAGATTCAAGGATGGTTCTATACTTGAAGGTAACTAAGGAGCTGCTCAGCCACTTTACAGAGTCCAGAATCACCCAGGTCCCCTATGCTCTCAACGCTCAGGTGGACACCTAGTCTAAGCTCGGATCCACTAGTCTAAGAGATGACCTCAAGCCCATCTACACTGATACCATCAAGTGCCCAAGCATTGCAGAAGCTACAAAACTAGTTATGCAGACCGAGATGCCTGCGGAGAATTATTGGATGGATCCCATCATTCAATATCTAACAGGAGGGACCTTGCCAGCAAACGCTGTAGAAGCCAGAAGCTTGCGTAGGAATGCTCTCTGATACCTCATCCTCGATGATCAGCTCTACCGGATTTCATACTCTAGTAGTGGAGTGGGGCCCTATCTTCAATGTCTGAGGTCGGCAGAAGCTAGCTATGTCCTCAAGGAGACTACTGACCCACCATCTTAGCTGAGTCTTGGAGACTCGTATCCCACTACAATAAATGCTAACTTTTCTCGAGCATCCCTTAAGCTGCCGCCACCGTACTAACCCCTATCCTGAGCCCAATACCATTTGCCCAATGGGGGTTGGACATACTAGGATCTCTCCCAATAGCCTCTGGACAGTGGAGATACTTGATCGTCGCCATTGACTATTTCACTAAGTGGATCGAGGTCGAGCCTTTGGCCAAAATTAGCGAGAGCAACATCATGAATTTTGTATGGAGATCCATCGTATGTCGGTTTGGCGTTCCCAAATCCTTCATTACTAACAACGACACCCTGTTCAACAGCAAAGGCTTTCGAAGCTTCTGTCAAGAGTGGAACATTCGGCTAAAGTTTGCCTCGCTAGCCCATCCAAAATGCAATGGACTTAAGGAAGCTGCCAACAAGTACATCCTTCAAGTTCTCAAGAAGAAGGTGGGCACAGTAGCAGGGAGCTGGGCTAATGAGCTACTAGGAATATTGTGGTCTTACCGTACCCCCACAAGAATTTAACAGGGGAGGCCCCCTTCAACCTAGCTTATGGAGCCGAAGCAGTCGCCTTTGTTGAAGTCGGCATGCCCACCATATGACTGTGGTATTTTGATGAAGAGTTGAATACACAAGGACTTCTCCTCGGACTCGACCTCATCGATGAGATCAGGGAGAAAACCCTCAAATCCCAAGTCATCAAACTGCAGCACATCGCCTGACACTACAACAGCAAGGTCCAACCCCGAAGATTCAAAATAGGTGATCTCGTCCTCCGGAGAGCTGTCTTCAACAAGGACTCTCGCCGCGGGAAGTTGGCTGCCACCTGGGAGGGACCCTATACCACCCTTGAGGAAGTGCATCCTAGTACCAATCACTTGAGAAGCTATGACGGAAGGATCCTACAGCATCCTTGGAACATCTAGCATCTTAGAAAGTTTTGTCAATAGAATGGTATACAAGTTTCATTTTTACTATGAGATATTTCAACTAACAAGTTGTACTTTACCCTTTTGTCTAAATGTTGTTCGGACGATCCGTAAAAAGACCTTGGCATCATACTAAGACTAAGGTATGTACCTAAGACCTTGGTGCCTCTAAGAGGGTAAAACAAAGGCAAACCATCCTAGCCAACGCTCACTAGCAAAGACCTTGGTACCCTCATTAAGTCTAAGGCACTCAACCTCTCGGTCGTCACAATCGAAAAGACCTTCGCGCCCTCACTAAGTCCAAGGCACTCGACCTCTTAGTTGTCATATGCAAAAAGCCCTTGACATCATTTTCATGAGTAAAATCAAGGCACTATGACCTCTCAGCTGACCTTAAAGGAAAGATCTTGGTGTCCTCATTAAGTCCAAGGCACTCGACCTCTTGGTCGTTATACCCAAAAACCCTTGGCACCCCTTTAGGACAAGACCAAGGCATGCCTAACCTTTCATCCGTCATCGACTCAAAAGCCCTTGGCACACCTTTAGAATAAGACCATGGCACTTCCTAATCTTTCAGTTGACATCGACAAACATGAATTTGAGAAGAATTGGTAACTCGTACCTAAGCACATAGCCGACGGAGAGAGGGGCGGATAAGTCATTCGACTCGTCACATACACCCAGCTTGCATCAATACAGAACCAACACATCACCATTAATAGTCTTTCATAAGAATTTAAACCACAGTTTAATAACTAAAACAACAAAGACCAAAGTTTCACAACAATTGGATAAACAGATATCAATAACTATTGATATTTATTCATTTCTTCAAAGATTTACTTCATTTACAAAAGACCAACGAGGAAAGAAAGTGGTACAAGTATTACACTCCTAGACTAGGGTCAGGGGTAGGACTCTGCAGATAGGTGCTAATGCCACTGATTAGAGCATGTGAAGCAGCAGGAGGAGCAGCGGGAGCAGCCTTTTCTTGATTAGCCCCTGGTTCGTTATCCTCTTCCTCATCCACCTCCAATGCTACGCCCCCTCCAACCATCTCAATCTCCCTCAAGAAGTCGAGACAGACAGAGACTGGAGGACGGTAGTCGTTGTCGGTGAGAGGTCGAGATCCAGAAGGAAGCAAGGATGCGAGGTAGTCGAAGCCAGCTTCGCAGGCCAACGCCACTTCAACTTTGGCCAAGGCTCTATGGCGATATTCTTCTATCACCTTCCTATTGAATGCCTTTGAATCCAAATAAGTGACACGAGCATCTAGAGCATGGACGGCGGCCTGGGTTTTTTCGTGGGCCGCCCGCTCCTCCTTGAGGTCAAGCTTCGTGTGGTCGGTTGCCAACCATTCCGACCGAGCGTGCGCCTGGGCCTCGAACTTGTGTTGCTTCTCCAAGTCGTCCTCCTCACCCAAATACTTCATTCGAGCATCCCGCTCAGCAACCTCCTTCTCAAGTCGGTCGGCGCCCTCTTTCAGCTTGGCCATCTCCCCCTTAAGCTTCTCCATGGCAGCCAACTGCTTAGCGTGGTGTATCTTATACCCTTTAATCAGGTCCTCTTCATTTCATGCTCTCGACGCCATTTTCCATCATTGTGGTACAGTTCAGCTTCTAGTGCCGTTACCCTCTTCTCGGCCATCTTCCTAACCTTTTTCTCCTCAGTCAGCTTCTCTTTGAAGTCAGCGGGAAGCTTGTGTGCATAGGACAGCCAAGAGAAGAGCTCATGCTCGATGAGGTCCCCCCGCAATAAGTAGCTCTTGAGGGTAAGGTGCAAGCCCACGCTTGGTAATGTGTGCAACATCTCCACGTCCCTAGGAAGGATAAATTGCTCTATTGCCTAAATCTGGGCCGTGCCTGACTCCAAAACGGAGCTGTCCTTGTCGAGAGGTCTCCGAGCAATGAAAAGGCTGCCCTCTAGAACTTGCTTCCTGTAAGAGTCACCACTGCTGGTATCCCCAATCAACGCCGTCTTGACC
This sequence comes from Asparagus racemosus, assembly GCA_037177215.1. Lineage (NCBI taxonomy): Eukaryota > Viridiplantae > Streptophyta > Magnoliopsida > Asparagales > Asparagaceae > Asparagus > Asparagus racemosus. Next base: position 27,301,214 of record JBAKGM010000365.1, on the reverse strand, counting down.
TCCTCCCACACGACGTCATCATGCTCAGAGACGCAGTGGTGGAAGGGCTGCTCAGAGACGCAGTGGTGGAAGGGCCAGCAGAAGCTGGCCTAGGGAGTTACAGTGCCGGCGGCTTGTTGATGCGTGGCGGGCTGGGGAAGGGACTACTCCTGTCTAGCAACACTGATCATCTTGGCAGGCTTCTTGCCCTGCCCACGAGCTGGCTCGAATAGAGGAGCCAGAGCGGGCATATCCTCGGCCCTGGTGACTTGTTTAGCAGGCCCAACTACTCGATCTCCCCTCACCTGCATAGGTGGGGAGTGGCGATGATGACGACATCTACCTAGTTGGGTGGAAGGGCGACTGGCAGATAAACCTCGACAAAGTCAACTCGTGCCGACCCAGCTGTCCCACTGCTTGTTCTCTGTCCACTCTCCTCCTCTTCTTATCTAACTTCTCCTTCATGACAAAGGAATGCGATATGGCCAATTTGGCCACAATTTCTACTGCCTTAGACCGCATCCTTGCTAGCTCGCTAGGGGCCAGATTACTCCTTAGACATTTTTGGGGCATTAGGACTGAAGTTGGCATCCCAGAGCTCAAACCCCCTTCTTCAGAGAAGTGTCTAGAAGAAGGGTCCAGAGAGTTGCCCGAGCCTTATCCATCTTAGTTGGTGGAACCCCAAAGACGCCGGTGGCTCTAAGCGAGGCTGACTCGAAGAGATTGCTCATCTCTTCTGACGAGGAGTAAGAACAGATCTTTTCTAGCTGTCGACCCATGTCAGTAGAAAGAATGTTGGGCTTGAGTGCCTCCTTGTTAATTTCTAGCTTGATGGGGCAAGCCAGAATCAGGTCAGCACCTATGGCCAAACGAACTGCTCCTTCCAGTCTCTGTTTGACTCTGGAGCGTCCGACACAAACTTGCAGCCGGCAATGTAGTGCAAGAAGTAGTGGGTGTCCTTTTTTATCATCTTAATGCCGACGAGGTTGCCAAACAAGCCTAGGCTTGGCTCAGCACTGACCCAGTGGTAGATCACCAAGAACCCCATGAGGATGGCGACAGCGTTATGGGTGAACTAAGATAGGACACCACAAAGTGCCGCAAATTTCCTTGATGAACAGATGGAGAGGTAGCCGGAGTCCATTCTCCGGGTGGTTTATGTATGGTGGCAACTTGTTCAGGCCATGATCATACATGGCATCATCTCCGCTCGACACTGATAGCGCATTAGATTGAGGAAGATTGTAAAGTTTATGGTATCTCTCAATCTCTTGGGCACAAATTTTCATTCGAATCGTCCTCAAGAGATTGGTCCTTGCCCTGCTGTGTCCCATGGTGGATGCCTGAGCAACCATGGATGTGTTTGTAGATTGGAACAAGAGAGTAGATGAAGAATTTGGGGGGTAAAAAGCGAGGGCAGAAGTTCGTAGAGAGAAACCCCTCTTTAACCCCTAAGTGATATATATAGACTCCAACACTGACACGTATCAAGATTAGGATGGTTGACCTAATCATTCATGAACGGATCAGATTTACCTTGATCTTTGAATGGGCGCCGTGAAAGTGAAGCGCCACCCTCTTTATTCCCCAATTAGTTTGCTCTAAAGATGAAGCGACAGCGCCGCATGGTCTCCTGACGTCATAACATCTTTTCAAATAGCAAACCATTGCCTAACCCAAAGATCACCTCATAGTCCACAAATTGACAAGTGTTCATACTACAGCTGACTAAACCTATCAGTCTAAATAATCGAGTCGGTATGTTGAATCCTCACGAAATGATAGAAAACATAGTGTGAGCTGACTTATGAACAAATCAAGTCGAACAACAAGAGACCTATGTTAGACCAATGAAGTTATCATTCATAAAGCAACCTAGGTTGGCCATCTTTGCCCTGGTCTCCTTTTATGGAGAAGTCACCCGCTTGGTCGACTCCGCCCCAAAACTATCAATTTTTGTGAAAAATGAACAAGTATGAGGTCTTGGGATTTACTTAAATTCGAGACACCTATTATCCACCTAATACATAGCGTTTTACAAAGCAATCTAACTTGACTTACGAACGAGTTGACTCGTGCCATAAAACTTAAACAGATGTCAAACTAAGAAAGAATTGAATAAACAAAAGTATCATTTTATTTATATTTTCGAGCATATACAGAAGCCTAAAATACTAAAGTGAAGGGGAGGGTGAGAGGTCCATGCCTACTCCAGGGGTCAGGGGCAAAGCGCTAGCATGCACAGGCAGAGGGTCAACTGGGATACCGACTCGGCCCCTTCGTCTTTTCAGTCAGAAGAGCCCTCACCACCTTTCTCGATCTTCTCAGTGGGAGCCTCGGTTGCTTCACTCTCATCATCACCATCCTCATCCTCTGTATCAACCACATTGAGATCGAGCCCTCCACCCAGTCTCTCTATATCCTCGAGAGCCTCCAAACAATTGGTGATGTTGGGAGGGTAATGAAAGTGACCGGCAGTGCCTCGCACCTCGGCTAGGAGCTACCCCTCTATATAGTCATATCCCACCTTGCAGGTGAGTGCCACCTCCGCCTTCCCAATAATGCTTTTGCTATACTCCTCGACGACCTCTGATCGATAGGCCTCGGACTCTAGGAAGGTGACCCAACTCTGGACTAGGGCTGGGGACTCCTCATATCGAGTGTCCTCTTGCTAAAGTCTGTTCCTAGCTACTTGCTCCTTCTCGAGCATGTCCTTAGCATGCTAAGCGGCTTGACTCTCTACTGTGACTAGCACTAGAGCATGCTCCTTCTCCGCCAACAAGTGAGTGAGCTCCTTGGCTGACAGCCTCGCTCTCTTCTAGCTCTCTTGGAGCTCACAATTGAGCTTGTCGATATCTTTGGACTTCCGGGTGTCAGACGCTTTCAAATCCTCTACCATTTTCTCCCTCACCTCCATATCATGACGCCAGTCATTTATCTCAACCTCTTTGGCTGATAGCTCCTTGAGAGCCTCCTCGAGGTCGGCCGACACCTCAGCAGTTAGACCCCTCGTGACAGCCTGAAGTTGAGCATAGACCTTTCAGACAAGCTCCATGTGGCTAAATATCTCCTGCTCCACTAGAGCTCTGCACACCAAGTAGCTTCAAAGGATCAAATGGAGGCCTACATTGGGAACTTCCCCAAGGTCTCCCTATCGCATTGAAGCCAAAATTGCTTGACTACCTTCAACTGTGCCACGTGGATTCAAGGACCGAAGCCCTCTTGTCAAAATGGCACTTTGGCTCATGCTTGTTCTCCTCGTTCGGCTCCCTATCACACTGAGGACTAGTTTTTGCAGTCCCTACCAGTAGTAATCTTAGCTTGTCCCATGTGGGCATGTCGATCTCATCGACGCAATGGGGAAATAGCCAGGCTAAATCCTCAATGTAGATCTCCCCCTCAATGGCTGGCTGCTTCCCGCTACAGCGAGTCGACTTAGCAGTACCCGAAGCCCTCACATGCCTTCAGGGAGCACTTATCTCCACCGAGATGTCCCCTATAAGGACCTCAGCTTCAATAGTAGTCACCTACGGCACTACCCCTTCCTCCTGCTTAGTCGATCCCCCAGCCAGGTGGATGATCTAAGACTCTAGTGTCTCGGCAGCCCTCCTTGACCCTTGGCTACCTACCTTTCGGAGTCTCTTCCTTCTTTTAGCTTGGGCGGCCAAAGGCATCAACCCCTCCGATTGAGATTAGACCATCGCCGCCTCCACCGGGACCACATCTTGACGAAGGCGCTTGGTCGGCCTGGTTGACAAAGCTCTCTAAGGTTTAGGGAGTAAGACACTCGACCCCTCAGCCCTATTGCTCAATCCAAGGATCAACCTATTCGCCCTCTCCTCGTCCCTGGCTATAGGTTTCACGACAGAAACCCTAGCCACCCACAAGACCAACTGGTCGAACAAGTGTTCCATCTTGCGGGAGCTGACAAATAACTTGACCTGCTCCAAAGCATCCTTCTCATCGGACGACAACTCCTTCTGGGCTAGTGCTTCCTTTGTTGCGTCTGGCCAACTCGAACAACCCAGTGTTAAGTTAGCACCTTCAACCCAGACAAACTTCTCCTTCAAATCTTTGTTCGAGTTTGGAAGGTCGAGAACGAGCTTGAAGCGACCCATCGCATGGAAGTGACAGTGAGCCTCTCTCTGGTAGGATTTGACACTAATCACGTTCCCTAGAACACTCAGAGAGGGTCGAACCCCCAATCAATGGCAGATAACTACATAGCCCGCTATAGCCGCGATGGCGTTCAACTTCAATTGCATGGGCAAAACCCCCAGGGCTGAGCAAACGTGGTCAATGAAGGGATGTAGCAGTTGCCTCAAGCCTCACTCCATGAGTCGGACATATAGTGGACTTTTCCCCTTAGGATGTCGCATTTGTCATGAAGAATCTTCAACTGCGCCATAGTCACCTTCGAGTGAATCTCCAACAATAGCTCTTGCCTAGCGTTGTGATCAGAAGCGTCCATTACTGCGAATTCAAAAAGATCACCAGACAAGGAGAACTAGAGTTTTGGAAGAGATGGGCTTTTGCAGAGTCAACAATCTTCATCATCCTCTCCTCAGTCCCATTTATAAACATCTCTGCCCACAGCGGCCGAGACCGCAGTGGTCAAGAGAGTTCAGAACCAACGGCCTAGATTAACTCTAAAGTCCGAAGCGCCTCACCACGATCGAGGCAAAGCACACCTGCCTTATCTACCCCATGATCGAACACGAAGCGCGAAGCGCCCGCAGTCAAAAAGTAGGTTATGACGTCACCCACATCGTATCAGAAGTATTGTTTACATTCTCACCATTAATGGGCCTCGCGACAAAAGGGGCAATATCTCTGTTTCACTTGGACCCGTCAACAGCTGACTCTAAGTGAAAGGGACCAACTGTTATGGCACTTTTATTATCAAGTTATAATTAGACCAATTACTCAACAGATATCCCATATTAGGGTTATCGGATCAGTTCACTACCTCGAGGCAACCCAAACATCTAACTCGGTCGACTCGAAGAGCCAGTATCTCACTTGGTCTACTCAAAAGGCGGTACTAGTTACCTACTCCTTTTCAATTCGACCTAACCGACAACTCGAGTGGCCAGTTGGTTGACTCCTTACGAAGTTGACACGAAAGGCGGAACATCTCGGCATTTCACATAGGATAGGAAGATGACAAATTATCTCGAGCCCTTCATTGGCATTAGGTAACCATCGCATTGAATGCAAGATCTGAGCCATCAATTCTCCGTGCTCGTAGATCTTTAAGACACGTCAGCCCACATGCCTCCTCTCACTTCACACTAATGCTAAAACGACCTCACCACCACGCAACAGCTGATAGCTGTAAGGCTAAGGCTGACTCACGCGCCAGCTCACACTCGATCGGAGTTACCAATCTACCCCTCTGTTACTACTATAAATAGAGGGAGTATTCCATACTTTGTGGTAAGCAATTTCTGAACTATCCTCTATCCTCAAGACCCCTAAGTCGATATATTTATTTCCCCACTCAAGATTATAAGCTAACTTGATTGTCGGGGGAACCACTGAGAACCAATCCTAACCTGTCACGATTTGTTATTTGTACAAAGAACATCCGGGAAGAGTCCGAATTAGGCATCAAGAGAAGTTAGCTGACCCTAATCATCCTCAACAATTCATAATTAATTAACTATGTGATCCATAGCATTAACAGAAATGAACCAAATAATTAACAAATACTTTGATAATTGTAACCCACTTGCCATTTTTACTTAAGTTTTATGTACTAATTTTATGAATTAAATAATCTTAAATTTGTATTCTAAGAAAAATACATTGATATTTGATAAGTAATCATGAATATTCATGAATATTTATCAAATATCAAGTATTCAAGTTCAGATTCAAAAACCTCCATATATGAATATTAGAATTCGCACTCGAAATCGATAATTTTAAACAAATATAAATAGGAACTTGGTATTCGATTAGATTCAATTGTTTACCCACCCTACCTATTATATCCCAATAGCCTCTGAGAGCGAGTGATGTTATCCTCTGGATATAGCATGTGAAGATCCAGCTCGCCTTCTATTTCCTCCTGAGACATGCGCAGTGCTGCTGCCTCCTTCGTTGCGGCTTGAAAATCCTCCTGAATCACACACATAAGATTAAAAAAATTACAGCATTGGAAATAGACCTAAGAAAAATTTTCACAAGATCGTCAGCCCTATCATTAAGGTTCAAAAATCTTTGCCAGTCTTTGAAGGCATTGAAAACTGCCTATAAGTACCCGAGCATGACTCGTGATGATGGATTGGCGATCGATGACCCATCTGACGATGCAACCAAGAGCTGCTAATGATGTAACCACACCGCCAACGCATAAAGAGAGTCGACGAACGTATGAAGCAAGCTGGTGAGGCATGCAAGCCAGTGATGCGATGAATCGTAGGACAAATCCAACAGCGAAGCTCCAGATCAACGAATACTGATGAGACGGAATCAGCTGGACTCAAACGTTGACAGAACTAATCGAACTCTAGAATCAACAAAACTGACAACTCTAAGCCAAATCAGACTTGGATTGATGGAATCGCAACATTAGAAAGTCAAAAAAAGCTTAGAAAATGGTAGATCGAGGGCACCGAGGCCGAGACAGCTTGGCCTTGGCCAAGACAGCTCGGCTAAGGCCGAGGAGACTCGGCCAACGCCGAGCCACAAAACCCTCCCCCTCTTTTGCTTATAAATAGAGAGGGGGGTCTCATTTGCACAAGCTAGAATTTTTGAGTTCTTTTGGCTAGAAAATTTTCACAAGATCTGGGCTTTTTCACAGGCGAGAATTTAGATTTAGACTTCTTGCACGCGAGGAATTTGTCCCGACGCAGATCTACGCATCCAGGAGAGAAGATCGTGTGAATCTAGGTTAAATCTATAGATCCACCCTTAGGATTAAGCTTGTTCTTAATCCTAGGGCTCGTGCATAATTTTGCTTGGTCGATTTTACCCACTCCAGCAATTATCCCCTTCGTGAGTTAATTCATGTCAGTGATTATTTCCTTCGTGAAATAATCACTGTAGATCTGTAGATCTCACAATTGGATCTGATCACACGGTGATCCATAGATGGAATAGAGTCCCTGGCATAGACAAAGATACCCACGCAAGCGAGGATTCGATAAACAGATTCCGCGTTTGTTCAACAAGGAGGAAAACGTTGTAATCTTTTTTGTGATTTTCATTGTAAGCCTTATAAAAAGGTGATTTTTTTTTGAATCTTGTTGTAAGCGACTGAAGTTTGTAATGAATTTGTCAATGGAAATCAAAGCGACTTTTCCCACGAACAAGCTAGCAACACAGGACTGAAGGTGGCCCAGAGATGACGAAGTCTCCACAACAACGGTCTCAATCTGATTCACTTGGTCCCACTGCATTTGGACCTCAAGTCCAACAAAAACACGAGTATCACGCTAAACCTCCAAGCGAGCTTCTGTTTGAGCAACTATATATGAAGAAGCACCCACTGCCTGTAGCTCCTATAATCTCTGAAGCTTGGCCTCCAGACAGTCGAGATCATCGGCAATAGTCTAGGCTAACTCTGGCTAATCCGCATCCCGTATCAAGACCGTCTTGGGGGCAAGAATCAGCCTGAACTAACAGAGGGAAAGCCCACTATTGAGAAACTTGTCTATCACGTGTTTATGAACGAGAAGAACGAGCGGACCTCTATGTTGATAATAAGCTGAGATAGGTCATTGTCCGACATCAGTGCCCTTGCTAGCTCGTGAAGCTTCGATTTGAGCCCTGCAAAAAAAGAGGAAGGTTAAACACTTCTGAATCTTAAGTCAGAAATCGGTGTACACACTCTCAGCTGAACAGTCCGTACCTGATTCCATTAGCGCAGCTCCTTGACTTGATGGGGCTATCGAAGGAACAGCCATCGTTGATGCACCGTCTGCTACATTCAGTCTCACGACGTGTTCGTCTAGTACAACAGCCACCGCGGTAGATGATTTTAGCGGAGTAGTAAAATGAGGAGTTCCTACCACCAGCAAATGGATTTCTCAAGTTCATCAAATTATAGTTGTACTAGTCAAGACTGGTTAGTCCTATGATTAATGATAGAGTGGATTTGTACCTTTAGAGGAACAAACCTCGGTATTCCTAGGAATTGCTAGCTTAGACAAACAGTCACCAGGAAGACAGTCATCTCGGGGCAAGCCATATATCAAGTCATCCATAGGGGTGTCCACAAATAGGCCATCTTCATCAAAGTTCTCTATCGAAAAATCTGACATAAGAGGACATAAGTGAAAGGAGTAAAATTGGGAATCCGCAGTCGGCTGAAACAACTTACATCCTATGGTGGAGTTGGTTTCTAAGCCCCGCATCCATTTTTTCTTCCTACAATTTTTCTAAAAGAGCAAGAGGCATAGAGACGATTAGGGGAGGCACGAATTCTGAGTCATTCAATTCCCATATTTGCCGTCTAAATGGGGTATTACCAATAGTAGGTGTACTTGGATTGGCTGAATCAGGTCGTATGTTGGTAGTCTCAGGTTCTCTCATCGTAGTTCCATGCACTTGTTAAGTGAAGCTGGGTTCGGCAAAATCAGGATGGGGGAGATCGAAGTTGGTGTCACCATCCATGTATTCTCCTGCACAAGGATGAAAACCGTGAGCCCAGGGAGCAAAGAATTAAATGATTAAAAGGACAACATGGTAGTTAAGCATTACCTCTATCACTCGCAGGGTCTTCACCAGTCAAGTCCACATCAAAAGCTTGAGGACCAGAACGGGACTTATGGGCTAACTTCTTTTGCTTAACAGTATGAGCCCTAGCTCGAGGCTTTCCCCTGTAAGAGGGGCAAACCTTCTCCTCCTCCTTGGCTGACACTCCTGAGTAAGTTGCTGTTAGACCCAGTAATTAAAATGGGGGAACGAAGAAGCGAAAAGGGGGAAAAGAGAGTACCAAAGTCCTCTTCATGAACTGCAGCCTCCTCATGATCATCTCTTGAGGTCCCATCGGCAAAATTGAGGACCTCCTCTTCATCCTCGTCCAGTTGACGAGTCTTGCACCGCTTCCTTTGTGCTCGAGTTGCCCTCTAAGTCATTTGAGTGTCAGCCCGAGAGATCTCTTCGGCCACTAATTCATCGATGGGCTTCACTGAAACAGGCTCGTTAGCTACCAAAAGCCTCCTGCAGTATAAGAACGTCGACTCTAACTGGCAGTCAGCACTCAGAAGGCTAAACCTAGTACCAGTACACCCCGTCACACTCCATAGCCATGCTCGGACGCCGTCAACCAATTCGCCATGAGTCTGAAGCTGTCAGTTCAGATATCCAACATAAAGTTGGTCATAACCGATCTGACGAACGAAACGATAAGGGAGATATGGCTCAATGAAGCACTTGTCCCTCACCCGAAAGGTGAGGTAGCCCGGCCTAATGTTCATCAGCCAATTAAAGTAGCCGACATCAAGTGAAGTCTAATTTACCCTCGGCCTCTCCTTGTCGATCAGAGACTTGCCATACTGGCTAGAGAATCGGAGAAAATATCTGGAGAAAACCTAACCCTTGTGAATCTGTAGCTGCTTCCTTATCTCTGCAAATCCACGCCCCTTCTATTTGCAATCCTCCAACAATTGAACTAAGGGGGTGGATGGATCTACAAAACTCGGTGCTGACATCATATCAGGATGGTGAAGCACGAACCAGGCCATCAAGTAGGTGTATGGGAATTCCACCTTAATGTGAGGAATCCGAGTCGATAGTTGCCCCTGCCTGAGTAAAGGCACTGACTATCTGATGGAGCCCACGATGACTGTTAGCCACCATTACTAAAAGAAAGGAAAGTTTCTTCTTGTGGGCAAGCTGAACTGCAGGGTAAAGTACCTCCAATGGTAGGGTATCGCCGGACTGATACGGTACCATGCACTTTTCAACCAGATTGCGAGGTAGCCGGCTAAAAGAGTCATCGGTCGGATCAGCTTCACTGCATGCCACAAGAAAGTCGCAAACTTGGTCCCTGTAAGAAAACTATCCTCGGTGCTGCCAAGAGTGTAGGAGCTAGTGTCAGTTTTCCTGATCAACTCATTAACCTCTGAAGGAGTGAGAGGTGCCAACTCGCAAATCTCCTCACCAGAAGGGCTCTCCAGGTGCCTGAATAAGTAGCTCACAAATTACTTCAGGCTCACTTGCGACTTCCTCATCGCTAGTGGCTCAGTCTATGCCAAAGCGATGTGATAGTGCCAGGTAAGGTCCCATAAAGTGTCATAACGGCTGGGCACGCGATCCCTCAACTGGCCCAATTCCCGGTTCGAAGGGAATTACTCCTGATATATCATCTTCCCCATGGGTAAACCGGAGATCAGATGCATCTCATGGAGAGCTAACCCCAGCTCACCATGCCTGGTCAAAAATATATTCAAATCGAGATCGTAGGGATTTGATAAAGCAAAGAAGTGGTTGGTGCTGATCGGGAGCCCATACATGATGGTGCGGATCGCGACATGTAAGCCACAAGCACGAAGCTCCTCACCCCATCGACTAATGACATAACTCGTCAGACGAGTCCACCAGAACTTATCTGAAGAATGAACCTAGCCAAAAAATCTGTGACGGCGCACCGACATCTCTCGCCCAAGCTTCGCGAAACAATTCTTCAAAGTATGGGTAGCAGTGGAAAACTCATCACGGGGCGGTGAGTCTAATCCCAATATGCCGGGACGTAATCCAATAACACGGTTCCTGCTCGAGCGTGGGGTCGCCTGGTGGGTAATGAACCCACAGTGAATGTGGTCATGCTCCTCCATCAAGTGCCACAACGTCTCATGTGTCACGGCCTGGCACCTCAACTCAGTCAATGAAAGGTGGTGAGGTATCCACGGGAGGTATAAGGGTCCTCCATCATCCTTGTGCAGCCACTGCTCACTCTCAATAAAGATAGCATCCAGATCTTCAACAGAATCACCGAACAGGTAGTTTGTCTTCCTTAGAGGTTGAGTAGAGCTGAGGTCCCTCACAAGCGGTGCATCAGTGATCAGTAACTTAAGTACACGAGGACTCCCCTCAAGTACCACCTGGGTGACCTCCGCTGACGTATCCGGTGCAAACTGAGGTGAAGTCCGAACGGTGGGATCATCGCATGTAGAGTAATGCTCGCCACGCGTCCTTCAACTACGTGGGAAGAGAACGCGCCAGAGGGATATTCACTTGAAATGAAGAATTAGAACGGGTTAAACTCGACTATAAAATATATTTGGAGGGCAATATGAGGTGTCAAACTCATCTCGCAAATGCGTGAGATAGAGTCATGGCCTTATAACAGGAGAAACGATTCTGGCCGCATTACACGCTCGTAGGACAATATTCCCCGTCACATAAATAAAGTAATAGGGTATCATATCCTACCGACCAAAATACAACAAAGAATGGCCCCTATTGTTGGCCTTAAGATAGACGATGACCAAGCAAAGCCTAGCTTTTAAGCGTCAACCCTCACCAAGGAGAATCGAGGCTCTTCCCAATCGCCTCACCAAGGAGAACAAAGCGGGGATGCGGTATGCGTATGCAAGCCATGAGTGTATGAAAAGACGAAAAAAGCTCACCAACAAATGATGGAGTTACACCTTGCGTGAGGTGGTCGACGGCTGGCTTCTCGGAGCACGTGATCTTCCTGACGACATCACGGACTGCAAAAAGATGAAATAAAGTTAGATACAAAATTAAAAAATCTAAAAAAATCATCGCGAACATCCTGGTCAGGTCGTGGCACATCGGCCACGACTGAGGCACCTAGCACCTCAGCCTGGCCGAGGCACCTAGCACCTCGACCAGGCCGAGGTGCTTGGCTATGGCCGAGCCTCCCCTGCACCCACTTGTGTGAAAAGAAAAAAAGAAGAAAAAAGAAGAAAAAAAGAAAAGAAGGAGAAAAAAGAGAAGAAAAAAAGAAAAACGAAAAAAAGAACAAAACAAAACTCCGATTCTTTTTTTCAAACCCTAGTTTTTCTTTTTGATCAAACCCTAATTTTGATCAAAACCCACATTTTTGGTCAGCCCTAGTCTTGTATATCTATCCACAGATTGATGAGGGTTTGCCTGACGAAAAGTGTAGGGGATCTCGTCTTGGATGTATTTTAGGGTTTAGAGGAGACGAGGCGACAAAAAGAGAGGAAAACAAAAGAAAAAAAAGAGAGGAGGGGGTCAGCCAAAGTGAGAGAAAAAGAGGGATATGGTCCTTTTATATCAGCCCCAAGTGGACCCAATCCAGTTCCAATTAGGACTCTAATCAGACCCTAATCAGGAATTCAAACCAGGAGCCAATCCAGATGCCAAAACGGTGCCAAATCAGCCCGTTAATTGACTCCTTCTCTCTTCCACACATCTGAGGGACCCTAGAGGTTTATTCAGTGGGATTATTACCTCATGAAGCTCACTTTGCATTCGGCTCAATTGTTTCAAGTCCCAGGAATACTCCAAAAGGGTATACAAGTATTAACAGTGCCAAATCAGCCTGTTAATTAACTCCTTATTTCTTCCACACATCTGAGGGACCCTAGAGGTTTATTCAGTGGGATTATTACCTCATGAAGGTCACTTTGCATTGGACTCAATTGTTTCAAGTCCCAGGAATACTCCAAAAAGGTATACGAGTATAAACTATTTTCTATTTTTTGTTTGAGAAGTTCCTAGAAAATATTTTTTATGTTTTAAGGATAACTGGCCCACTTCCAAATGGGTATATGAGGATAAACTAATCCCCAAAACTCTAGTAAATATATGAGTATAAACTATGTTGACGCTGGTCAACGCGTCGCCGAAGAATTCGTCGATCAAAGGTTGGATTTTGAAAAAATTTGATGTCGGACAACGCGTCGCAGCAAAGAATTTGCCGATCAAAGGTTAGATTCTGAGGAAATTTTGACGCTGATCAACGCGTCGTAATAGAGAATTTGCTGATTAATAGAGGAGTCTCGGGAAAATGCTTGATGGTTAGTTAAACGACTACTCACCGACACGCGTCAAAACAAAATGAACTCAATCACCAGCTTTAGTTCAAGATTCTGACAACGATCAGACAATAAATACAGTACCGTAACACTTTCAACCATCCTATAAACTACTGGAGAATCTGGAAGAATTGGAGGGATCAAATTCTGAAGCTAATCCCATGTCTCGTTATACCAATTGAATGTTGGGGGCCTATCATATCCAAAGGATCTCAGGCTCGTCTAAAAAAGATCGAGACTGAAATACTTTGGAGGGCGTATCTGTAGGCATTAAAAATTACCTATAAGTACTCGAACATGACTCGTGATGGATTGGTGATCGACAACCCATCCGACGATGCAAACAAGAGCTGCTAATAACGTAACCACACCGCCAATGCATTAAGCGAGTCGACGAACGCATGAAGCAAGTCGACGAGGCGTGCAAGCTAGCGATGCGACAAATTGTGGGACAAATTAAACAGCGAAGCTCTAGATCAATGAATACTGACGAGACGGAATCAGCCGGACTCAAACATCAACAGAACCGAACTAATCGAACTTCAGAATTAACAAAACTGACAACTCTGAGCCAAATCAGACTTGGATTGACGGAATCACAACATCAGAAAGTCAGAAAAAACTTGAAAAATGGCAGAACGAGGGCATCGAGGCTGAGGCAACTTGGCCTTGACCGAGGTGGCTCGGCCAAGGCTGAGATGATTTGGCCTTGGCCGAGGTGACTCGGCCAAGGCCGAGGGAGCTCGACCTTGGCCGAGGCACAAAACCCTCCCCACTCTTTTGCCTATAAATAGAGAGGGGGGTCTCATTTACACAGCCTGTAATTTTTGAGATCTTTTGGCTGGAAAATTTTTCACAAGATCTGGGCTTTTTCACAGGTGAGAATTTAGATCTAGACATCTTGCACACGAGGAACTCGTCCCGACGTAGATCTACGCATTCAGGAGAGATGATCGTGCAAATCTAGGTCAAGTCTACAGATCCACCCTCAGGATTAAGCTTGGTCTTAATCTCAGGGCTCGTACGTGACTTCGCATAGTCGATTTCACCCACTCCGGCAATTATCTCCTTCGTGAGCTAATTCCCGTCGGCGATTATTTTCTTTGTGAAATAACCCCCGCAGATCTATAGATCTCGCATCTGAATCTAATTACACGGTGGTCCACAACAGAATAGAGTCTCCGGCATAGACAAAGATACCCACGCAAGCGAGGATTCGATAAACGGATCTCGCGTTTGTGCAGCAAGGAGGAAAAAGTTGTAATCTTTTTGGTTATTTTCATTGTAAGTCTTATAAAAAGGTGATCTTTTTTCTGAATCTTGTTGTAAGTGACCGAAGTTTGTAACGAATTCGTCAATGAAAATCAAAATGACTTTTCCCATGAACAGTCCTCTGAATATTTATCATATGTTTCTTGTTTCAGTTGATGCCTCCACTATTTGAGCATGGCTTCAACCTTGACATTAAAAAAAGTGTCAATCCCCATCAAAGTGCTCAAGGCAGAAGCTTTCCTTCAAATTTGCATATATACTTTTAATTAGGATAATTCAATATCTATTGCTAATTAATAATAATTGAATAACATAAGTAATACAAAGTTACCATAAGCTCTTGCCATATCTCTCGTAGGCGGTCCACGGTAGTTCTTGGAATTTGTAATAAGGATTGATGATGTTTGTTCTACATACGAGAACCCCGATATAATTATTGAATATTGACGCCCAAGCCCCAATAGTCAATGCATCCTTATTCCACCGAATAATGGCTCTCATGCCTCTTGGTGGCTATTTGGACTCAGGCTTGCTCGCGCCGCGCTGTCCCTCTATGCGATCTAGCTTAGCACCTACAATGATAACAATATGATAACGTATCATATAATCTATAAATGTGAAAATTAAAAGTGGATTATTAAATTTACCATTTGCTTTCTCCCTCTCTTTGGCTGCGAGTGCAACGGCTTTTCTAGCCTCCATGATAGGTGTCAATTCGTGTAACCTTCTCACCACACGTTTGTGGCTCTTCATTGCTTCAGCTCTGGACTTAATCGAGTCTAGAGGTAATGGTAAATTGCAAAACTCAGGTTTCTTGGGACGCAAATCGATCTGAAATGTAGAAGAAGAGAATGAGAGTGTCCACAAGTCATCTATACAATTAAAGAGGATAATTAATATAAAAATGTAATTGATCATTATGAAATATTAACAACTTTATACATGTCCCAGGGGATGGTGCTGGTGGTGCACCAGAGAGGCCGGGTGTTGAATAACCCAAGTCTGCAACCATGGAACAATATGAGCTAGATAACTAATAATTTATAAAAAAATTATTAAAATATTAAATAGTTTATACCTACATAAGGAGATGGTGGTGTCTCCTCAATATGACTTGTGCCTGGGGTGGTACTCCGTCATCGGTCACGGTCCTCACCAAAGAGCCTCATATTCATCATCTGCAAATTAAATTATTAAGATACTTAACAAGAAATATATATGTGCCCATAAGACAAATATTTACTCGCAATTTTTTTATTAGGAAATTTTTTTAACAATAATGCATTGTAACATAGTTCACACCTATTACAATTATTTTGGATGAGATGGTCTGCGTATATTTGCTATAATTTGTCTTCTATTTGTTTGCTCATTTCTGCCGGAGCCTCAGCCTGTAATAAGATTCGGAATGTCAATTTGAGTGTCAGGATCAGTCATATCAAGCATCACATTTTGCCTGTGTGAGAAGTCTTGCCAAATGTCATCAGATGACTCAAGTGGTTCATTATAATTATCTTCACTTTCCTCATCATTTTCTTCATTGTTATTAGGAAGAATAATGGATCTTGACTCCTTGTACAAAACTCCTTGTACAAAATCATCTAATCAGTCATGACATTCAGATCTTTCACAAAGAAGCACTGATCTACTTGTTCTGCGAAAATAAATTTCTCATCTACATATATTTCCCAGTGGAGATTGATAAGTGTAAACTCCTAATAATCCTTTTGCATTTTTGCAGGACACCACTGAACCTTGAACATCATGTAACTACATTATTTTTATTTACCAAACCCGTAGATTACCTCCACAATATCTTCTAATTGGTCATAATATAGTATGAACATCATGGGTACTTTGTGCATACTATCGTTTGGCTCATTTTGGACGTCTCATAAACCTCCAAACATTTGGAACCTCCTCAATATATCCCTAATGGTGTAGTTGGGGCTTTTATAAAAGTTCATGGGGTTTTCTGAAAGTAATATTGAAAGTTAGGAAGGCAAGTTAAAAAAAAGGGGATTATGTCGTTAGGGGTTACGTTGAAAAAAAATGCAAATGTTTAAGAGAGTTTTGTGATATGCCCGAAAATTAGGGGGTTAAGTGAAGTTCACGGGGTTATCGTAAAATGGGACAAAACATTGTTATATGAAATTTACCCCTTTCTTGATCGGTAAAAAAAATATTAAGACCAATATATACAAGCCACTCGTATGGAACCCATGAGAGCTCACCCCTAAAAGGTAGCTTGTAGAGGGAGGCCATCCAAATCACTTATAAACCCACATCAAGTCACCCATATATCTAATGTGGGACTAAATGGACACTAACATGCCACCACGCTTCCGATCTCAAGTACTAATTAGTTACACTTCTCTTTTCTCATTGTTCAGAAGAAGAGTATGGAGTCACTGAAGCACGTACTCATAAAATCAGCCATAGATTTCTACACCTCAGAAGCACCACGGACACTCACCATAGCTGATCTGGGATGCTCTTGCGGCCCCAACACATTTGCCACGGTAAAAGGAATCATAGAGGGCATATGCAAGAGTTGCCGCGAAATGTCATCGACGCTGCCAGATTTCATGGTGTTCCTCAACGATCTTCCTACCAATGACTTCAACTCGGTTTTCGTTGGCGTGCCAGAGTTTGTGGAGGAGATGAAGGATTGCAGCGGGGCATCGGTGTTTCTGGCTGGAGTGCCAGGGAGTTTTTATGGGAGATTGTTTCCGAGCTCTAGCTTGCATTTTGTGTGCTCATTACATAGTGTGCACTGGCTCTCTCAGGTCAGCATTCTTATCTACGTTTTGAGGGGAATAATAACTTTTAACGCTATGTTTAGAAAGAGTAGTTGGAGTTTCATGTTATTCAACTGCATCCAAATTTCAACATGCATGCTTGATTATTACAAGGGAAAATTTCAACTACCCTCTAAATCACATCCCGCTAACTTTGGGGTGCCTCACAAAACCCTCTACACTTCATGGGTTTAAAGTGGAAAAAAATTCAGATGTTTAGGGATTTTGTGACCACCCTCCAAGGTTGGGGTTAACTGACATTTAAAAAGTTTAGGGTGGTTATCTTTGACATGGCCAAACTTTAGGTGGTTTTCGTAAAATTTAGCTTAAAAATTATTATTATCTTTCCTGCATACTTGTTATTAACTTGCTTTTCAAAATGCACGTGTTATCAAATCTTCTAGAATTTCTACCTTTGGAACAACTTTATCTTAACGTATTCACTTGGTTACAGGTTCCTCCAGGACTTTTGGACCAACAAGGCAAATCAATCAACAAAGAAACCATGTATATAACACACACAAGCTCGACAGCAGTAGTAGAATCATACTTTAATCAATTTCAGAGAGATTTCAGCTTATTTCTCAAATCAAGGTCAGAGGAGCTTATCAATGGAGGAAGAATGGCTCTAGCTCTGTCAAACAGGAAGAGTACTGATCGTTTTGATAAAACCTCAACTCTTTTGTGGGATTTGTTGGCCCAATCGTTTGCTCTCTTGGTGTCTCAGGTGCATGAAACATTCTTCTCCTCAACCTACAAATATGTCAAATGTGTTGATAGAATTTGGAAAAATGTGTAGTCCTAGAAAATGATGTCTATAACTTCACATTTATTTCACCTAAAAATACAAATGTTATATATGAAGGCCTATCGTTATGTTTTTAATATCTTAACTACATTTCATTAACAAGTTTGGAAAATCAGACAGGTTGTCTAGTTGATTATCAGATTTCAATTGCGTACGTTGCAGGATTTAGTTGAACAAGAGAAGGTCGAATCATACAATGTTCCATTCTATGCGCCATCGCCAGAGGAAATAAAGGATGAAGTGGAGAAGGAAGGATCTTTCTCAATTGACTATATTGAACCATGTGAGTTCAGTTCAAGCAGTGGCAATGCTGAGAAGGACGCAGCGATCATCTCAATGGCTGTAAGAGCAATCCAAGAATCCATGATTACATATCATTTTGGAGGAGGAGAGATCATTGAACCCCTCTTCCAAAGTTATAAGGGATTACTTACTGAGGCAATAAAGAAGGATGAGGTAAAGAGCACACATCTGGTAGTGGTTCTGAGAAAGTTGCCATAGTTTGAATCATGGGATTAATTATAGGACAAATGAAGTGTTTTTCTAATAGTCATTGATTGCCTAGATTGCCAAGAGAAAATGTAGGGTTGCGCACCTTTCTGTTTCCTATAGTTAGTCCCATGATTTTCACGTTACAGGGAAATATATCTCATTGAAGAAGTATTTTGATGTGTGTGTGCTAAATTCAACAGTATTATGCCATTCAAGATTTGGTTAAAAATTTCTTGTTAGTGTATTATATAAAGAGTATATATATATATATATATCCTGTCTAGTCACAATGCTTGGTAGACTTTGCTGCCTCTAGGCAAGAGCAATAGACGGAGAGTAATGCGTGTATGAAATATTTACGAATTTAGTGGATATTTTTACTGAATTACTGGAGCAAATTCATTTCTGGACTGATTTAAATAGCAATTAGATCAATTTGGGCCTTACTGTTGCTTTATACATAAAATATAACAGCCCTACGGCTTTCTTCTAAACTGCAATTCCAGGTATTTGGAGGATACTACTTGATACAAATAATGACAATGCTACATTCATGTAGTATCTTACATGTGCAATACCGAAGTATGGATCCATTCACCTACCACAACTAATGGTCGACATAGTACATAAGATATGAACATGTCCATTTTCATAATACAGATCTTGACCTAGCAATCGCCAAATGTTAAGCTTGTCGCATCTCACTCAACAAGCACATCGCACGTGCCTAAGTGGAGTGCACATAATCCTGGCTTAAAAATAGTTCTGAAGCTGAGTCACTCATTTCAATCATATATATCAATTAGCATGTCTCTTTGATCATGACTAGGTTTAGATAGCGTGGGCTGTCTATGTATTAATATATGATCTGCCTTTCCCTTTAGTGATTCTCTTACTTCAGACTGTGCTTTCTCCATTTGCTCTGGGTGTTTCATTAGCTCTGTCACTACCAATTCCATGGATAGAGAACTAGTTCCAGTGCCACCAAGGAAAATATCATTCAAAGATATAAATGGGCAAAGTAAACAATATGTAATATGTCAAAATTCACACATCAATCACCTAAACTGTATGACAATTATACTCTACATCTTCTCACAAACCCTGTCAAGGCTATATCAGTATAATGTCCATGATTGCAGATCTGCGGGTTCATGCATATAGATCAACAATCATCACTATTTCATTCATCTCATTTTTGCTCGCTGTTTACAAGCATCGAAGAGGATTGCTTGAGTAAGTGAGTCAATCTAAACCAATATGATAGGACATATTTCATAAATCTTCTTTCATCTGAACACATCGGCCCGGTGGAATATCTGCCAGTTTTGATAAACATATTCAACTCATTCTAATGTGAGAGCTTGCATTTTCATATATAATTTTAAATTCATATAGGAATAACATACATTATACGAACTTCTTATATGACTACATGCATACATATAATTTATGGTCACACTTAACTAGACTATGACAATCTACAAGTGAGACAATATGAATTAAGCTATATAATAGGCAACAATGGACCATGAGGTGTGGCAATCAAGCGCAAATGAGACATTTTACATAACAATTATCCGAAATGCCTCATTCATGTCAAGATCCTCAACCTTCATATTTCCAAGGAGCTCCCAATCAAAATACAGAAGAAGTTATTGGATCTGAGATGCAAGACTAGAAGGTAGGTGAATAGGATTGCCTACTGTTTTGTGAGATATTATAGAATATGCAGTGGAATAAAAATAATAATAAGCAAAATAGTAGACAATACAAATCACAGAAACTAATAATAGTTAGAACACAAGTATTTTATAGTGCTTCAGATAAACAATCCTATATCTACTCTTCCTTCTCATGAAAGGGCATCCTCAAGTTCTCCTAAATCACACACCCGATTTAGTAGACTTATAAAACCAGCACCTAGTTTCTCCCAAACTAGTCGTATAACCAAAACTCTTCACACACGAGTATCCCTAGCCCTAGCTAGTGACCAATTTCTCAATTCAACCCCAGTTTGAGTGCGCTGTAAACCCTCAATTCACCCCAATTTGTGTACGTCATAAAAACAAGTTTAATACAAAAGTAATAAATATCGATTAAGCAAAACTAGAATAATCTTATAGCCCTATGATTATGCAAACCATTCTCCTTAATGATAATAGCGAAACTCTAAGAAAAAAGGCAATGATGATGAAATCTAAGCGCAGCAGTCCTCGAAGATTAATGATCAGATGGTGAAAATTGACATCGAGGATGCTTTTTGAGAAGCCTGAGCAAAATCTTTTCACCAGATTGAAACCCTAGCTCTCCATCTATCTTCCTCTTTATTTTTTCGTTGAATTAGGTCAGGAACTTCTGATGAAAAACATGAGGAAAGAGCTTATATATCCCTAGCAATGAACAGCTTAGGTTAAAACCAAAAACAGGTCAAAGTTTTGAAATATGCTGATCAACCATCGATGCTCAGCCTTCACCACTGATGGTTAAGTTGCCATCATCGATGATTTGGATGTTTCTATAAAATACAATCATAAATGGGTCTCTCCAGTCATCAATGGTAAATAGATCTAATCGAGAGCTTTTTGAAAAGATATTATAATAGTGATTCCGATAACTAAGTCAAAAGTTATGACCCATGCAAGTTTTAGCCTCAGTGTATATTTGCAGCATGCTGTTGATTGTTTCAATGTTGTCTCGCTAAAATATTTTTATCTCTAGCTATACATCTCCGAATTAAGTTCTATTAATTTTTGTAGATTCATAACAAAGAGATTGACATCCCATATGCTCGTATATGATTTTATCCTTTGATATTTTTCCAAAATCAACTATGAGTAACTTCTATCTTGCTCTTTTCAATATCGAAAATAATTCTAACTTCTTGTAACATGCATATAATATCTCAAATATATGTTAGCCAACATGAAAGTTTTTTATTCATCAAAATATTGTATGAACATGGTTCTAACAATCTCCCCCCATTTGATAATAACAAATCGAAAAATTTAAAATCAAAAGAACAAATGTTTGAGTTACATGAAATGTGTAAAACTCTGTTTCATGACATATGTCATATGATATGCAAGCTCTACATATATGTATGCACACATGAAGCATAAGACGCATGTCTATCAAGCTCTTCCTACAACTAGGCTTCTCTCATTTCAAAACTCCTCTTCTCCCCCAAAAATAAATTGTTCAAAAAAATTTCAAAATCAATTTCCAAAGCTCTAATCTTTCATATTTTAAATTTCCACATTTCTCCCCTTTTGTTATTATAAAAAGTAAACCATCGAACGAAATAATCTTCCATGTGAAATATATAAGAAAGTAAATCATCAAATAATATTATGTAAATATCAAAAGAAAGATATACTTGCAAGTGCATAAAATTTTATAGGAAATTTTATAGGGAAGAATGAATGACATTGTCGAGATTAATGTACATGTGGTTCGTGGTTCCCGTCATATAACTTCATGTTTGTATATATAACTCATATTACCAACATGAAGTGTGTTAGAAAAAGTGATTCAAATCCACATCTAAGTATGATATTCATGCAAACAAGTATATATGAACAAGCTAATGAAGAAATATTCTCAACTTTCATAGAAAGACTAAAATATCAACCTATCATATATGCCTTATACAGCTCACAAGGAAGATTGACGGAGTTTGGCAGACGATATACACCATCTCTAAACATGTTTCATTTAGTACTGGATGACTACTCTTTGAGATATACAACTAACTATAAATCTACAAGTGTGCATCCTTGATCATCTTTTAATAATACATTCATATATGAATCTATTAATGAAAATTTAGTTGCACATTAGCAAATTTTTTATTTAGTTAGTTCAAAAATCCTACTCAGCTTCAAAAATCCTACTCATCTTGGTCCAAACAATAGTTACATGCATATACAAATATGAATGTGACTTAAAACCAATAGCTACCAAACTCACACCATCATTGCTAACTTGAATCTCGTGAATGTGAATATGAAGAATATAAAGTGAAACCACCAGATGCATGTCAATCAACAAGTCATTACTAAATTATAGCGTATATAGATATGAGAAATATGGACTTGACAAGAAAATGCAATCTCATGTGTCATTGAGTAATATTATATAAAGATTCATTGCAAAAATATGTAGACACATAGAAAGCTAAAGTTTTTATGATTTTATTTTTTTTAAGAAATCAAAAAGAAATAAAGAGAAATTTTTATTTTGTTTCCATATAAGAAAGAAAAATAAAAGAAATAATAATAATAATAAAACATAAAAAAATATCAAAACAAAGAAAGTAAGAAAGAAGAAAAAAAACCTACATATGACATGTAGGGTTCATAGAATATACCTGAAGTTTATCCGTATGAGAAGATTTTCTGAACTAAAAACTTATATCAATATTGCATATCTTTGGAATAAATCCATGCTTGCATAATAAGACCCTTTTTGCATTTTATCAGCAACTTCTTATCCTACACTCAGCAACTTCTTATCCTACACCAAAACATTTTACACTTTTATAATAAATATAAAGAAAATCTGAAGTGTAAATATTTGCATGTCTATTAATCATTCAAATCAACTGAACCTATTTGGAATAATCAAAGTTCCATGTGCAGGTACCAAAATGAATAGACATATCTGTAGGTGTTGAAAATTACCTATAAGACGCCGAACCCGATGCGCGATAGGGGGTTAGCGTATGGTGAGCCATCCAACAACCCAACGCCAATCCAACGGTAAACAGTTGATGACGTGAACACATGAAGAGAGTTGACGAAATGCATGAAACGAGTCGACAAAACGCAAACTCAACAGTGAAGCCAGGCACAGGGGAAATCGAAGCAACATCACCGAGGGAATCTACGGGATGGCGCTAGGGAAATCGAAGCCATGGCGCCGGAGAAATCAAAGCCACGGTGCCGAGGGAATCAACAGGATGGCACCGGGGAAATCGAAGCCACAGCACCAAGGAAAATCGATGAAGCGACGGGTCGAGCCACCCCACAGGTGGCTCGGTGGCCGAGCCACCTAGGGGGTGGTCGAGCCACCCCCAGGTAGCTCGGTGGCCGAGCCACCTAGGGTGGTGGTCGAGCCACCTAAGGGGTGGCTCAGCCACATAGGTGGCTAGGAGGGCCTCGGGCACTGTTTCGACCCAGATCCGCTTTGAGAAGGCTATAAATGTGAGGAGGGGTGCTCATTTGCACAGAGCTGGATTTTTGGAGAGAAGCTGAACCTCTGTCGGATTCAACAGCTACCAAAGCTCGACTTCGACATTCAGATCTAAGATTCCGGCAAGCCGACCAGCATCAAGCGAGGAGGTTCGAGGAGTCCGAGATCAGATCTACAGATCTACCCTCTGGATTAAGCTTCATCTTAAACCTAGGGTTTGTGTTTGACTTCGCTTGGTCTATTTCATCCACTCCGGCAATTATCTCCTTCGTGAGATAATTCCCGTCGTCGATTATTTTCTTCGTAAAATAATCCCCCTAGATCTGTAGATCTCACATTCAGATCACGATCACGTGGCCGTCCATGGACAGAACAAAGTCCCTAGCACCAGCAAAGACACCCACGCAAGCGAGGATCTGATAAACGGGTCCCGCATTTGTTCATCCAGAGGGAAAAGTTGTATCTTTCTTTTTTGATTTTCCTTGTAAGACTTATAAAAAGGCGAGCCTCTTTATGAATCTTGTTGTAAGTGATTGAAGTTTGTAACGAATTCATCAATGGAGATCAAAGTAACGTTTCCTGTGAACAAGCTGGCAACCACAGTGAGAGCCAATGATCTCAAATCTGAGATCGTCGTGTCGCAGTCGCGGATCGTGATCTCCATCGAGGAGGAGGTCGAATATGAGTTTGACCATTAGAAGTTCGAGGAGTATCTTTCCTCCTCATCTAGATCTGCCTCCCCCTCTAAATCTAGAAGCATCTCCACTGCGAGGAGGATCCGTTGGTCATCAGATCTACAGTCTCAAGATGAAGATTCCAACCCTGCCGCTGCCCAAATCGCAGCCAGCAGCGCCCCTCCAACTTCTAAGAAAGCTAGATCTGAAGATATGAACTCCTCTACGGAGGAGATGACTATTGATGGCGTGCCTCTCTTTCCAAGAGAGCCCACCAGAGGTGATGACAAAGCCAGGCACGTCGATTCACCAAGGCTATGGAATCAGTGGACAGGATTCGCTACGAGGCAGATCTCAGATTCAGAAGAGGTAAAAAGCCTCTAAATCAGGTGGTTAGCGGCCCCTCCAAGCTGTTAACAGATGAATAGGTCTAAGTCAAACAAAACTGTTCAATGTTAGAGGAGCGCATCCGGAAGCGTCACGCACTTCTTGCGCACGCATGAGCTCTGGTCCGGGAGGCCAAGATGATGAAAAAAGAATAAGTGGTCAAGAAGCTGCAAAGATCCGCCAGGGTTGGAGGCCAAAACCCGGAGCAACAGTTTAGGCCAAGGCCGCGACGACAACCAAGGATCAACTACCTCAGGCTGATCCAAATCAGAGAAAGGTCACCTCATGATCAATTCCAATTCTGACGATAGCCCCTAAATTGCCATCATATTCTACTCCCGCTTCAGTTGAGCTCACTGGCTCACCCCGAAGCAAGAAGACGGTGTTGGAACGCCTCGGCCCGTTGCAAGATGATCAAGACAAAATTTCGACCAAGGAATGCTTGGGTCCATTGAGGAAGTCATGGGTCACTCCTAATGTAGAAGGTCGTACCCACCTCAACAAAGACAAGAAGATTCCAGTGGCTGCCCACCCCGGGCTATGAATTGAAGTCCAAGGGCCCGTCGAAACTTCACGCTCATAGAGGCAAACATTGAGATGGGTAACTTTTGAAAATAAAATAGTTCATCCTCAGAAGGAGACGTTCTCGTCTGACGATGATAACGTTATACCTGAGAAGTCATGTTAACACACGATGGATTACTCTGGCATTCATACTAATGAGTTGTACTATCGTGCTGGGGGGTACGAGTAAATCCTGAAAAAGGAGTTCCCCAGAATCAAACACACATAGTTTGTGTTCGAAGCTGAATAGAGCAGTGTTATCAGAATGTAATTGCACCGAGAGAATTCTAGAGAAGTTGTTGGTGTTCGATAGGCTGTGCACTAGATTACCCAAACCTAAATTAAGACACTTCTGTAAAAGAAGATCGCTGTCTCAAGGTGAAGAATTGTCGGCAGTCACCATGAACATGACGAGCAAAGGGACGTCAACTCGTGCCGGTCCCGGACCATCCGACTGGATGACTCAGTTACGATCCGGGACTATCAGATGATCCAATTATGACAACGTGTAGAGGGGATTACATTGAGATGACAAAATGTCAAATGCTGGCTTCGCGGTCACTTCTGACAACACACTTTCTAGCGAGGGACAACCCCAAGAGGCACTCATGATCAGTGCGGAACAAGTGGCCAAAATTCTTGAAGAGGCTATGGCCAAGCAAAAGGAGAACTTTAAGCTCGAGATGGAGATGACCATGCAGCAGATAAGAGAGATGCATGACCAGCAAAACTAAGTACTAATGAATCGTCAGGGTGAATCTAGTCGTCGCAACAACGCCAATCAAGTGGATAGTGACTCGGACAGGGACGAAGATCACAACAAGGATAACCAAAACTCAGAAGGTGGTCATGAGAACGCCAGTGGCGGCGTCGTTGAAGCTGGTGAAAATGAAAAGATCAAAGATCTTGAGAGCAAAATCAACACTTTGATTTCCGCTCAAGAGGTAAAGAAAATCGGAATACCGCGCCCATACCCAAGAGAGTGGGAATCAATCCCGTATCTGGTGAAGTTCAGTCTAATTAACTTCACGCCATTCGACGGAAAGGGGTCCCCCACTCAGTATCTGATCTACTTCAAATCTCACTTAGTGGTTATATCCAAAAATGAGCCCTTGATGGTTCAGTAATTCGTTGGCATTCTACTAGGAGCTACATTCGATTGGTACCGCTATCTCAAGCTGGGCAGCGTTAACAGCTGGGACGACATGGAGGCTATGTTCCTTACTAATTTTTCAATGATGATACCAAGATATCTATCGGGACATTAATGGATGAAAAGCAGAAGGACGGAGAGACTATGGCAAGAGGTTCTGGAACAAGGCAATGAATTGCTGGGACCCTATAACTGAGAAGTTTATCCTCCAAACTTAGCACAATAACTTTTCGTTGGATGTGCTCGAAGCAATGGGAACAACACCGTCCAATACATGGAAGAATTTGAAGGTACATGGGGAGAAAGTCGAGCAATTCCTTAAGAGGAAAAAGGCAGAAAGAGGCCAGCAAGCGGCATATGCGCACAAACAAAATTTCATCCCAGCAGCAAAGAGGAGGAGCAGGCAAAAGCAATGGACACTAACCAAACATTCCAGTGAACGCCGCAACAATCGCAGCCCTAATGGCAGCAACGACCTCAAAAGTAGAAGTCATTAGAACCGAGGTTCCCCAAAGCTTATTCCTTCAAGGAAGACGAGGTTCCCAGTATTTTCAAATACCTCCTGGAGAACAATAAGATCCAATTGCCACCGATCGTGAATCAGGAGGAGGTAAATAAGGTCACAGATCCGAGGTACTGTGCATACCACAGAGCAGTTCACCACCCAACAAAGTTGTGTTACCTTCTCAAGGATAAGATCTAGGCCTTGATCGATGTAGGGGTCATTACCCCAAAGCCATCCAAATGAAAGTCTTTATAACTCAAATGGGAAGGACCGTTCGTGATAGACACAGTCTATTCAAAAGGTGTGTATCGCCTAATCACTCAAAATAGCGACAGGCAATTAATGCCAATAAACAGGAAGTTCCTAAAAAAATACTATCCTTAGTATATTTGGGATAACCAATTTTGATAGGAAGTTCCTCGTAAGACATTTTACCCATTAACCTTGAGGATAACCCTAAATCTGTTCTCCACCATGAATTTCCTCACTAATCAAATTCATTGACGCTGAGTTCAAAAAAATCTTTTTGGTCCAATCCACCAACAAAATCCCCTCTTGATTCCTTCTACGAATAAGAGATCTACTTAAAATTTCCTTCGCACTGGAGATAGAATATAAAATTCTTCCTTTCTAAGTGTAAGATCCCCTTCATGATAAACGGAAGGGCTCTATCCTCTCCTCTTTGGTCATGCCTCCCCAAGGGTTAGGTCTGAATAGAATTTCACCTCGATAAATGAGAAAATCATTCCAGATCAAATAGTGAATCCTATAAAAGTGAAAGTTATATGAATCTTTTCGATTCTCAGAGTAGAGACCTCGCTCTTAGTTTCAACTCTAAAGATTCTCGAAGTGGAGATCCCACTTTTAGTTTCTTTCGTACTAGAAATAGGATACAAAATCCTTCCATTCCAACATCAGGAAATACAATATAAAATTTTTCCTTTCCTACATCAGCACTGG
Organism: Asparagus racemosus; assembly: GCA_037177215.1. Lineage (NCBI taxonomy): Eukaryota > Viridiplantae > Streptophyta > Magnoliopsida > Asparagales > Asparagaceae > Asparagus > Asparagus racemosus. The sequence continues at coordinate 27,273,437 of JBAKGM010000365.1, read as the reverse complement.
AGATAGAATATAAAAGTCTTCCTTTCTAGAGGCAAGAGATAGAATATAAAATCCTTCCTCTCTTGTTTCAGGTTTATCTTCACCTAAAAATAGGATATAAAATCCTTCCTCTCCACCATCGGGAAACTGAATATAAAATTTTTCCTTTCCCACATCAATTTTACTGTTTCAACAAACATCCTTCAATCCAAGATTCATTTTGGGAAATTTTATCTCGAAGCCTAAGTAGGGATAAGTCAACGCCTCACACGCATTGCCGGTTTAGTCTTTTACTGATTGAAGATGACACCCGAATCCTAGTCGGGGGAATTTTATCCTGAATCCTAAGTAGGGATAAGTCAACGCCTCACCCACGTTGCCGACTTAGTCTTTTACCCATTGAAGAAGACACCAGAATTTAACTCTGGGAAATTTTATCCTGAAGCCTAAGTAAGAATAAGCCAACGCCTATCACGCGTTGCCAGTTTAGTCTTTTCCCTATTGAAGAAGACACCAAGATTCATCTTGGAGAATTTTATCCCGAAGCCTAAGTAGGGATAAGTCTACGCCTAATAAGCATTGCCGGTTAGTTCTTAACGGTGAAAAGAATGAGCGCCCACATATTCAAAATTATGGCAGGTTGTTATTAATAACACCACAATCCACGCCTTATACGTGTGGGGAATTTTATCCTGAATCCGAAGAAGGGATAAGTCAATGCCTAACACGCGTTGCCAGTTTAATCTTTTACCGATTGAAGAAGACATCAGATTTTAATTCTGGAGAATTTTATCTAGAAGTAGGGATAAGCCTGCATCTAATACATGCAGCCGGGTAGTATATTCCCGCAAAAGAAGACAAAAGCCTATGTATTCAAGACCATAGCACTAAGTCTAAAAGAGTTTCATTCTTTTAGCACAATGTCACGTACGAAACGGGTTTAGAGAAATCGCACGCTAGCCCGATTCAAATAGTAATCGGTAAAGGCTTGTCAAATCTGTTGACGGCTGGGGTTAGCCAAAAATCCTAAAGTCACCGCCTTACACGCGTTGCTGGTGAGTCTCTTGCCTGTGAAAGATGACAAAGTCTATGTATTCAACATCGTAGCATAAAGCCTGAAAGAGTTTCATTCTTTTAGCACAACGTTACATGCAGAACAGATTTAAACAATTCACGTGCTAGCCCGACCCAAATGGTAGTCGGTAAATGCTCATCAAATCCGTTGATGGCTGAGGGTTTGCTAAAAAATCCTATGAGTGTTATGGTTAATTATTTCAAACAAAATAAAAGAATCATAATTAATGATAAAAAGAGGGAAATTTATTCAGTTAATAAAAAGACAAAGGTCGAATCAACAAAGAGGTTGCAGTCATACTGCATCAAGTTTATGGCAAGAGATATGTTGCTCCAACTCAGACAAGTCATCATGGTAAGC
>JBAKGM010000365.1:27247524-27257592 GCA_037177215.1 Asparagus racemosus | reverse complement strand
TTTTATATATATATATATATATATATATATATATATATATATATACATTCATATATGAGACTTTTCATATACCGGACTAGTCTTCTCAGTATTCCTTTCTTGTTGATTTCCATTTCAGGAAAAATATGAGAAGGAGTTGAAGGATGCTAGGGCAAGGGAGCTTATGTATGCTGAAGAAGCAGCAATTCTTGATAAGGTTTGACAGGTTTAAAATTATTATCATTTTTTTGTTTAGCTCTTTTTCTCAATATTCTCAGTGTGGTCTAGAGACTATACTATCCCATGCTGCTTCAGTTTTTCTCAATGATTCTAGTTAAATGTTGAAGCTATGTTTAATCTTTGTAGCAATCTTTCAAAAATCACATTGTAGTGATTTGTCATGTAAGCTTGGTTATTGAATGCATTTTTAATTAGTTGTATCTAAATATGTTGTTTTGCTACCATCCGCTGGACTAGCAATTACATGAACTTAAATGAAGATATTATTTCTTATGCAGTTATCTTTGATAACATATTGTTCTCAAAGTCCGTAGATTAACTACATACTGCCAACAGTAATTACTTTAATTAGTATAAAGGGTGCCTCGGCGCAATGGTAAAGTTATCATCGTGTGACCTGGAGGTCAAGTGTTTGAGTTGAGCAACATCCTCTTGTAAAAATTGCAAGGTAAGGGTGCATGCAATAGACCAAAATAGTCTGACCCCTTCCTGAATCGTGCGCATAGCAGGATTTGTGCACTGGGCAGTCCTTTTAGTATGGTTCCTTGTCAATCAAAATAAGAGGGAGTGAATCAAAATAAGAGGGAGAGACCTTTAATGTTGCAGTGGTTGTGTGTGTGTGTGTGCGTGTGTGTGTGTTAGGACGGGGGCTAGTTATCGCAATAACTATGTTAGCAAAGGTTTCAGAAGAGATATTGGGAGCAATCACGGGAGATAAAGGTGATAGGGGGTGGGAGTGCTTGACTGGGGCGATGGAGGTTATCCAGATGTGATGAGAATGACTATCATTGTGTACGTGTGTGAAGGTCATTCGATTGCAAGAGGATGGATGAGGCCAACTGTTTGGGAGGAGGGAAGTTGAAAAAGGGAAATGTGATGGTAAAATGTGGAAAATAAGCAATGGCTAATTTATATATTTATTTATTCCGGCGGGGGTTGGGGGGGGGGGTGATTTAGGTGCTTTTAAGAAGTAGGTGGCTAATTATGAGGGAGCAAGATTGAGAAATTATGACATCTAGCAATATTTTCAGTCACTAGTTAGTTAAATGATTAATCAAATTAGAGTTAATCTTTTGTACATCTGAGATATCTTAATTAACTTTTCATGTTAACTTTGATAATGTTGATGAGCTCACATGATATAAACTGCCTCATGTAGATCATCTTTTCTATGATTATTTGATATTTATTAAACATGTTTCCTAAAAAATCATCCACCATCATGTATATCAACCACCCACTTGATATCCAATTATAATTTCCATCTAATTTCCGCAAAAATTAAATATTATCATACTACGAACTTTTTATTTTTAAATGATTTACAATGGAAGCTTGAATAACCTTAAGGGTAGTGGAAGTAGGAGTGGAAACGAATCAAATAATTAACAAATAGTTAGTGTATCACTTGTCCAAGTCTTCGATTATATTTGGTTCAGTAGTCTATTTAGCTGTAAATGAATAGATTTAGAATTTTAGATATTCAGTTCGTAAATATGAATAAAATTTAACTAGATGTAAATTTAATTCATTCAGTTATCAAATATTCGTTTATGTTTTACATTCGTTTATGTTTTATATTTCAATTGTATATATTTAATTGATTACCACTCAAAATAAATTTATGTAGATATTGAAGCTATTACATGAAAGCGCATTAACAATGTCAAACTAAAATAAAGCAAAGAAATACCTAAAGAAAGCAACATTAATAGCGTCAGGATTAAATAAACACTACTTAGACTTAGGCTCAAACCCAATAACCATATATTATTGAGTTGGCAGGCTCAACCAACTGAGATAGCAACAAATATAACTAGCAAACCAAGTATAACTGTTAGATAAACTCTCAAAATGAAACATAAGAAAATAAAGTCTAGCAAGGAATCGAACCAACGATCTCCCAGGTTAACAATTATAAGACTTATCAATTGTGCTAAACGAAGATTCGTGAATAGTTAGCGAATGCATCATATTAAAACAAATTGAATTTGGATACAGGTTTCATATTCGAAGTGAGTTCGAGCATTATTTCGAACATATCATATTTGGTCATATTCGAAGTCAATATCACATTATTTAATTTGATTTGTTTCCACCACTAATGATAAGCACGCGTTTTTCAAATGTGAATTTGAGAAACCTTTCACCTTTTGCGCCAGAAGGTTGTGATGTTGCCACCAACTGCTGGAGAGAGGGATTTGCAGCAAGTGAGTTTCACAATTGAAGTAGATCAGGGGTGATGGTGGTGACTGGCATGGTGTTGAAGGTGATGGTACATGGTAGTGCTAGAGATGGTGAGGATGATGATTGTGAGGATGATCATCCATTGCAACAGGAGGAAGGACAGGGTTCAGTTCATTTTAGTCCTTGTACGAAGAATAGGCAAGTTTTGGGGAACATGTGGGACGTAACAATTTTTACTAGTTCATTGAATTTGTGATTATTATTAACATGCATTAAGAATAATTAACTCTTCATGATCAACTTCAGTTATTTAGCAAGTGTTAATGATTTTGATTTAATTTTTATAAGTAATATCCCAACAAATCTTATATTCCAAGTGTTAAAGAAAGCCATAAACCCTAAACTCTCACCACATATTTCGGAGTTTTAGTATAGTAGAAGGGATTTAAAGATGGTGTTATATCAATCAATATTCAAACCCCACTAGACACACAAGTAGATTTTATAAGAAAAATGTATCAATATGTAAAATAGCACAAGTTTGGACTTACTGAAATGATAATCAACTTCTGGGGACATCTTAGAATATAAAATTATAAATCCTCAACACTCACGACGTCATCAAAGTTTTAGTGTACTAGAAGAGACATTTAGACCAGGAGTCACATGACTCACGTCTCACATTGCAGCCTCAACCAATGACAAAATATTAGGTGGTAACACGCCTGTTAGAGTTTCTAACAAAATTGCATCATTGAGTAATGAAGCTCCACCTGCATACTGTCAAACAGATAGTTATAGCCAAGAATAAGAATTTATAGTAGCTTCTTCAAATTAAACTCAAACATTAATATCTTTGGGATCTGATTCCAAATTAACAAAATGCCTTATGCTCTTGATAGCAAACAAAGTTCGATCAGCAAAAGAGAAGTAGCATCCTCTGCAGTTATAGGACTCATTTTCAATGAATTCCTCTCCAAAAGTAATACCTTCCACAAGTTTCGTTTGAATCGAGAAATTAGGATTAAAAAAGAGAATTCACAATTGCTAGGCAGGCACTCAAATTGGCATGAGGTTGCTTTTAGCTTTGATATTCTATCAAGAAGTCAGGGAGCTAACTAGGACAGTTGAGGATTCAAAGATAATCATGAACCAGCTGAAGACTGAGGAAAGATCTTTGGGGACTCTACTATGTAATAGTAAAACTTTTTCCCCTAGGCACATCTAGAAACTAGCTAAACACAGATACATACACAAGCTACTGACAAGTTGCCCTTATTTTTTAATCTCTCATCATTTTTCCTTGCAGAGGAGAGAAAGCGGTAAAAATGTGTTTAGCTGCTAGTTTTGAACATAACCAAAAGGTAACCGACAAGCCACCCTCACTTTCCAATCTCTCTCCACTTGTCACGTGCAAAGGAGAGAAAGCAATAATAACGTTATTTTGAAGCTAGTTTTGGGCATATCCGTCTGTAATCTATCTTCTTTATTTAGTATAATAACTTTCGGAATGAATTTTGAGAATTCACCTAATAAACTATGAACGAAGAATCAGTATTCTCTAATTGAATACTCCTATTGAACTCAAAAGCATGAACCCCTCAATCCTTACTTTCATTGAAACTCAAAAAAAATAAAATAAATAAATAAATCTATCTTGTTTGTAGTTCCAACATTACCAAAAAAAATCTCTCTTTGCTTTTCCATGTTGCCTCTATAAAATGGGGTAATATTATACTGAGATCTATAAGGGAAGCTTTGTACGGGTCAATTAATACCAAATTGCTCACCATAAAATAGGTGATCTCTTAGTTGAAATTTCTAAGAGAAGCGCTATCGGTAATTAATGTTGGTGGAGGTTTATGGGAAACTGTACCGTTCTATTAAATTTCATCACTGGTCATATCTTATTGTTTGATGTAATTTCTTATCTTGATTGGTTGCCTATATGTTTGTTAATGTCTTATAAATTTTTTGGTGCGTGGAAACATGCCTTGGTACAAGCCAAGTAAAACCCGGGGTCCGGGCCCCCCTTAGGCAGTCTAGAGCCAGATGAATAGCACAAGTTTTGCAATGCCTAATAATTAGAAATTGGAGATAGACATGCCATAGACATGGATCAACCCTTGGCCTTTTGAGTTAAGGCCCCAAGCCCCAACTAGTAGGCCACTTGCGCGGGGGGGGGGGTGTAGTAATGTTTTATAATTAGGATTACAAACATTTACATTCTACATTGTTTAGAAGACTGTTCCACTTAACCTTACCCTACCATCCAAGCCAACCTCGGATAGTTGTCTCTATTGGTTATTTCCCTTGATTTTTGTTGCACATCCTCAATCTTCTTTCTGTGAAACTTCATCAAAATCTTTTCTGCTGCCTATTTATGTTTGATCTCTCTTTTTTATGACGAACTTTGATTGCTCTTTCATCTTCCTAGTATCATTTCATTTACTCTTATTGGACCATTATTTACCGCCCTCTGTACCTTCAATCGTGATGAATAAAAGACCTGAATATCGTGCTAAAGTAAAGACCAGCTGACTTCGTATTTCCATTCTGATTGCATTTTCTGAACCCGACATAACTTGTTTGTGTCAAAAGTCCCTTTCACTGCACCACAATTCCAAAATTGTGGTGCGGTCAGAGGGTTAATAATTTTATACTAAACACGCCTCTAGCTTGAGCAACTGTTCATAGGCCAAAACCTGGACTCATAGAATTGTATCTTATTTATTTATTTATTCTGTTTTAAAATTTGTGGCTAGTTAGATTTGAATTTGGGTTAATCTGGCAATGACACTTTGAAGCTGTAGTGAGGGTTAAGGGTTGTAAATGTAATCCTCTACTCTAAAAGAGTGGATAGAGAGTGATAAATAACAATATATTGGGTTTTTGTCTTATTAGACCCCAAATTCTTTCTGAATTGCCAACCCCAAAAATTTCATATTTCTAATTTACGCCCTGAAATCTTTAAGCTTTTTAATTAGCACCCTCTAGTTGCATAATCATCATCTTAGTATGACTAAATTCTTGGAATTAATAGATTTGGGGGTTGTTATTTGCAATTTTGAAGAATTGGGGGATTACTATATAACTAAGAAAGGATTAGGGTCTAATATCCCTAAACTTTATTTTTAAGGTTGTTATTTGAAACAACTTAAAAGATATAAATTAGAATTATGAGGATTCGGGAGGCTAATATACTTAAGAAAGAATTAAGGGTCTAATATGACAAAAAATCCTAATATCTATTACCTCTTTCTGAGGAATATTGAGTGATAGTCTTAGCGCCGTACTATAGAGATTATATCAGTACTCTGATGTTCTGCATATCCATGACGGAACAAGTTTTTTTAATTTGTTGAATACGTCTCAGGAGTTGAACAAAGAAAAGTTAAAGGCAGCAGCTGCAATCAAGTCACTCCTGGAAAAATCTGAACAAAAACTTCAGGAGGAATTACAGCGCAAGGTGTGGTGCTGGCTTTTGCATGATATTACTGAGTGGGCGCAAGTGTTTTTTTTTTTTGGGTGGGTTTGTATTTGCGTGAGTCTGAACAAATAACTTGGTTACTATTGAGATTATGCAGGAAGAAGAGGCTGATATACAGCTGAAGAAAGCTCAGGAACTAGCAAAAGCAGAGCTAGCTGCAGCAATTGCAAGTGAGAAAGCATCTCAGATAGAAAGAATTGCTGAAGCAAGCATGAATGTATGACTTGTACTCATTCTTTTCATTCCTCTGTTATGCTCAACAAGTATAATTCTATCGATTCGCTGGAGCTCAGAATGTCTTGTAGTCTTATTTTGTTTGTTATACTTATGTGGGTTTCATTAATATGTAGATAGATGCCTTGTGCATGGCATTCTTTGCGAGGTCTGAAGAAGCCCGTCAGACTCATTCGGTTCACAAACTTGCTTTGGTAAATCATCTATTTATCTTCTTGCAAATATTTAGTTCTTCCTTCTGCATGTACCTCCAGAGACATGCACATAAAACCAAAATAACAAGGTGAGCTAGAGAAGAAAGTAGGGGAAAATCTGAGAAAAAAGAATAAAGAAGAAGATGACTATGATGAAGGAAAAATAAGAAAAAGAAAAAGAGCATAAGAAGAGCAGGAAAATTATCAAGGCAATATTCACTTATCATGTTGCTCAAATATGTCGATCTGTAGGGAACTCTTGCGTTAGAAGATGCCCTTTCTAAAGGAATGCCGATTAGAGCGGAGGTAGAGACATTGCACAAGTCTCTTGAAGGCGTTAATAAAGACTCACTTTTGGATCTGGTGCTGTCGTCCCTCCCAGAAGACGTATTAAACTATGGGACCGATACGCATATGCAGTTGAATCAAAAGGCAAGTAAGCATACTAATTTTGCTGCTAATGTAGCTGTAAATTGCTCAACGAACACTACATTTCCCATTGGTTTTGTAATATTTTTTTATATCCTTTCGTGGTTTCTCACTGCTTTTTAAGCATAATCCTATGATGGGTTGAGTCATCAAAAACTTGTGTATCGTCATTTATGATGGTGACTTGATTTTTTATGGTTGGCCTGCAGTTACCTTTATGATTTTGCTAAATTGATGCCAGTAGGACCTTCTGACGACTTGATGCAGCATTTGTGATGTCGTATTTTGTCTGATGCCACTTCTGGTGTTTTATTTGCAGTTTGATTCATTGAAGGGAACCTTGCGTCATTTTAGCCTCATTCCAGCTGGTGGTGGTGGTCTTCTAGCTCATTCTGTAGCCCATATTGCATCATCAATAAAGGTAAAACTTAAAGGCAGCATTATTATGGTTCAAATGTAGACAATGCATGTCAGACATCACATGGCATAGGATCTTTTTTTTTTTTTTTTTTTTTTTTTTTTGCCTTTCTAGAGTTGTTCTTTTTTTTTTTTGGAATATTGTGCATTCTCGCATATCTTCAGGGCACCTAATGCTGCTTTAAGGTGGTTGTACACTTGAAATGCTAAGAAAGGTTCAATCAACACTTAGATGATAAAGTATGAAGCTACTATCCCATTGTAATATCTGGTGCCTATGTCCTTAGTATCACATTCCATCTAGTAATCATTGTATCTACCAAGCTAAAGGGCAGTCAAGTGCACAGGCTCCCACCATTATGGGCTCTGGGGTGGTTCAGATGTACACAGCCTTACCTCCGCATGCAGAGAGGTTGCTTTTGAGATTCGAACGCATGCCTTCCAGGTCACAAGGCAGCAACCTCACCATTTCGCCAGGGCTCACCCTCTATTGCATCTACTAAGCTATAGAACAATTATTACAGCTAACTTTACACCACGACATTCATGTCTATGCATTTGGAGACATGTTTGCTGGGTCTATCAATGCAGAAATGAAATTCATAGAGCTGATCCAATAGGAATATATTTGTAGTCATGTTTATTTGTTATCAGTATGGACTTTTCAGTTAAAGTTCTTAAACTATTCGGTCTGTTGGTGAGTGGGTTTTGAGTAGGGGGTTGACGGTGGATAGAAAGCATTTCCCATTTCACAGACATGTTTTTAATTATTAGTAGAGGGAGAAGTGTCAATTTAACTGACCCCATAAATTTGAAATATAAGGGTCTGCAGTCATTCTTTTGTAGTATTTGTAAAATTTCAACTAGTCTGATGATTTTTGTTATCCGTTTGCTAGACATGATACTTCGGTTACTATGGGTCTAGAACTGCTATCACGCTGAACTAGTTTAAATCATGTAATGCTATTCATTAAGAAACAATTTAATTTAAGCGAATTTTTAATTCATGTCCAGAAATTTAGCTTACTAAATGTTTTTCTTTCTTTCCTCTTCAGATGAGAGAAGATCAATCTGGGCATGGCATTGAGTCAGTGATCAGTAAAGTTGATAACTACTTAGTGCAAGGTAAATTTGCAGAAGCTGCGGAAACTTTAGAAGGAGGTGTACGTGGCAGTGAAGCAGAGGAAGTTGTTGCCGAGTGGGTGAGGCAGGCAAGAAACCGTGCTGTGGTAGAGCAAGCCCTCACTCTGCTTCAATCGTATGCTTCTGCCATGGCCTTTTAGTTTTCATCCCTTGAATCATTATTGGTTCTACTGAGTGCTTGGGAGTTATTCCAACTTTTGATGAACTATTCGATATGAGACTAGGCAAAGCTGTTGTTTTAAATAGCTCGGATCATATCGAAACTCGATTATTCGGTTGAATAAATAAAAAGTTTTGTTTACCATAATCTTCTTGTTCTTTCTTTAACATAATGATGGTTACTTGGCTGTGATTAGTTGCAATGGTCAACATATGCCTGGTTGCGCTGAAAATTTTTATTTGCTAGAACTGAAGGAAGACTGAATTGAAGTTTTTTTTTTAAAGCATACTAATCAAAGTTTTGTGCTGGTGAGAATTGGGAGAGGTTTTTGGCCTTTTTTTTCTGTGGAAGGTTGGTTCAGTGGCGGGCTTCCTCTTTTTTTTTTTTTTTAAATTTATGTGGAGGTTGTGTTGGGGTGGTTGAGTGGTAGATTGGGGATTTGAATGAATTAGTTGTCTAAAAGTACAGAAATCTACTATCTTTGAAGCACTAATCCAATTAAGGTTAGTCAGTTGCATAGAGATATTAACAGAAACGCTAATTTGATGTGACTAATTGGGGTTAAGGAACTATATAGCATAATTAATATTTTAATATAAGGTTAATGGACCAAAATCTATAAAATCTAATATACATATGTGTTTAAATATCTAAAATCGTTATCACTGCACTAAAACTTCGAAATAGCGGTAATGTTGATAATTGAAATTTTATATTCTAACAAAATGAATAGTTTATAAGATGAAGACGGGTAGATTGAAATATTTTATATGTCAGGGAATTCTTTCCTGTGCTATATAACCTTCCATTTTTTTTTTTTTCTAAGTTTAATGAACTCAAGGCTTAAAAGAAAACTTTTGTCATTAAGCATGTTGCAGTTGGATAACAAAAGAATCTTTGTCTAAAGCTTACTAGTACTCTCAGTGCACGCGATGCATGTTTACCTATGCATAAAAATTTATTCAAGCATAATAATGAATAGTGTTGATAAAATTTAAAAGGTTTTACAAAATTGAAAAGGTTAAAAATATAAAGTTATAATTTAAAAAGATGAAAGGTTTCATATAAAAATATTATAGTTAGATACAACTTTATTTATTTATATCAATTTCCTCTAATGTTTACAAATATCAACTATTGTTTCCATTTATAATGCTGAGACCAGTTTGATTTTTATGTGATTCTTTTACCAAAGTAGGTTTTTTATTGGATTTTTTTGACAGTTAAGAACATTGGTCCTCTAGTCCCCCCGGGCCCAAATGTTACCCCTTGGAGAAAGCTATTGACGATATTGGTTGAATTTTATGATTTCTTGACGCACATCGGAGTAGAACCAAAAATTGAGCTTTTCTTAAATAATAGTAATTGATATTCTAAGTTACTCTTTCTTGACCACATTTTATGAAATAGAATGCTGACCATAACCCTTTCTTTAATTGCAAGCAAAGTGAATGAGCATATATAGCTTTTCCTTTGGCATAAGCTTAAACGGAGAACTGTTCAACAAATTGTTGGAGATTAATACCGTGATTCTTAAAAGGGATTAAATGAGCGGAAGCTATACCTGAATCCATAGAGATCTGAACTGGGTTTGG
>JBAKGM010000365.1:27236122-27247424 GCA_037177215.1 Asparagus racemosus | reverse complement strand
CTTTCTATCACCAAAAAACTGATTAGGAGTAGCAACGGAGATTCCCACCTCAAATTACAAGGGAATCTGAAAAAGTTTGGAGTTAATTCTCTTCTTATTTATTTTGATGGGAGAAAGATACATAATATATACAGGTAGCTTATTGCCAATTATCAAAATCCTAAAACAAGGTAAAACTCTAACTACCACATATACACCTATCACTATCTGTAATTATCTCTAACTAATTACAACAATTATCTACTTTCCAATACTACTGCTCAAGTTGGCGCATGAGGGTCACAAATGCCCAACTTGTGTAGTAGAAACTGAAATTGTTGCTAGGCGAGAGCCTTGTTGAAAATGTCTGCCAGTTGGAACTGTGATCGCACACGAGCCGTTACAATATTCCCAGCCTGGAGTTGCTCTCTCACGTAATGACAGTCTATCTTGATGTGTTTGGTCCGTTCATGGAAAACAGGATTTGCTGCTATATGGATAGCAGACTGACTGTCACAATATAACTTCATAGGCCCTTCGTGATTTACCGTCAAGGAGACTTCAACCAAATTAGCTCGCTAGTACCCGCTGCCATCGCACGATACTCTGCCTCTGCTGAAGATCGAGATGCGGTGCTCTGCTTCTTTGTCTTCCAGGATACCGGCGATTACCCAAGCTTGACGAAGTATCCCGTCACTGATCGTCATGTGATTGGGCAGCTTGCCCAATCAGAATCACAGTAGGCGTACAACCTCAAATCACTATCTGCACGTAGTAAAATCCCCTGTCTGGGATTACCCTTGAGATAGCATACTACCCGCATGGCTGCCTCGAGATGTTCTTTTCGAGGCGCTTGTGTGAATCGGGACAACACATGCACTGAGTAAGAGATCTTCGGGCGAGTAATCGTCAAGTAAATTAGTCGACCAACTAGATACCGATAAACCGAAGCATCCTTCATTTCTTCACCCTTTGTTAGCACCAATCTCTGTCCTTGTTCCATTGGAGAGTTAGCTGGTTTACATCCAAGAAGACCACTCTCCGATATTATGTCCAATGCATATTTCCTTTGACAAAAAAATAGCCCTCATTGCGATCCGGCTAACTCTATACCCAAGAAATACTTGAGTGCCCCTAAATCCTTGATACGAAAACATTTCTTCAGATAACTCTTAAAGTCTAAACATGCCTACGAATCATTTCCCGTTAGTATAATGTCATCCACATATACTAATAATCCCATGAAGACTTTGCCCTTCCGATATGTGAATAGCGAGTAATCGGCAAGAGACTGAACAAATCCATACCGTTTTAAAGCTGTTGTTAACTTAGAGAACCAGTTTCGCGATGCTTGACGAAGTCCCTAGATCGACTTCCGAAGTCGACAAACCTTGTTGTCTCCATCTGCTTTGAAGCTAGGGGGTAGCCTCATGTAAACTTCCTCCTCTAAATCACCATGCTGGAAAGCGTTGCTCACATCCATCTGATGTAGTTCCCATCCTTTTGACACTGCTACCGCCAAGAAGACTCGAACTGATACTAGCATTGCTACTGGCGCGAAGGTTTCATGGAAGTCCAAACCTTCAATTTGGAATAGCTTATTTTCCTATGCAAAAAGTCTAGAATCCCAACAAAGGTCATGCAAGTACACACTGCTGGTACCTTTTGGTATTTTCTTCAACAGGCCCAGCTCACTTTTTAAATATTCCTTTCATTTCTTCTCAATTCATTTTACATATGCCTTTTGAATTCAACTTTGTTGGTGAGAGCTTTAAGTGTTGGCTTGTGCTTTAGAAAGATCCTATATAAGAAAAGCTTGACGGTGAGCAAAGTTGCATTACAAGAGTAAGTAAAAAACAAGAGGCCAGTGCTAAGTAAAGTATCTCACAAAGCTTCAGCATTTACTCAAGGGATTCACTATAAATCTCAACTCCTCATTCTCTCTCTCCTTCTCATAGAAACATATCCTCTCTTAAGACTTTAATTTCACAAAGTTTTTTGTTCAAGAAATACTTGTATATTATGGGTATGGAGGAACGTTGGAGTATTAATTTATTAAATTTATTAAGCAGAAGTAGGCAAAAGGACAAGAGGTGGAAAGAGCTGCAGATAGTGGAGCTCAAGGTCAGAATGGACTGTGAAGGATGTGAGCTCAAAGTGAAGAACACCCTCTCCTCTATGAATGGTTAGTTTCTTGTATATCTATGAATGGTTAGTTTATTACTCCTCTCATCTCTCTATTTACTCTCCTTTCCTGTGTCCAGTTTGTGAAATTGCACTTCAATTTGAGTTTTTTCGTAGCTGCAGTTTCGAACGAGAAAATGTAATGTCGATCAACTGGAGTTTCATAAATAACATTCTCACACAAATTAAAAACGGTAACAATTAAGTTTTTCTCAAGCGAAAAAAAATACTAGAGAACCCTCTATAGAAAATCATGCATGGACACGGGGACATAAACTTCTTTCTTACGCGAATTTTAATGCACACATTACTGTAGTCACCGCAGACTGCTTGGAAAGATAGGCAAATATCTATTTTCTCTATCTCTAGATTTATATGACTTTTGATAGCGAGCCCCGTATGGGAATTTTTCTGCCTTTTCTAAGGACAAATTTTAGAAAATTAAGATGCTTCAATTTTCTTAGATAGGACTAATTTAAGTTGTATATCCGGACAGTTACTTTGTATATTTGTAGAGATCCTAGAGCAAACTTCCATGCATTAAATATTAACTTCTGCTTCGGCAACAAGAATGTAAGCAAAATAATCCTTCGAATCACTTATTACATTTCGTTTAAGGCTATGACGAGCTTTAAGTATGGTAGAAATTGAAAATGGATAAATTAATTTTATTGTTATGAAAAAAGAAAAAGTCTTTTGGTACCCAGCTGTTAACAGGTTTTGTGTATTTTAGGAGTGAAGAAAGTGGAGGTGAACAGGAAACAGCAGAAAGTGACTGTGACCAGCTATATTGAGCCCAGTAAAGTCCTGATTCTTTTTCAGTGTAAAAAGTAAATATTTTGATGGTTTCATCTACTAAATTGAATATTTTGGAGTGCAAGCTTTGCAATGTCTTAATGCATATTTTATACTCTTCGCATCCACGTGCAAATTGAGCACCGGGCAAAATCATCAATAAATGTATCTTATCTTTTAAAACTCTTTTTAAACATCATCAATAAGATTTGAATCTTGATATTTTTGAAATTAGTCCACTAAGTTTTTTAAGTACTTGAAATTTGTTCACAGAACCTTTCCACTAACTATTAGCTAGAAGGATTAATTTCAAAACGTTACTGATTTCAAAATATGAAGACTTAGGAGACTAATATCACCATCCCTGAAAATTTAACAGACTAGTTTGAAAATATCCAGATTTGACGGACTAATGTCAAAATATGAAAGACTTGGAGGGCTAATATCCCAAAACCTCAATAATTTTTAAAGAGTTTTCCCCAGTAAAATTACCAACTAAGGGAGTGTACTTAAAGATACTCAAGAATTACAAAGCTGGCTATAATCTCAATGAATAAACATATTCTTGTTTATTTTCACAATTCCAATAGGTGAGAGATTCTTTTTCCGGTATTTACTTTTGAACTCCACGTGTATCTGCATTAATTTTTCATCAACATATCTTTTACGATCAATTTTTTTTATCAAGGATTGAATTCCTTGTGATTTCTTTTTACTACGTGTGCATTTGAATGGCGTACCAGAATAATTTGTCAACGTATACTGCTTTCATAATTAATATGATCAAATAAAACCCAACTCATAAACACAACCATGCGCATTTAGCCAATTTGGGTGGATTTGGGTTATCGGGTGGCATCCGGGCTATTTAACCCCATTTGCACCCGCTAAAAACGATTTGGACAGTCATGCTGGCGGGAGAAACAGACTATTATCGGTCATTTTTCAGTTGACGACCGACACGTGGCAACTTAGGATACATTCTACAAGATCCGGACCGAATCCAACCCGCTTTCTGGGGTTTCTAAAATCTCTCCCCTTCACTCTCTCTCCTCTCTTTCCTCGCATCCATGCTGCTCAAAACCTTCCTTTCACTTTCTCTCTCCTAATTTTTTCCCTCGTATTTTTTTTCCCTCCTCCTTTAAAATCTTTTACCTTCTTGGGATCTTCTCAATTTTTATTCTTTTTCATCTTCTTTTCTGATTTTTTTCCCGTTATTACTCTTAGTGTCTGTATTATTATAATTATAGTTTTATTATGGGTAGGGTTAAACTTCAAATAAAGAGAATAGAAAACACTACGAATCGGCAAGTGACCTTTTCAAAACGCCGAAATGGTCTCATCAAGAAGGCATACGAGCTCTCTATCCTTTGCGACATCGACATTGCCCTCATCATGTTTTCTCCCTCTGGCAGGCTCAGCCATTTCTCCGGTAGACGAAGGTTTGTCCATGCAACTTATTTAGGGGGATCAAAAAATTATTAGTTGAGATGTTTTTTTCTTATATTAATTTCTAACTTTTGATTACTTGATTATTTTGACATAGGATCGAGGATGTGCTTGCTAAATATCTCAATCTATCAGAGAATGATAGAGGAGGGTACGATTTTAAATTTCAATACTCCGTTTATTGGTATATAGTTTGTTTAAATAACATCTAGTGAATGAATGTATTTCTAATATTTTTCATTTAATTTTTTTTGGGTTAGAGCTTTCCAAAATAGAGAGGTGAGAAACTTTAGTTCTCTTCATTCTTTTTTTTTTTCGAAAGTATATTGAATAATTTAGGTCTATTATCTATTTTTGCATGAAATTCATGCAGTATTTGATAAGGATGCTTAAAAAGCTGAAGTGCGAGAACGACATGGCAACCCAATTAGCCAAGTATGCAAATTCTCACCAAATATATGTAAACTTTATTTAGGATAAATATTTCAGTTCTTCGATATTTTTATATGAGCTAGACAATTTTTTTCTTTTATTTATTTATTTATTTGTTGAGGGTTTTGAATTTTCTTTATCTTTTTTAATTACTAACTTTCCAGTATGAATATCTGACATAATTCTCCTTTTCGCTTACTATTTTCATTTTGATCGTTTCAGTCCTGGAGTGGTTGATTCTCATTTAGAGGTAATATTTACTTTTCCAACTAAAGTTTTCTTGCTGATCTATTCATCATATAAGTTACTTTTGTAAATTCCGCCAAAAAAAGTTTATAGTTTTCTTCATTAATTACTTGCCTTTTCATTTTAATTACAGGAGCTCCAACAAGAGATTGGTAGGTATCAACACCAATTGCAGATATTCGAGGAACGTCTTAGGTATATTAACAAAAAACCAAGAATTTATGTATTAACTTTTTGTTTTAAAATACAACATTGAGAAATCCTTGATTTAATTATATTTCTAATATAATTTTTTTTATTGTTTCAGATTTTTTGAGCCAGATCCGATGATCTTCTCATCAATGGCTGAGCTCGAATCATGTGAAAAGTTCCTAATGGAGGCTTTGACTCGTGTTAATGAGAGAAAGGTTTTGTATATATATTTTTTCTTTTTCACTCTTTAGTATTTTTATCAAATCGGCATACAAATTAAAGGAGGTGAAACATTTTTAAAAAAAAGAGCATAACCCTATAAATTAGTAAATTACAGGATAGGTCCCTTGATTTTTTTTCCCATGACTGCACATATCTCCATCGTGAAGTTTTATTTTCAGCACATATCCAAGGTTCATGCGGACGAAGATCTGGTTTTTTTTTCTTTCTTTCTTTTTTGCTAGTAAATATTTTTCTTTTTCTGCTCGCCTGTAGTTAATGGTCGTTAAATATGTTCGGATTCATGACTCAAATATAACTAATCATTTGTTACTCAATTAGGCCCAGCCTAGGCAATCTACTTGATGAGTATTTTAAACCTAACAAAAGATAATATTGGATTTAAAATTTATAGTATGGAAGGAAATATTATTTTATAATTATAATTATATTTAAATTATTTTTAATTTTAATGAAGTTTAATCCTTTATTTTCAAACTGCAAAAATTTTTTCAAAATTTATATGATCATCACATGATCATTTTTAAACTGTAAGATGTCACAGTACTAACATAGTAAATTGCGAGAGTGAAAAATATTGGAAAGTGAGTGATAGGTATATTTCAATCATGACAAACTTTGAGAAGGATGCATGCATGTAATTTACCCTAAACAGGGAGTTTTAAACTAAATGGTCATAACCGGGCACAACTTTGTTTATTTATTTATTTTTATAACAACTTTTTTCTTAATAAAGTATTTTTATATATTAACACTTTTGATTGCAGAAATATTTGCTGAGTAATCATCTATCGTCCTATGATCCATCCTCCTCTAACTTGCAGGTAAATCACTCGAAATTAATATATTTTTGAATGCAGACATAATATCATATCCTGCAGCTTAACTTATCAAACTCAATTAATAAATGTTTGATGGATTTATTTTTTAAAAAATTGACTTAGATGTTCCTGCAACCTCCTCAAGAGGGAATGGCCAATGCATTTGGGAATGATGTGGGCCAGTGGATCCCAGAAGGAGCACCCAACTCTAACAACCAAATTTTTATGGCTCATGATTCTCTACTGCCTATCAGGTACATCTCACTCTATGACTATCTCTATAGTTTTAATATGGCGGATATATTTGTTTTTACTCTTGAGTGAAATTTTAACAGACATTGTGTATAGGTGAAACTAGTTAATCTATCAAGGATTAAAAGAGTCAAAAAAAATTATCGGGAGTCAAAATGAAACTATTGGGACAATAAATTCGTAACCACGATACTAATGAGGTCTATGTGCAGTTAACCCTTTTTTTAAAGAAAAGCATGATAGATGGTTAATTTGTAGGTGTGATTTTATTCAATGTAGTAAATTTTTTGACATAATGGACAGGGATCATGGAATTTATGACCCAATGTCATCGGGTGCTGGTCTGCAAATGGACCCACGAATAGCTGGCTGCCAAATCGGCAACCAGAATGACCCGTGGCATCAAGCGTACACGTCAACAGAGCTCCTCACGGCTTTTATTCAACCCAACTCTTTTCCTATGATGCAGGTCTTTTATTTTTCCATTTAAGAAATGATCACTATTATTAACAGTTGCCATATATTTATGTTCTGTTTGAATAAACATATAAACCATGTTAATGTTGAAATACTAAGTGAAAATAGAGTTATACAATGGGAAATTGAAAAATGATGGATGAAATATAGAATTAAGAATAAGATCTACTAGATTAAAGTTGTATTTTAGTGATACTTATGGAGATAGCAGACACATGATAAATAATATTGTTTTATGATTAATGCCATTAGCTTTTATTGTTAGAATCTATCGTATATAGGACATGTTTGGCAAACATCTTTTTTGGCTTATATAAGTCTAAAAAATATAAGATGGGATAACTCATCTTAATTTTTGGTGGCTTATAAGCCACATGGTTTGACCAAGTAAAAGACCACTATATCCCTTAACATTTAAGAAAATTCAAAAGCTCTCTATTCTCTATCTTCAACTCTTTTTTGGTCAATTTGACAACAAAGATGGATTACCTGCCACTCATTTGCCGAACATTTTAGTATTGGAAATGGGTTATAATCTATTAGGTTTATCAAACACTTTAGATCGTATACACTTGAATTATAAGTCATTTGTGGATTATAAACTAAATGGTTTATAATCTAAAGTTGCCAAACATGGTCAGAGTTGTATTTATACATGGGAGAACATAGACTAATAAAATTAGGAAACTTGATTAAAGTTATTTATTTATTTATTTATTTTTGGCATAAGTCTACCAAGTATTCTCCATTTTTTAAGAAAATTTGCACATTAACTTTCACCTAAGATTACGTTTCCTAAACACAAATTTAATTAACCTTTTCAAATATTACATTGTTTTAGTTTTCTTAATTCAAGAGTCTCCTACATTGTTATTCTCAAATAACAGATTTATAATGTCATGAATGAATATTGCAGCAACCAATCGCATCCCAAGATTTGCCACCGATAGTCCCACATGAGCCCGCAGAAGCCACAACAAGCTGCTCACACGTGCCAGAGGAAGATAGTGGCACATGTGTCCAAACGTTTGAAGAAAATTCAAATATGAACGCCAACTAATGTTCGTCAATTTATTTGATAAATGTCCCAAATATCCCAGACTATTTGTATGTTTGGCATGTATATTACTTTTGGAGCCAAGGGCTTTTGAAACTGTATCTAATAAATTTGAAAATTTAAACCTTTTTGTAGTTTGGAAAGGATCGAGTGCACAAAGAGAACTTGTAATAGCGATTGGTATCAAAATTCAAAATTGTTGTAAGAACTTAAACATTTTGATTTGGATTGGGGCAAGAGACGCTTCATCTGAAGCATAGAGCACTTGAAATCACGGGCTCCACTGTCAAGCCCGGCCCAGTTCCGGACCACTGCAAAACTTGAGTTGCTCGTCAAGTGCATCTTCATGTGTACCGGTTGATGACAACAAAAATATTCTGAAATCCTCCTATTAGACTAAAGATGACATCAAAATACGAGAATCCTAACAAACATGAAACTAACAAATATTTTTCTCAAACCGATCATTTCTCATCCTCAAACTCCCTTCTTATTATAAATACGCACTATCTCATTCCAATCCTACTAATATTCTAATTAAAAAGCAAAAATGAAAAAGCACTTCTTCTTCGTCTCTCTTCTAGCCATTCTCTCTCTCTCCTCTGCCGTTTCTCCTCCACCGCCACCAGTTGCCGACAAATGCGACGGTCTCATCTTCGATCTATCTCCTTGTTTGGATTATGCAGCCATGGGGTCTAACGTGACTGCACCTAATAAGAATTGTTGCGTAGCTTTCGCTTCTCTTGTTGAAAAGTCCCCTGACTGCATTTGTCCCATTTTTAGCTCACTTCCTGGCTTCAACGTCAACATGACTCGAGCTCATACGATACCACAGGCTTGTTCTGTTAAGTTACCCCATGAATGCAAAGGTAAATTTGTCTTTCTTTTTTTTTTATTTTTTATTCCTCCTTTTATTTTTCACCATATTTGCGCATACGTTTAGTATTGACATATCTAAGAGACGAGCAAATAAATATATAGAACGTTATGATTTTGAGGTGATCTAAAATTATTGTTTACTTATCCTTTGGATACGAAAATATGTAAGAAGAATAGAAAAACATTTTACTTTTCCCTCATGTTTTAGATCGTACATGCTTTTTTTTCTCGTTATGATAGCGATGGAGTTATTTTGTTTTGTTTGATTTCTCAGATCCAAGCCCAAATCCTCCTCCTACTCCGACTCCTGGTTTGTATTCCTTTTCAACTTTTGCTTTTGTAACTTTTTTTTTTTATGCTACTAAACTTTTCATTTTCTAACTGTAGATAATGTATACTACAAGAAATTAACGGTGTGAAATTAATAATATTTGTAGAAATTTTCTTCAGATATCATCTTTTAGTATTTTAGAGGGTATCACTTTTTAACTAAATATATATCAAGAAACATATAGGGGATTAGATTTTTGAATCACGTACAGTTATATATTGTTCAAATGATTTAATGCATTCACTCTTTCTCTTTTCTAACTTCTAAGATTTGGATTCACTTTAGTAGTATAGTGATCATCTTTTCAATCATATTGTCTATTATTTCATGGATAGCTATGATTTGTCTCAGTCATAAACAATCACAATAAAGAGATTTAAGTATCAAGTATGTCCTCTTTTTAAGTGAAGTAGTTGCTCTTTTTTCATTCTCTTTGTATTCGTATGTTTGGTATATCTAAAATAGAAGTTTATAATTTTCTCAAGCACAACGGTCCACTGTTAATGGGCACCGGACAATTATTTCTTTGACATAGAAAGTAACATAAATACAAATCATGAAAAATATATTGCTAACAATAATTAGAAAAATCTTAACCTTTTAAATATCATCAAATTGTTATGGTTAACAAAGTAGTCTCTAATGCTACGATTTCTTTCATTTCTCTTGATGTAACGCAGCTCCACCAAAGCCTACGCCCTCACCATCTCCAACCCCAACTCCATCCCCAACTCCGGCACCAACTCCATCTCCAACTCCGGCACCAACACCAACTCCATCTCCATCTCCAGCGCCTGTACCCGCTCCATCTCCAGAAGAACTTCCTCCTCCCGCTCCTCCTGCTGAAAATGTCTCCTCCGGATCTACAGTCATCTCCGCTTCTTTCATGATGCTGTTTGGTGCTCTTGCACTTAGAGCACTGTCTTAGATTTTATTATTTCTACCTAGTAGACTTGATTGATTAGTGGTTGCGTGTTTAGATGTGCAACATCTTGTTGCATCTCTTTAGGTTGAATTTTGACTTTTGAAGAATTATTGTCATTTGGTTTGCTTTGGTTAGTTGCACTTATAGTTGCATTGTTGAAGTAGATTGTTGTTGAAATTTTTTTGGGATTTTCGTTTGCTTAATTGTCTATTTTCGTATGCGATATATCTTATAAACTAGATGTTTCTTTAATAAATATATCCTAAAAAGTAATAATTTCAGTTCAAATGCTTAATTTCCTTGTGAAGATTGGAGAAATATCTGCTACACATTAGGTAGTTACACATGACAAGTACAATAGGTTACACAGCTAAGCACTAATGGTAACAGAAATTATACAGATGATTGCAGAGGATATGCAGGTAGTTACACATGATACGTACGTAGTCGGAGTTCCACTAGATGAGCACTTGTGGCTGCAGAAATTACACGCTGATAGCACATAATGATAATATGTCTAACGATCTTGACAATTGATCTACCACTTAAAACGAGCATTTTCAGATGCATTCATATATTCTGGTTAAAAAGAAGAATATTAGGAAATCTAGACGATCTACATAACATGATGAGATTCGCACAATTTTTTTGTGAAATAGGTTTGTGGATTGTTTAAAGTTTTCTCTTTTTCGTTTGAAAAACATATTATTAAGTCCACATGTATACCCATCGTGGATGATCTTGGGTCCGATTCGAGTAGGGTTATCCAAAAAAAAAACACATATATGAATCTCTTTTTTACATAATTCTTTTTCCGACAATATTAATTTTGAAACTGTAAATATCCGTTATCATCAGAGTCTAACGTAGATATGTAGGCGTTGAAAATCGCTTATCAGTACCCGAACCAGACTCGTGAAGGTGGGTTCGCAACTGATGAATTATCAACCGACGCGACCAAGAACTGCTGACGACGCAATCACGCCACAAAACGCATGAAGCGGGTCGACGAATACATGAAGTAAGTCGACGAGGCGTACAAG
>JBAKGM010000365.1:27190464-27209702 GCA_037177215.1 Asparagus racemosus | reverse complement strand
ATGAAAATAATGAGTTTGAAGTGGCAGCTCATTTTGCTAAGTGAGCTACCAAGAGATAGTCATATGCACTGTTGAAAATAGCGGTCCTATTGCAGCGCAAATACCATTAGCATAGCCTACCGCTACGATTTCATTGATTGTGGTGAACAATAGCGCTCATGAGCGCTTTTTGCTCGCCGAAGCGCTCGAAAGCGGGAAATTGCAGTAAATAGTGGCAAATAGCGATAAATAGTGCTCATTTGTCTGTACTTGAAGACTTCATTTTTCTGTCAAGTTTCAAATAGTTAATACAAGTATATTGCTACTAATCAATGTTTTCCTATTGTTGAGAATTTTTCTATTAGAGACTTGAAAGTTGAAAGAATGTGACAAATAATAGTTGTTTTGATAAACATGTACTTTTTTCATCCTGTACAATACTTTTGTTAATATTATGTGACTGTTACATGTGTATTTCATGCTTAGGATCACTATAAATTATCAAATATGTATTTGTCGAATTTTTAGGTATTTCTTTAAAATTTTTTGAATATTTATACATATTTAAATTAGACCGCTATTTGACTTTGTGCTTTTTTGCCGCTATAGCCCGAAATAGTCTTAGCAGTGCTTCACTGCTACGTGACACTATCCGCAATCGGTAACTTAGGTCATGTGGTGATGCCCACCTTGCTAGTCACACCAAAATGTGCGGATCTCACAACTCTTTTCTTGATAGCTCATTTAGCAAAATGAGCCGCCCCCAGTGTGTGTGTGAAAGCTAGAATAAACATAAGTATATAAAAGTTAGAATAAACTTAAGTGGATAGAAACTATTGTCTACCAACATTTTTAGCTTTTGATTTTTCTTTGGGATTCGTGCTAGCCATGAAGAGGATCTTTGAGATATGTGCATTGATTTGTATCACATGATAGCACAAATTGAAAGATACCTTTTCTCACTCAAAAGATCCTAATTTCTTCAGTTCACATCCATCATCCAGCAATGAGTAGTGATATCTTATCTGATCTATTATTAATTATTTTGTTCATAAGATAGTTTAACGTTAATCAGTTTTCCTTACTGACTCCTATCTTCATGACCAAGAACTAGATTACCCAGAAATTGCGTTTTGGATGCCATATCCATGTCGAACACGAATTCACTACAGACACGCCATGAACACGTGTGGTTCAAAGAAAAACCGATTTCCCCATCAGTTATAGCCTAAACTAGTTTCTCTATCGAGCTCAGATCAATATGTTCTTGAATCCGAAAACTGAAACCCATTACTTTAAAGATTTGAAAATACCATCATATCCCATATGATCAAAGCTAAACTTTTGTTGTTAAACCTTAATTCTTAGTTTAATTTAACTTGATTTTTAATTGTTACAGATAGTAAAAAAGAAACATACTAATGTTATAGGTATATTAATTCAATAATTAATCTAGTATGTGTGTGTGTGTATCCCACCTTTTACAAATTTGCCATGTCCAGTGTCATGTCCAAACCCGCATCCGTATCTGTGCAACCTAGATGAAGAGTTATTGTGCCTTTCCTCTACTCCTTAAAAGTGTTCCAACCAGTGTATGATTCTGTAACATTTATTGATGTGTGCTGATTAGAAGCTATGACTGCTAGTCTGCTTCAATTATGTACGATCCACTGCCAGTCTTTTTGCATTTCAATGTTTTCATGCCACCTCCTTGTCTTTGCTTTTAATTTCGTTTGACCTTTGCTTTGAGCTGGAAACAGTTGATTAAAATGTTTGTTTCATTTGGATGCTTACTATGCTTTCAACTGTTATGTAGTTCCTATCTTTTCATTAGTTCAATTTTTTTTCTTGGGAGAGGGGGGGCGCCCGGGGGGGGGGGGTGCGTGGGGGATCTGTTCTGGTAGTCATGTAAACCAGGAAAAGGGACCCTTGTTCTTAACTGAACCTTTTGTTCTGCTGAATATAATGTTTTCCTTACTGCAGACAATTGCAACAGTATGTATGTTTCTAGCTGGAAAGGTTGAAGAAACTCCTCGCCCGCTTAAGGACGTCATAATTGTGTCCTATGAGATTATTCATAAGAAGGATCCTTCTGCTGTCCAGAAAATTAAGCAGAAGGTAGACCCTCTTTTCCTTGCTTAACAAATTGGGGCCACAATGAAATGATGAGGGCTGTTATACTTGCTGTCTGGTTTGTCCTTGCTTGCCGACCTTTGTCATTGATTTTGAAGTGACCACAGCTATTTTGATTGTAGTTTTTTTTTTCAAAATCTAAATTTCTAATTCTTTTAATAGGAGGTGTATGAACAACAAAAAGAACTCATTATACTTGGAGAAAAGGTGGTTCTTACAACACTCGGGTTTGATCTCAATGTCAACCATCCATACAAGCCCCTTGTTGAAGCAATAAAGAAGTTCAAGGTCGCACAAAATGCTCTTGCTCAAGTTGCGTGGAATTTTGTGAATGATGGGTATGCTGAATCTTCTATTTTTTGTCTCACTTGTCTAGTAATTAATTAAGTATTAGGTTATTCCTACTGTCTCCTTTCTTGTCTGTCTTGCTTAAGACATTTTTGATTGGTTGTGTGCAGGCTTCGGACATCACTTTGCCTCCAGTTTAAGCCTCACCATATAGCAGCTGGTGCAATCTTTCTTGCTGCAAAATTTCTCAAAGTGAAGCTTCCATCTGATGGTGACAAGGTCTGGTGGCAAGAATTTGATGTCACCCCAAGACAGTTGGAAGGTCCAAATTCTTAGTCCAATCCTTTAAAGAGTCGAACATCGTTGGGTTGCTGGGGATCTAAATTTGTGTGCTTACATTTGTGCAGATGTTAGCAATCAAATGCTGGAACTTTATGAGCAAAATCGAGCAGTACAATCTTCACATACTGAGGTTGAAGGAAGCACTGGAGGTGGAGTTAATCTGCCTGCAAAGAGCACATCAATTGTAAGTGAGAATTCAGCAATTAATGTCAACAATGAAGCCCATGTTGCCCTGACTACCAGGATGGTGCCAGCTCAGTTGAATGCTAATAGTAACAGAGGAAAAAATGAGGACAGTGGAAGTGCAGATACAAAAAGTGGAGTTTGGGACCATAGTATGGATGGTCAAGGCCATAATAAGTCTCATCAGAATAGTGATGATATCCCAAAGATTGACAAGGACAAACTGAAAGCTGCCTTGGAGAAACGAAGAAAGTCACAGAATGATGTGTCCAAGAAGAGTGACATAATTGATGAAGATGATTTCATTGAAAGGGAGCTTGAGAATGGTATTCAAATGGCAACGGAGGGTGAGAAGACAAAGTGTGGAGAGGGAAATGACTGGCCTGAACCTCTAAGCACCCAACACCAAGCTTCATACGGGACAAAGAATTCCAAATCCTTTGGTCACGGGTATGAGGAGCATATGGAAGAGGGAGAGTTGTCATCACTCGAAGAGCATGAGCTTCCATCTCCAAAGTTGCAGAAAAATAAAGGGATTGGTTTTTCGGATTCAGAAAGGGATCATAAAAGACCTAGATGTGATATCAGTCGTTAATGATATGCCTTTGCTTGAAGTGGTTATATGATAATCACAACTGAGTCATGCTTTCTTGTGTGTTGAAGGAGGGTGTTACTTGAGAAATGTGGCTATTGCCTTGTCCTCCATTTGGCTCTTTAAGTGTTTGGTAGTGAAATGAAAGTTATCCAATAATTATAGCTTGCGGCAAATTCTGGGGACCGAATTAAGTCATATTATGCCGGATGGAGATCTTTGAAATTCAAGATTCTTCCTCTCCTCCTTATTTATTGGTGTTGGCCTCTCCTATATTGATATTGGTGACTGCTATAACTATCTTATGCAAGAATATGTTTTTCCTATGTTACAGTCTTGGGTGACAGTTATATTGCAGTATAGTATCTTTCAGCATTCTGGTGGGGTTATCTGAAATGATTTAGGATATTGTTCTGCATGGTTAAATATCATCTTGAACATATTCTAAGTGTGTCGCAGATGAGTGTTATTGCCAGTTTAGGGTTCTCAGAAAAATACTTGCCATTGATGCAATTGCGTTGCTTGTATTTTTAGAACAGAAGTCTATCAGGGTCTGTATTTTACTCAATTATTGTATAAATTTTCGCACAGCAGAAAGTGACCCCATGAAGGAACACGTTGATGCTGCACAAGCTTTTTCTTACCTTCACAGGTGGGGAAAAAAATCTTCATCCTCTGATGTCATTTAAAAAAAGGCTCAATGGTACTTAAATGGCATAAAGTTTCACCTTTTTTTCGCACTAAAGTACCTTAAGTTGTTCCTACTGGCAATTAACTATCTTACTGTTGAAATTATATTGTTAGTTTTTGACATTAAGACCCCAAAAAAAAAAAAAAACTAATTAATGCCCCCTCTTTAACACTTAAAAATGAGGGTTTTCATAGACACAACCTTTAAATAGAGTTATTCTGCATAAACTACCTTTGATTTTCAATTTATGCATAAACCACCTTTATTTTAAAATTTTTTTTTTGCAATCAACTGTCTGGGTCCACTTTTCAGTTAAGTTTTTTCGATAATTGACACCACCAAATCTCAATTAAGAATCATCTCTTTAATATACTTGGTATTTGACAGCTAATTATTATAGCAAAGTCGAAAAAACTTGAAGTAGGCACCGATGGTTTATGTATTTGATAACTAATTATTATCGCAACAAAAAATACTTTAAATATGATTATGTGTAAATCGAAAATCAAAGGTGGTTTCTATAGAATGACTCTATTTAAAGATGGTTTCTTTGAAAAAACCCTTAAAAATCAACAAAACTGCTCATTTTACTCCACAAAATTATTGTGTCCTTGATTTTGAATTTCGCCCTGGATCAAGCATCAATCATAGGCTGTGATCTTGGAGAAGGGGTCGCTCAAAATTGAGAATTTGCAGTGGAATTTATCTTGGTTAGGGGTAATTTGAGGTAGTGCCACCTAAAAATTAGCTATTTACTTTCGGTTTGGAGAAATTTAGGTCATGTTTGGGGAGTGTGTTTCAATTATGGTATTATTTGAGTCTTTTTCAGTTTGATTTTTTATTTTAAATTATGGTATTATTTGGGTCTTTTCCAGTTTGATTTTTTATTTATATCTTGCTTTACAGTTTGAAATCTGAAAATTCTGAAATTTTTAAGTTTTTCAAAGTTGCACTTGTCGTTGTTTTGGGGATAGTGATCTATAATTGTTTATGTTGTAACATTGACTATTAAGATCAGGGTTGATACATCATGGTGGGAGTTTTATAAAGTTCTCTAGGTTAAAGAATGTAGGGGAAAACCGCTTTGGTCCATGTTGATGAAGAAGAGTTATCCTGGGACCACTTGGAGGGGGTTATTACAAATTTGGGGTACAATGCAGAATTGAGGATATTTGTTAACCCCTATTGTACTATTGACAAGGGGCTTAAACTTATTTTTACTGGAAAAATCTACCCCTGTTGACCTGTTGAATGAACGTGATGTGAATCACATAGACTTGTTTAGTGAACATAGAAAGTAGAGGTTTGACACTACTAAACTTAATTTTATGGTAGATGATAATCAAAATACAACCCAAGAGAATGATTGTGTTACCCAAGCTCATGTAGAAGGCACAAGTGCTGATCAAGCTCATGTACAAAGACACAAATTTGATCAAGCTCATGGAGAAAAAGAAATAATGCAGAGAATATGAAGAGGGGTAAACAGAAGTCTAAAGTAGAGGGAGAAGAGGAAGTGAAAGAGAAAGTGAAATGGAAGGGAAAGAGAAGGTGACAGATAGGGTAAAGGCAAACAATTTGAGAAGGAGAATGAGAATGATGATGGTGATCGAGTTATTTTTAGAGACTCAAATGAAGAATATCATGTATGCAATGAAGGGTTTGACAGTGTAGGTGAGCAGTATGAGGTGAGAGTGAGGGATTGGGCTCAAGTCATGAAAAATCAGATAGTTTTGGAGGTGAGGAGGATGCAGATGGGGGAGATGATATTGCTGAAAATCATGACATCAACATCCTAGGAGAAAAAGAAACAATCCCTGCAAGAGATTGTAAAAAACAGATTTAGAATGTAGTGATGAGTTGATAAGCTTGTCATCTCATGAGGAGGAAACAAATACCAATAAACCCAATTGGTGTCAGTCTAAAGAAGAGAAATACTTAATTGATCCTACTTTTGAGATGAGAATGGAGGTTGTGAACCCCAGTGAGTTCAAAACCCTAGTTAGATATGCAGTTGTGTTGAGGGATTTTGATGTAGTTTATAAGAAGAATAAGGGGCTAGAATCATATTATCATGCAAAGATGAAAATTATCCATGGAGGTGCTTTGTATCAAGGAATTCTAATCAAACTAAGTGGCAGATCAAGTCCCCCTCCATGACAGGCACTTGTAGCAGAGTTTATAAGAATTCTCAAGCTACTTTCACTTGGCTTGAAAATTGGTGTTGAGGATTAAAGACAATCCTACTTGGCCTGTTTAGTCACTAAATAAAACCATTAGCCTAGAGTTGAAGTTGTAAGTGATTGACTATAAGGCTTATAGAGCAAGGAGAACAGGAGGGGGAAAAAAATTTATAGAGAGGACATATGAAGAACAAGATTGACATATTCAGAGTTACACTACATACTTTTGACAAGGAAATCCTAATAGTTTAGTGAGGGTGAAGACCACATGTAGGCATGTTTGTTTGATTTCTTTGTTGCTTATGATGCATGTATTAAGAGTTTCAAAAATGGTTGTAGGCCAGTGATTGGCTTAGATGTATGCTTCATAAAAGGTGCATCTAGTGGTGTTTTTTTTATCAGCAGTGAGCAGAGATAGGAATAACCATGTAGAGACCCATTTCTTTTCTTAATTAATGAATAAATTAAAAGAAAAACCAACAGTTTGTATCTGAAAGTGTATGTCGGACTATTAACTAGAGTTATTAGGGAAATCAGTTACAAAACTATAGAGGCATTGGAAGCATATAAATTGCACCTAACTCTAAAGCCATTAAAACCCTATATATATTCGAAGAGCTCTCTTTGATTATTACACATAAAAGGAAAATGAAAAGAAATAGATTTTTGAAAGAAGAAGCTTCAGCCAAAGGTATGACTTTTCTTAGTTTTCTAGTTTAAGTTTGATATAAGTTAAAAAATATATAACTTTTCCAGCCACTGGCGTCGTCTCCGGCGACGTTCGAGGACATTCGGCCATCCCGTGGCGGTGGGCTTCAGCGGCGATGACCACCATGGTCATCAAACCCGCTCAAAGTGTTTTTTGGGTTATACTACAGTAAGGAAATAGATCAAAGGAAGAAGAAAAAGAAAAATTATATTAGCCCCTTAGACTAGAAACGTCTGCTATTAGGCCTAAGTTTTGCTTTAAAAGAAAGAAAAATGAACTTTTAGAAAAGCCCCTAAAAATCAGAAACATTAGTTTCATAGCTAGAATAGTTTATGTTTAGAAATTTTACGTATTTAATCATATTGTATACTTATAGGTTTGATCAAGGAGTAAGTTTTTGGAGTACGATTCTCCAAAAGAGTTGAAGATTTCTCTAACTGAGTAGATTTATTCTCATTAGTTATTTTGATCTATTATATATTATTTAAATGATAATTTTATTTTTGTGTAGAGAAATTGTGGATTGGACATGATATTTCTGTTCATTTATAATAATTGTTAACGAATTTGAATTGTGACAGCTATTTATCTTTTACAAGATAAATATTGTTTAGTATATGAGATTATTGAGAATATGTCATTTCAAATTTAATATTCAAATGCATTTATTGAAGAGTTCTATTTGACAAAAAAATTATTTATTTGTTTTAGATTCATGAATGTCCTATTTTCATGAATTTGACATGAGAAAAGTTTGCAAAAGTGTTTAAGCGTTTATATTGCTTTGCATACAAGTGGGAATTGGAAGTGATATTTTGAGTGAAAAGAATTTGTTTTTAAATGTTTAAAATCCTCAGAAGTCTATTATGAAGTGAAGTGAGTTGTTTAAGTCTACCATATGGTATTAAATATATCGACTAGTGTTAAAGTGGCCTTTTTGACAAAAGTGATATGGCCTTAAGGCAACCTATCGTAGTACTATGTATATTTTGCCCACGGTTAGTCTATAGTGATCCGATGCGCATTCCCATGCTACTAGGCTATAATTTTTGTAGCCTTAGTATGACAACTCAGGAAGTTTTGCAAATGTGAGTTTAGATTGATATTTACAATTTTAAAGTATTTAGTACTCTATTTTTATTATTTCTTAAAATTTGTAATTATTCTTTTATGACACTATCACATGCTATTAATTAAAGCTTCTCTTGTTCGAAAATTATATGTTCCCATATATGTTCTCTTTGATAATAGCTTGTTTATATTTAAAATTGAAGATTTTCGTAAACTTGTCTGATCTGCTAATGATAAGTTTTTTGCTCATTGAGTGTAAACTCACACCATTATTTTTTAATATTTTTTGGATGAAAATTAGATAGCTCAGAGGTTTGGGACATGAGAAGGAACTGTTAGGAAGTGCTTTGATGTTAAGGGTCATAGTCATCTAGAAATGTTTTATGTGGATGTAATAATAGTCTTTTGAATCATTAGAGTGATCTTGATGTAGTTTTACTCTGAGACTTTTATATGTCAATAAAGTGTATTGTATAAAATTTTATTTGGAACATAGAAGTACACCATAGGCTTGGCACGTGTTTTCGTATGTGTCAGTGTTGTCATGCAACTCAATTTATGCTGCGCATTTGGGAGCCTAACAAGTTGTTTAGAAGTCCTAGACTTAGAAGTTTATAGTTAATAGCGTGTAAAAATAAGTTTTAGAGTTGCTTTTGGTGATCATTGACATAATATTTGTTTGCTTTATAACTTGATGGCTAGGAACAACACGAGCGCTCCTTCCACTCAGGAGAATGATTTGAACCAGACTTTGGGGCAAATGTTTAGAGGTAAAAATGCATGTGCATCTGGAGTGAATCAAATGGATGCGAGTGCTATGCTACAGGTGATGCAAAATCTCACTACTGTCATGCAAAATCACTAGCAACAAATTAATCAACAGCAAGAACCTAGAGACAATGATCATCCTCGATTGTGAAGTGGTATGGCGGAGTTTAAGAGGTTGACACCGCCTACTTTCGAAGTAAGTATTGATTCTTTGGTAGTTGAAGAATGGATCACAGAGATGGAAAAAGTCTTTACTTATCTGAAGTGTCCTGATAGAGAAAAAGTGGCTGCAGTCTATATGTTGAAAGGATGTGCATATGGCTGGTGGCAAATGCAGCAGAGGATTCAGGGAGATGGTGTTGACCAGATATCTTGGAACAAGTTCAAAAAAGTTTTCTATGAGAAATACTTTCCAAAGACTGTTCACCAACAAAAGGAGAAGAAATTTTATGAGTTAAAGCAAAATGATATGGCTATGGTTGAGTACGAGAAGGAATTCACTTATTTATCCAAGTTTGCACATCAGTTTGTTGCGACTAAAGAAGATAGAGCACGTCATTTCGAGGAGGGTCTGCAACTCGAGTTAATGTTTCAAGTGAGCTCATTTGAACTCTCCACTTATGCGGCAGTATTGAAGAAAGCTTTAGTGATTGAAAGTTACTTCGGCATCAAGAAAAGTCAAATTTTTTTCTCAATTCAGTTGTGTATGTTGCTGGCACATCCACTCCACATGCTTTTGATCCGACATAGTATCCTCATTTTGGAGCGACACATCATCTCACAAATGATCTTTGATTTCTCGAATCTTTGAATTAGCACTGATTATGATGGTGGTGATCAGGTTCGCATAGCGATGCAACAGGTTGAATATCTCACATTCTAGTTCTACTCATTTAAATTCACCTACGACTTGTTTTAAGTTGAATAATATACTTAATGTATCTTCCATATCCAAAAATTTGATGTCACTTTGTTAGTTTACTATTGATAATGATGTTTATTTTTAGTTTCAACCTAATTGTTTTCTCACGACAAAGTCCGGAAAGTTCATCTAGCAAGGCCTAAATAGTGAAGGTCTATACATACGGCCATCTGATTCTACATCACCTTTGTCTTCTCCAACCATAAATAAAATTTCACCTTCACACATTGGTGAAGGCACATCAACATCTCTTTAGCATTTCAGACTTGGTCACCCATCATTTTGCATTGTCATCTCAGTTTTATCTAAGTTTTAACTTCCTGTTATTTTAATAGAATACACTCTTTTTGTGTGAAGCTTGTCAATTAGGCAAAATTCAAAAGTTTCCTTTCAATACAACTCACAAAATATCATTATTTCCGCTCGATTTAATATATAATGATGTGTAGAGTCATTCTTCGATTGTATCCACTAATGGCTATAATTATTATGTTCACTTCAATAATGATTATAGCAAAATTTATTTTGATATTTCTTGTCACACCCCAGGACAAACAACCACATCCCGAGCACGCCACCAGGTTAGACAATGTATGCAATTAGCTGAAACTCCACCCAAAAGCATATACTTAAACCTATAATGACCTGTATATACACCATCATACTCAATAGATACTATATCGTAATATAAATCACATCAATATAGAACAATATGCAAGGATATATAAGCAACGGAAATTGAACTGAAATAGATATAGAAACAAGTCCGATACAACTAAGTAAATAATAGAGTACAAATACTAATCTGATGTCTGGATACAAAAATATGACTCAAAGCACTCAACAGATACATAATCTCAACTAAAAGACTATACAACTAAATATTAAGATGAATACACATACTGATGAAGGAAAAGAAGGACTATGATACTCTTGCTGCCTCTGGCTCACGACTGGATCAACTAACCTATTGAGACCTACAAAGAGATTATAGGAAGGAAATGAGTCTGGCATACAAGTCCATGCACGCTAGGTCTGTCAGAGCAGACCAACAAGTGCTCCCAGAATAAGGAGGCAAATAACAACTAACGGGTTTGCAAAGGCTTGTGATAACACTTTCTGAAACTAGGTACTAAAAACAAATAAGAAACTCAATAATGAAACAAATACTAAAAAGCCTTATGAAATTTGACAACTTACCAATAAGACATAAATAAAACATAAATCAAGAACTTAGAGTAAAGAACATGGCAATGAGCTAAACTGCAACATAAGCAAAGTGTATAAGTGCAAAGGTCCAAGTATGTGTGAAACATCATAAATGTACAACTTAGAACACACAAGGAACTTACTGGCATCCCAAACTCCAAGCTCGTCCCATGTTTACTCCAAGCCCGTTAACCTAGTGTTCATCTTTTATCTTATTTGGAAATAACTGGTGAGAGTACCTTATATCTTAGACTCATATCCCTTGTCTAATAACTCATAGTTCAAGTGATGCAACGTACTACGCCTGAGGTGGCTCATACACGTGAATCAAACATAACCCATCATAGATATTGCTACAAAAATAACAGATTTAGCATATGTAGCAGATATAACAAATGATAGAACTAATTAATTTGACAAGTCCAATAGATAATATCCAACAGAGAAAACATAGTCCGTCACAGATACTTTCTTTTATATTTGCTCTTGTCCACTACAAATGCATGCCTTGATTTGTTTCTCATCAACCGTCAATTAAGGGAGTAGATCATGTTGACTATAGTCTCAATATCTGTTGGTTTCTCACCATTTAATTCCTTCGTTAA
The DNA here is from genome assembly GCA_037177215.1 of Asparagus racemosus. NCBI lineage: Eukaryota > Viridiplantae > Streptophyta > Magnoliopsida > Asparagales > Asparagaceae > Asparagus > Asparagus racemosus. The sequence goes on along the minus strand of JBAKGM010000365.1, from coordinate 27,198,027 downwards.
AATCCCAAGTTTTCTTCTCTTAAATCTAATAGATAATACAAGAAATATTATCTAGTCCTTGGACATTTTACTATGAATATGCCCAATATCGGCAGGTCATCCAACGATTGTCATATAGGAAATCAGTGTGTATAACAGTGATCTTCATACTTGAATATGTAAGGTATGAAATCCATAGCTACAAATCTCAATGAGACATTCAACATGTATCTAAATAGCCAAAGAAATAATCAAACCAAATGAGACACAATCAACATTCCTAAGCTACGACTAGTATCCATGTACGGAGACACAATCAACATTCCTAAGCTACGATTAGTATCCATGTACGGCCCCCTTGCAATTGCAACCTACTATGTCACTAGGTATCTATCTCATAGGTTGATAACATCAAGCACATAGCAAGATAAGAGAAGCTATCATCTACGTATCCAACAAGTAAAGCATGGCAATAAGATGAATTATCAAAAACTGTTCCTTACCGCAAAAGTATCAAAACTGTACTTATCCAGAAAAACCAAAATAGAAAAAAAGCTAACCTAGATTGTAGAGGACACAAACATCTTTTTAAAACATCTTGAATCATAGAAAATGGAATTTAGAATTAAAAGATATGGCCATTCAAATTTGACTAAAATGATATTCCTCAAAACTGTACCTTGCTAAAACTACCATAAATAATAAATTTGTATGAAATCCAAAATAGAAAGCCAACTATGCAAGATGTAAAGGACTCAAAGAGCTTTTCAAAACATCTTTAATCATTAAAAATGGAATTTAGGATCAAATATTATGATCATTCAAAGTTGACTAAAATAACATTCTTCGAAAGTTATACCTTACTATAAAAACCCTCAAAACTATATTTATCCAGAAATTGAAATAGAAAATAAACTACACAATATTATAGTGGACTCAAAGATATTTTCAAAACATTTAGAATTATAAAAAATAGATTAAGAATCAAAAATTATAGCCATCTGAAAATGACAACACATACAACCCGAGCTAGAGCTGATGCTACTTAGAACAAGCATTGCTCACGTACTTTTACCACATTTTGAACCATTACTCAATCAAAACTTAACTAAATTAAAATTTACTTTCTATCCGTTTCTATCATCAACGGGGATCTCTTAGAACAAATTTGAATCATTTTCATCAAAAATCCATAAAGTTAGGTAGAAAATATAAAATTGAAATGTCAGGTTTTCTCAAAATGTCTCCTTCAAATCTCAACACTAGTTATTCTCAAATGCTCAAGATAAAAAATGCATACTAATAGAAACCAAAACTCACCAAGTTTAAATCAAAACTCATCATTTTTACAAGAAAATATACATCAACAATGAAAATTTTTTTTGATTGCAAATCAACCATGAAGATTAAACTACATAATATGTAAACTCTAATATCTAATAAGCATGGTTCATCACCATCCAATCCAATCCAAAACTAATTTAAATATCCATAGATTCAAAAACTGATCAATAACCATGATAAAGGAGATGATAGTCTAATATAAAACCTAGATTTTTATTAAAAGTAAAGAAGGAGGAGAGAGCACTTGCCTTGGATTAAAGTTTTCCCTTCTCCAAATCCTTTGTCTTTTTCTATTAGGATTTGAGATCAAAGAATAGAAGAGGGTTGATATTAGAGAAGTAATTATAGGGGATTCAAAATAATATGTCCGTATTAAAACTAATATGGACCCGTTAACGACTCGATTTTCAAAAATACTTAGGAAAATATTTAAAATAACTATAAATCATTTAAGATCTTTTGGAACAACTTTAATACAATAATTTTTGTGAAAAGATATCTGGATACTGAAATACAATTTGAAACTAAAAATTCATCAATCAGTTAATCAATGGTTGAAATCAAATAGTGCATGAAACACAATTAAAACCATATAATCATTTTTAACCAAAATGCAATCATGAAGCCAAATTTTGATAAGAAAAATATGTGTGATGTGTAATTGTGACATGTGTCATGATAAGAGATCAATGATTGAGATCAAAATTTTCAAGTACGGGGCATTACATTTCCTTTAAAACTAAAATTGAAAGTCATGCAAATATTTGTTTAATTTAAAAAACTCGTAAAAGTTTATTTGAGCATAAAATTAAGTTTATTCAAAGCGATTAGGGAGTGGAATATAGAGTTTTAAGCTCTTATTATGCTAAAAATGGAATTGGTCATCAAGTGTCTTGTCCACATACTCACGGCAAAATGGTGTTGCCGAAAGAAAACACCGCCATATAGTAAATGTAAGGCTCACGTTATTGGCTCATTAAGCTATTCTTAAGAGATTTTTAGATGATGCATTTTGCACTGCAGTCTTTTTAATCAATAGGACTCCCTCATCATTAATTGGCAATATCTCTCCTTAGAAGATTATTCAAGTGCTTCTTCGAGTCTTTATGTCACGCCCCATGTTCGGGAATTACATGATGGGCATGTTACTAGGCTAGGTAGCATATCCAATTGGGTGAACTCCACCTAATGCATATATTTAAGTCTACCTAATAGATTGGTGCACATATCTCAATAACCACAAGAAGAACAAAATCACAGAAAAAAATATATAATCGCAAACATGGAGGAACTGATATACAATAAAAGCAAGTTTACAATAACAAATACTTAGCGAAGGAAAATAATACTCATACAGAAATAGTTAACAAGTCCCACAGATGAATAACACAGATAGACATTACATGGCTGATATCCATGTCAACCACATATCATAATTAGAATAAGGCTGCTCGGCCTACAAGCCTTAAGTATCAATTGAAATAGACAAGATACATAAGAGTCACTCCAAAAGGTGGAGGTCTAAACCATAGTCCAAATGAAGACAAAAGCTAATAACTGATAAGTTAAAACAGAAACTAGTGGATAAGCAAATAGATAAGCTAATAAATAAAACCCCATTCTTATTGGGTGTCACTAAAGTCTGGGGTGCTAGAAAACAATAGAGATGTATTCAGGTTCTCCACTAGTGTGCAAGCCAGGACGATCAGAAAGCCATCTAGAAAGTAGTAACCACCCATGGATGGGACTTCTGGTTAGTAGCCCCATGGGGGAGGAGATCTCCCTAGGTCCTTTCCCTATTGGTCAGGAGTTCAAATCCTCGCAGTCGTATTCACCTGGTCTCCCTTGGTTTTAAGGGTAGGAATGGAGACCCGTGGTTTTACTGGTTAGATTGCTCAACTCATTGTATGCTCCCAGGTTCGCATCCCCTTTCAATCCTCCACTGTGCACCCAGTCACACGGGGATGGGCCCCTGGTAGTAAGGCGACGCCCCCACACAGTTGTGAAAGATGGGGGGAATTGAACCATGGCCACTGGCGGACCCAAAGGGTTAAAAGTTGAGTGGGCTGACCAGGTTTCCTTTCTCACAAAAAAAAAGAAAGAAAAAAAATTGAATGAAATCATTTGTGCTCAAGTAATGTGTATCATGGATGCATAGCTAGTTCAACATAAAAAAGACTATATAACTATATCACTTTACTTTTCTTCAGGATCAGGAAACATGCAACATAAATTCATGCCAAAAATAGAACTAGCAGATAAGTAGATGTACAAACAAATAAAATAGATAATAAGAGTGAGCATATTCCTACATCCTTATGTGTGATGCATAGGATAGTGTGTGCATCTAGCTACTCACAGATTTTACTTAGTCTTATTTGGGAAAGCTCTCACGGGATAATGTATGTTTGGTGCACCCAACAAGAATATTACTTAGATTCTTACTTTACTTTGATTTTGTGCACAGACTCATCTGACACTACCACTCAAACATAACTCGGGACCAAACATTATCTATCAGATGCTAAATCCCTCCCATTAATTAACCCACATGAACTTTTCATTACTTGGTTATTGTAATATTCCATATCCTTTTCGAAACTCTGATACCATTACCAAATTTAACCCATGTATTTACAAATCCCATTCACGTCATCCAATGACATGAGAATATTAATCCTTTCCTTATTTTTCTTTCATTAGGATCATTAATCCAAAATTTCTTCACAATAGTCTTTAGCATTAAACCCAAATTACATGTGGTTTAAACCGTAGTTAAATTTGAATCTAAATGACATAAACCCAACATAAAACTATGTTAAAAATTCTTTTAAATAATTTTTATCTAGCCATGTAGAGAGAAGAGAATTTTGCACAAAAGACCCTACCATTTACCAAATTTCATTTTACCCATGCACATGGGCAATACTACTTAAATACTCTCTCTCTCTCTCTCTCTCTCTCTCTCTCTCTCTCTCTCTCTCATTTGCATTTCAAGATAATTTTCCTCCAACTCCCTCTCCCCTCTCCCCTTGGTCGTCCCCCGTAACAGCTCCATTTCCCCTCTTTCTTCCATTTTTTTCACCATTAAAACATCTCTCAAGCTCTCTCACTCTCAACAGGTAGAAATAGAAGCAAGGAGGAGCTTTGGTTTTAAGAAATTCTAGGAAGAGGAGGGCTAAGAACAATCCTTAGCTAATTTCTCAAACTACATCCATTTCTCATATTTCTTTGAGATTTAAAATCTGATCTCGACATGGGCTAGAACTAATTTGATCATGCATGCATGATGTAGCTCAATTCATGCTTACATGTAGGGTTAGAACAAAGATTGGTTCATGCATGTTAACAAGTAGGAGTAAAAATGTGATCTTTATATATAAATAAACATAGAAAATATGATAATCGCTTGTTTTCAGTCCTATTATGTTCAAATGATCATGGATATTCACTAGTTTGGTGATTGTGTGGCTTGCATATCGATATTCGGACCCCAATCTTGTGTGGAAGATTAAATTCAATGCATGTGCACATGATATGAAGTCTGCCCCCTGGGTATTTTGCATGTATCTAAATTTCTATTTTTGAGTGAGTAAAAAAAATTATAATTTGAAACTAGGTTTGTTAATAAACCTACATCATAATTATAAGTACAATTTGATGATGTTTGGCACCTGAAAGAGTTAGATAGGTATATGGGTATTTTCTATTCTAGCACTAGTCTACAATCCTAACCCCTGTACATTATAGAGAGCATAACTATCCCTAAGAAGCTTGCATGTAGAAATTTATTTTTGTTTTTGAAATTAGACTTGTATAGAAATAATTTTAATTTTGTTTCACTAATTTTAGATATCGTTGGCCCCTCAATTATTCACTAGAATTCGTTAACATGATCTGCACTTATAGTTTATACATGTCATGCATGTTCTGAGTATAACTTGAGCTATAGGTATTATTTTTGCAAATCATTTGTTATCTGAAAACTAGGCACACGTAGGAGTTATATAACACTATTTTTATACATTTCAAACATTATTTGGACTCTCAAGTAGCCTCATGTATCTTCTAATATGAGTTGTACTCCAATTTATGCATGTCATGTATTTGTGTATATAACCTTATTTTTGGTCACCTAATTGATACCAAACCCGACGTTTTAGGAAGTATATTCATATACCAATATAGTGACCTTATGTTTATACAATTTGGATCTTGTTTAAGCAACCACTTTGCCATCACAAATTATAACACAAACTGCTGACTTTGCTGTTCATTCATGATCATACATTGCATATAGCATAATGTGCATCTTTGTCAAGCATGTATATAACCTAGTCCTGTAGACCCTTATGTACACGCATGTGCATATAGGAGCAAGATTTTTGAATTCTTTCATCGATACTGAGGAACCAACATGAATGGTAGGTAACCATTCCCTTGTTTTCATAAACTATTAGATTTTTTCTATGCAACTTCATTCGTTGGATTCTAAACCTTTAGTTGTGTGAATGTCTATATTTGATATACTATTTGATACTCTATTAATATTGACCCATGTCATTGAACATAGTTTCTTTTGCATAATAATTACTTGTTTGCCAATATCAATTGATGAGATCACTGTGAAATTGATGCTCTTATAATTATTATCAGTATGCTTTTTTTGCTCTATTTCGATTGACCACTGTGAAATTGATGCTCTTATAATTATTATCAGTATGCTTTTTTTGCTCCATTTCGATTGACCAATGCCCTACGTGTTGGTAACATTTCTTTAATCACTCTCAATTGATTGAGAATTTGGTTGTTTCTTTCCATTGAATATTATGTGTAGGTAACCTTTCATTGTTTCCACTCAATTCTTTGAGAGTTTACTTAATTATTTCTTAAAATTCCTACGAGTTGATATTCAATGCTCAGTAGTATACCTTATTGCTTCCATAATATTCTTATTTCAATCACTTCATCGCAGGCTATTTGTTGATTGCTTAACTATTGCTATGCTGTTGTTTATTCATTTCAGTATTATATCATTGACATTCCATGAATGACTATATTGTGATAATTCGACTTGCTTTGATGACTCCATTGTTGAGAATGATAGTATTCATTCATTTGACAATTTGGTGATACTGTATATTCATGGATTATACCCTGTGTGAAGTAAGCTTCACCGATGAGTGGTGAATGAAAGTGGGTCCTGGTGGGGACATGTCCTATGTGAGGACACTCATTGGTGGGTGTATGAATGAAGGCATGCGTGATTTATTGATAAATCCCATGAATGGGGAAGTTTAGAATTCTAAATATTAGAACTTGATTATTCATATTGACATCTATTATTTTATTTTGATCAATGATCATGATATGAGTATTGGTAGCTTATCGCTGAGATCTATTCATTCAAGTTCAAATGCATGTGTATGTGTGTGTGTTATGTTGTACCTGAGATTTTTATTGTTACCTATTGAACCTTAAGCACCCCTATTATTTCTGCATCCATTAGTAGGTTGTACAGTTAACAAGGGCAAGGGGATTTCAAAACCTAACAAAGAAGATTAGCTTCTGTGGCAATCATAGTAGGAGTTATTTTATATTTACTTTTGTAGTACTCCTGAGTTGTTAGACATGTGCTAATGTGTTTTATAGTTTATAATCAGACTTTGTAATATATTATTATTCCCTTTAGCTTTCTACTATTCTAGTACTCAGTGGACTCTGCTGTCAACCTTATGTCTACTATTCTAGTACTCAGTGGACTCTGCTGTCAACCTTATGATTCTGGGTGTTGTATATGTATTTTCCCTGCTTTAATTCTGCTTTTTAGTATTATTGTATGTATGTATATATATATATATATATATATATATACACACACGTATGTATGTATGTATGTATGTATGTATGTATGTGTATATATATATATATATATATATGAGATTAATGAGTATCATATGTCATATGAGGGGATTCCCTCATATACAATGATGTGGCACAATCTCCACTAAGTGTGGTTATGAGGCATTCTCTCTCCTACTTTATTGACTTGGTGGAGATTGTACCACATCATTGTATATGAGAGAATCCCCTCATATGACATATGATACCTATTAATCTCATATTTAAGTATATATAAGTATATATAAATATATATACTTAATACTTATATTATATAGTTATATCATACATACATACACACTTATAAGTAAACTCGTTTATACTTATAGTGTGTGTGTG
>JBAKGM010000365.1:27172093-27184470 GCA_037177215.1 Asparagus racemosus | reverse complement strand
TCCGTTGTACATGACCAAACCATCTTAATCTATTCTCTCTCATTTTATCCTCAATAGGAGCAACCTCTAATTTAGTATGGTCCACACCATCATGAAACTCATTTTTTCAATGGCTAGGTCCAAAAGATCAAAGAATTAAAGATTTGGGACGAGACAATTTGACTTTATGTTTTATTTGGGGGCGAGAAAGGACAACTGAAGAGAGGAAAATATTCCCTGTTCTAAGAACAGGAAGAGAGAGAAGTAACAGGTTTTGGTTAATCCAAATTCAACCATGTTTGGATATGTCCAATTTGCAAATACTTCGAATACTTTCTCGTATCCTTCTTTTGTACATACTTATGGTTTAAGTTGGCCAGTAAGAAATCTTTTACATGTTATGCATATACATATTGGACAGGTTTCATAGTATTTTGGATTGAGGGCACGACAGCAAAATAAATCCATGCTAAAACAATAAGCAAATTTCCTCAATAATGCAATTTCCTCCCATTCAGTTAGTCCCCTGCTGGGGATTTTCTGCAGCATGAACGTGAAACTTCTAACTGTTGATTCGATGCATAAGGGAGACAATTGTCCACAAACTGAGAGGCAGAAGTTGTACAAAATAAGATGTGCAGCCTCAACACAAGTAACGACGAAATTAAAGATGTCCTGATGAAAGAAAATAGAAAATAGAATATGTACTTTACATCCTTGTATTTATTTCGAGGGAACAATCTGGCTAATAGGAGGTAGCTAAAACAAAGGTTAGTCTAATGTTGAACCAAATGAGCTCGCTACTCTCATCTCTTGAAGGCAATGTCTGGGTCTTCTCTAACCGACTCATCAGAATCTGACTCTATGTCAATATTAAGGCTAGACATGGGTAAAGGCTGAGATGCATCCCCTCCGGCCCAAACCAGAGGCATCCTTTTATCGTCTTCCATCATCTTTGCAGCATAATCTGTGTAGTTGAAACTCGTGTGATTCTTTCCTCCGAATGCAGTTTCCAGCTCATCCATATCGAATAGCTCTTCCATCAACTTTTGAGAATTGTGGTCGATTGTGCAAACAAACTTAACTTTTTTGTTAGTCTTAGCCTCTAAAAAAGGTTTTACCACCTGCAAGTATAAGTCATTTTTATATATATATTTCAAAAACAATAATAAGTTAATATGTAACAATGTCATAATAAAAAAAAACAAAGCAAGAATATCATGATGTCTTCCAGGCACAACCACTAAAAAAAGGATAGAAAAACTATGTCAATGCTACATGTCTAACACAGGACTCAGGAGAAATAAGGCTCTATTTCTCATGTTTAAACTGTAAAGACTATATCTTGCTTGTGAAAGTATGTCGAAATTCATGTAACTACTGCAATAGAAAAATAAATATTGTAATCCCGTGTTAAGCACTCAACTTATAAATATTGAATAGGAGCAGAGAGTAATCTGTAACTTTTCGACAATAAAGCAACCACAAGTGTGGGAAACTTTATTGTATACAATGCATGTTCTTTATCTGTACACCCTCAAAATATATCGTATTAGTAGAATTACCCCTCAAATCTGAATATTTGCTAATTTACCCTTATATTCTTGGACAATGAGATTTACCCTTATATTCTTGGACATTGAGTTAAAATACCCCTCTCATTGAGTCATTTAACATCATTAATTTCAAACTGAGGAGAAAGGGACAGAAATACCCCCAACACTAAAAGATAAGTTTTTTTCTTTAACCTACACACCCCTCAAATCTATGATTTTAACCCAACCCCCCACCCCCCCCCCCCCAACCCACCGTCCCCCCAAAAAAAGCAAAAACAAAACCCTATAAATCTGCATATTTGCTAATTTAGCCCTGTGAACTTTAACATTTTTAAGTGAGAAGGGTAAAAATATCCAATGTGGGAGAATGTAAGGGTAAATAAGCAGCTATGCAAATTTGGGAGGTAATCTGCAAATCAGATAGATTTGGAGATAATTTATATAGGCTAAAAACCCAAACATATATTATGTCACATAAAAATCAGAGTGCGAGAAGGAATTTTATGGAAAATCAGAGAATATTGAGCATTCTGAAAGAGGGAAAATCTAATGAATATTGAACATTTTGCTTGAGAAATCTGAATACCATAACAAAATGATAACATACCATCCAAAAAGATTCAAAGATCTTTGGAGGGTTATACAAAATCATCGCCCCTAGTCTTTCTGGATAGTGATCTTGTAGAACATTTGCTGTTTCTTTTGTCACCTTTACTGATATGTTTGACATGGTGAACCCATGGAAATCAATGAGCCAAACCATCTGCTCTTGGCCTTCTGGCAAATTTAAAATGGCATTCTCCATGCAGTACACCAAGTATCTAATCTGTCCCTGTGTTGAATTTGTGCTCTGCAGTTCAAAACTTGCTCTCAACATCCAAATGCATAAATATCGATCATATTACGTACAAATTTCAAGTTTAAAGAGGCTGAGAAGAAGCAGTTTAATTTCTAGGATTTATCAAACCTGGCATCCACGGGGTCTCATGACAAGGACAACTCTTCCGTACTTATCAACAAAATTTGATCTATAGATTTTCCCAGTCTCAGCTTCATGGGCTATATCCTCCTATAAACCATAGTATTGGTTAAAAGATAATGACACAAAAAATGACAAATAAAGTGATTGATTTGACTTAAGAATTTGAATGTTTTAACTATTTGTACAGAAGAATTCCCAAAAAAAGAGTGCATAAATGTAGAGAATACTGCATTTATGATACGGTTCTTTAAATTTGCTATGCACGCAGTTGATAGTGATACTTTCTAAAAGAACCCAACGGGAGTAGCAGGCTAATTTGAAAAGGGATCCATTTTCTTATAGTGAAGCAAGTTTCTATGTAAAATGCAAAAAGAAGTTTAGTTGTTCAAGATAATAAGATATAGCTTCAAAGAAAAGTTCTATGCAAAATGTCTATCAGATTGCTCTTCTGCAGCTCCAAGTGTTTCTATTCCATCCAAATATATCATAATTAATTAAAAGAACATCAATAAAGGATTTATTTTGAAATATTTCTGTAACAATTAAAAACAATTCAACGAAAAGCTTGCATCCCTTGACCATGAATCCAAAATGTTGCACAATTCACGAATTTCAAGGAAAAATATATGAATATCGAGTCAAATTGGAATATCAAAGATGGATTAGGAAGATGACTCATATAAGGAGATCATTTAATCAGATGGTAAATTCTTCTGATGGTATTTCAAAAAGGGAATAGAAGGTGAACTAATAAATATTTTTATCTTGATTATTGCATGAGCTCGATAGCCTGGACTCTTTCAGATAACTGTGTGTATGTTGTGAATAAGGGGGGAATACTGTCTGTGCTTTGTGCATGAGAGAGAGGGAGGGAGAATTTCTTTTTGACCATACTCAATAGAGGGGGATTTCTTTTTGGCAGTAGTTGCAGACTAAGAATGTGAAGAAGGGGTGCCTATTACTAGATTGTATAGATGTATTTAATATGAACACTGTGCATTATTTTTCTGAGTGTTCAACTAATAATGTCTCTACATGCATATGATAACATGTATAAACTTTGCTTGAGTACCATGTTCCATGTCAGTACACATGCCTCCTTGAGAACAATGAAAGAACAAACAATTTGGTTAATCAATGTCAAAGGAGGGGTTTCCAGAAATAGAAACTATATCCTCCATATGGATCTGACAATTCATCACAATTGTAAATTTTGAACTCGTTGAATATTTTATCTCAAGTAATTACTGTAGTTAAACTTGATGCTTGACAGGAATGAAGTAATACAAAGTTAGTGATGGAAAGCAGATGCATGCACGAGAGTAAAGCAGTTTTTGAAGTAGAGATTCTAACCCTAAAGTTTTAGATACAAGGCATATGAAAAAAGCAAGACACAATTTAAAAAAAAAGTTATAAAAACAACATGAAATACATGCTATGTTCTTCATTTTACTTTATTTATTTATCTTTTTGGATTAGTGTATTGCAGGGGTTTTGACTCCGACTAACCCAACGAATTTCTTCTGGCTTGTTTTCCAAACGCCATTTTAGAGTTCCTTTTAGCATTTTAGTTGCTTTCCTAACGTTCCAGCTTCTTGCTGTCAAGTATCTTCTAATGCAGGCATCTGAACAGTAACGAGAAAATTTATCTGGCAGAGGTCCCAACAAAGCTCTTACTTCCTCAATCTGGAAAATGACATAAAAAGAATATAAATCATGAAAAAACTGCAGAAACTCTTTGAGCAACTTTGTTTGACAAAGCATCCCCTTGAACAAATAAATAGTCATCCTACGACCAAGTGGAAATAACCAAGCATACTGCATGACTCAGATTCTGGTTACCTTGTTGCTCTGCTCTTCAAATGACGATTGCTTTCCCAAACCGATTGAAGAGTTCCTGAAGCTCATTATGTTTTAAAGATTCCTGAAGGAAAAAACAATTAGGAGCATATATCAAGTTTTATGGTCGTAGAAACAAATCGATGATAATATTTGCTGCTCAAAAAGAACTAACGAGGGCAAAGAGGCATGTTGTATGCCATATTACACTTTTTCTTTGGAGAAAGGGTACATGCTTACAAATTATTATATGCTTTGATTACCTTATGACTTCAGAAGTTCGCATACATAAATGAATATTGATGCAACTCAAACGAAGTTGTTAAAATCTTCAACAGTAAAGTGATCACCATGAATAATATGGAAATACACGTATTAAATTTAATTTGTTAACCATTAGGCATATGTCTCAGAAACATTTATGTATTATTCTATATTAAAAAAAGAGCATTCAACCAGCCATTCAATTGTATGGTCAAAAGATTCCAGACACCAAATAATAGAACAATTTTACTATGTGTATCCTCTTAATCTTAGAATTGTTTTACCATTCTTTGTCGTATATCATACATCACACCTTTTTACTGTGAGAATGACACTATGAGGTTCCCCCAAGTGAACCCTGTGCCAGCATGTACTGAATATAAAGCCAAATGATAAAGATTGCATATCAACATAACCAAGAAGCAGCATTCAGCACAATTTTACACATTTACCAAGCGAACTTGATGTTATAACTGAGATATCCACATCAATACATTTTAGGTATTCACATCAAGTTAATTTTCATGAAAAAAAATCACATTGTTAAAAATAAAAAAAACAACACTACCATACAGAAAGGAATCTTTATTGGCACAATCGTTAATAAACTACAAGGAACACAAGATGTACTTATTAGCAGAGAAATTGTTCATTATTTTCTAGTATACAAAATTGTAAATACAGAATGCAAGCATCTCAACCAAATGTTCTTCCAACTTGAGATTAAATTAATACATAAAACAATGGACATAAACTCTATCAATCACGCCATTATCAATCTAGGTTATATCCAATAGTCAGCTTGATTTTGAAGAAACTATCCGGTGGTTATAGTCCATTGCATTACTGGTGCACCAAAGAAATGTTTACAATTGATGTTGATTTTGATATTTGTACCCTAAGCAAAGGACAGATATCTTGATGCACCATTAATATAATAGACACAGACCACTCAATACTTTCTCGTGTTTTTGACTTGTGAACTCCACTTGTGCTCTATCATCCAACTTCCTCTTTTATCAGAGAGGAAGCAATGCCAAACATGTTAAATATTAAAAAAATATTGAGAGAATTAAGTGTTTAAAAATTATGAGGAAGAAACAAAATGATAGATAATTTACCATACTGTGTTCACATTAAATTTTTGGCCATCAAATATAATCTAACGTAAAAATACCCACAAACAGACTTCACTGATGCGGATTAGCATAAAAACTGGTTTTTTTTAATAAAACTAAAAATCTATTAATTCTTTTTATTTTATAATTACCGCTCCTAACTTCTGCAATCCATTGTTAATTTTTTCAGGTAAAACAAGACCCAAATCGTCAGAAGACTCCAAACATTCACAGCAAAATTGACTTCCAAGGAAAACAAGGACCATATTGTAATTTTCCCAAACCAATTCATCTCCATCATTAAACTCCATGCATGAGAAGAAAACAACAAAACGCACCCATCAACAAATTCAACCACATAATCAAATTAATCCCATGAAAAATTTGATTTTGCGAAATGGGTTCTCAAAATTCAGCTCTAGACCACATATGCATGCATCATTAAACAATATATGCAATAAAAAATGAAAACTGGAGATAAATGCAGGCGTATGACAACGGAGATGAATAATGGGTCTAATGTGCGCTGGGGCTTACCTCCGGCGAATTGAGAGGGCGATGGCGATCAATTCATCTCAAGAGAAAATTTAGCTGCAACGGAGAGAGAGAGAGAGAGAGAGAGAGAGAGAGAGAGAGATGTCAGAATTAAGGAAATGGTTGGTCCATTTGGACGGTTATTTATGTAAATAATTAAAAGTTGAATTTTGCATGAGTTAATTAACCCTAATGTTTAGGCAGTTATAAAGTTTACATAACAAACGTCTTTCTTCTTGGTATTTGCATATTCGGCAACTAAATTAATGTATGGCTTTGGACAAATTTGCCTCTTTAACTATTAAAATGGTTACCCCCTGAACTATTTTAGTCCCCCATCCCACCCTCCAACCCATCCCCCAAAAAAAAACCAACCGACCAAAATAAACCCAACCCCTCGACCCCGCCCACCTGAAAGAAAAAAAGGACAAGGGTACAGCCAGCAATTTTATCTTTGCGGGCTAAGAATTCAAGATACATAATTGTTTTCTTCTATAATTCATAAAAAAATAATATTAAGTTTAAATCAAATTTTTATACTTTCATTCAAAGATATCAACAATAGCATTGAGGTGGTAAATAATAACAAAGAAATAGAGAAAACCACTTTTGCAACATCAGCTAATATATATTTGAAATATAAATGAATACGTAAATTAATAAAAACCCATTTCGTGATTACACTTAGAATATTAAATCATATAGTTTCTTTTTTTTATGAATAAATCATATAGTTTCTTCAACCACATCAAAGAGATTTGTCAATAATTCATTGATTTTAGATGTTATGGTGATAGTTTTTACCTGAATTAAAGAAAGTCCATGCTGTTAAAGTTCAAAGGTTGAGAAAATTTCATGGCTATTTGAGAATGAGGGATAAATTTTGAAAAACCCCTCTTTTATTTTATTTTATTTTATTTTATTTTATTATTTACTTTTTTGCTTGTTGAAGAAACCCTCTCTTAAATATATGATTTTTTTGGCCACTTTTACTTTAGTTACTAGGTGGGATGCACGTGCATTGCACATGATCAAATATTTTGACTAAGTTTATATCTTCACTATAACTATATTGTGGACATAATTATTTTATAGGTTGAATTTGTTTTCGTCACCAGAAAAATGAGAAAGTTGATTAAAAAGAAAGAAATTAAATTTAGGATAAAATATTATAAAGAAACTGAGAATATTTTATAATACATGTAAATGGAATACATGTTTGCAAAAGTTATTGAGCTGACGATGATCATAAATAAGTTCTAAATTATAATGTTGCTCCTTCTTGAACTTGTTTCATTTAGTTTCATGATATTTTCTTGTCATTCAGATTCACCCTCTGTTCGCCAGGAAATTCGAGAAATGTAAAATCGGAGTTATTCCCTCTAACTGACTTAGAAAAAGAATGAATACAATCTCTCAAAGTAATCTCTCTCTAATTGACTTAGAAAAAAGACAGAAATTACAAACTTCCTCGATCGGTTGCCCGATTTACAAAAGAAAGAAAGATCAACGGAGATCCTTCCCTTTGTTGAACCTGTGTTCTTCACGGTAGCGATGGGAGCTTGAACCTTGTATCCTGTTGACTATCCAACCGTCTTGGCTCATAGAACAACGTTGAAAAGAACTCGCAAAGTAAGTTTGGAACTCTAACGAGTTTGCGAACTCAAAAATGAGTTTAACCCCTCCAAAGAAGACTTCTTGACCCCCTTTTTCAAGTGGAAGTCCCCCTCTTTTTATAGATGATTTAGGGGTGTAACCGCCCTCTTAAAACTCTCCTTGATAAGGGTTTAATAGGGTGTAACTGCCTCCCTTAAATCTCTCCATGATGGGGTGATTATCCCCTTAAATCATGAGCAACGGTATAAAAACCGTTCAGCTCGTGTTTGAACGAGTCAAATACAGGAAATGCAGAGGTGAGCTCTACATTTTGGTGAGCTTTATGGATTTAGCAAGCTCTGCGTCTTAGCTAGTTGTGCGGGTTAGCGAGCTCTACGTCTTGGCGAGCTTTGCATCTTAGTGAGCTCTACATTTTGACTTAAATCGCAGAGGCGAGCTCTGTGTTTTGGTGAGCTCTGCATATTAGCGAGCTCCGCATTTTGACTTAAAACATAGAGGTGAGCTCTACATTTTGGTGAGCTCTTCGTTTTGACTTAAAACGCAGAGGTGAGCTATGCGTTTTAGTGAGCTCTACGTCTTAGCGAGCTCTGCGTTTTAACTTAAAATATAGAGGTGAGCTCTGCATTTTGGTGAGCTCCGCGTCGCAGCGAGCTCTGCATTTTGACTTAAAACGCAGAGGTGAGCTCTGCATTTTGACTTAGAACACCGTGGTGAGAACACGGAGGTGAGCTCTGCGTTTTGACTTAGAACGCCGTGGTGGGAACACGGAGGTGAGCTCTGCATTCTGACTTAGAATGCTAATTTCTTTTTTTACAGCCTACAGAACCACCTCCAAAGTTTTTGAAAGTTAGCGGTTGACTGGAACAAGCTTTTGAAACACTTTAGATTTCTTCTTTGTTCGATTCTGAGAAGGTATTGCTCTCTATTTTCAAAGAAATCACATTCTGCTTTTATCCATGCTAGTCGTTACAAAGATGAACTCTGATATTTTGAAGTTGAAACGCGTGGTTGACTCTTGTGTCTTTAAGTTGAGACGCAGTATTGGCTTTCGCGTTTTAGAGTTGAGATGCGGGCTGACCCTCACATTTTCAACTAAGCCTTTTAGACTTTTTTAAGGTGCCAAAAGTATAATGTTAACTTGGCATGCCTTTCATACTTGTGGTTTGAACAACATTTTGAGGACCTATCGCTCTATTGATGAGAGTCGATAAGTTTCAGTTTTGTCGGGGGACAAAATATGAAACATGTGTTTTGAACAAGGTTTAAGGCCTGTGATGTGAACAAGGCTTACATGGCTTGTGATATGAACAAGGCTTAGGGCTTGTGGTGTGAACAAGTCTTTAGGCTTGTGGTGTTAACAAAGCTTAGGACTTGTGGTGTGAACAAGGCTTAGGACTTGTGGTGTGAACAAGGCTTTGAGCTTGTGGTGTTAACAAGGCTTTGGGCTTGTGGTGTGAACAAGGCTTTGGGCTTGTGGTGTTAACGAGGCTTAGGACTTGTAGTGTGAACAAGGCTTAGGGCTTGTGGTGTGAACAAGGCTTAGGGCTTGTAGTGTGAACAAGACTATGGGCTTATGGTGTGAAAAAGGCTTTGGGCTTGAGGTTTTAACAAGACTTAGGGCTTGTGGTGTGAACAAGGCTTTGGGCTTGTGGTGTTAACAAGGCTTAGAGCTTGTGGTGTGAACAAGGCTTTGGCTTTGTGGTGTGAACAAGGCTTTGGGCTTGTAATGTGAACAAGGATTAGGACTTGTCATCCTATTGATGAGGATTGATAAGTTGATTGCGATTTAAGCAAAACTGAAGACTTATCATTCTATTGAGAAGGATTGATAAGTTAGTTATGATTTAACTAAATTTGAGGACTTATCATCCTATTGAGAAGGATTGATAAGTTTATTGTGATTTAATCAAATTTGAGGACTTATCATCCTATTGAGAAGGATTGATAAGTTGATTGTCGGGATTTAGTTGTGATTTGAGCAGCTTTGAGGAACTTATCTATTGGGGAGGGTTGACAAGTTGATTTTATTAAACATGACAAATCAGAAGATTTATTACTCATAATCCAACGAACAACTCCCAGTCTTGAACAAGTGCAAGGGGGAAAAGGGGTAGGCATGGCTTATCACCAAATGAGCCACTATCCGTCAAGTCTTTCATTGACATTGGAGTATAATGACTATGACCGGAACAGAGGCACATCACATGGTAGGCTGCTATTTGAAGAGTTTGGTGGGGGAATTTGGAGGAAATGGACTATTAGAGGTAACTGTTAACATGATAAGTTTGTGGACCTGCCATCCTATTGAAGAGGATTATTTTTAGTATCCGTAAAATCTTCTCCTTCTGGCTGAGAAGATTGGGCTTGGTCCCATTGCTTGCTTTCTTCTTCAGCTTTGATTCAGGAAATAATTTTTTGAGCCCACCTTGAGAGATTAATTGTCTCCAGGAATGGCATTCTGCAACTCCCATTCGGGCTAGGAGTTTCGTTTGTAAGTTGTATCGACGGGTTTCCACCAGTGCATATTGCGTCATACCTGTCGGGCATCGAAGAGCCACGCTTCAGAAGCTATTAACAAAGGCTTTGATGGACTCTCCCTTCTTTTACTTAGTGGCAAGAAGGGTATGGACAGAGACTTTAGTGTCGTCTTTAAAGAATCTTGATAGGAAGAGTCTCTCTATATCTGTCTATTTCTGAATACATCCTGCAGGCAGTTTCATAAACCATTCGAAGGCAAACCCCTTAAGGGTGCCAATGAACAAGCGAGTTAGTATGGCATTGTTTGATATCACATTCTCAGTTTGTGACTTGAAATGATAGATATGTTGGTTCGGTGACCCGTTACCGTCAAAAGCTTGTAGTGTCGGGGCCTCGAACTTTGGAGGATAAGGGGCTAAATCCCATTCTGCCGGATAAGGCCCGACAAATTCCTCTTCTTAGAGCTCACTTCTATTGGCAATGGCACTGAGGCGGGCTTCCAACTCTTCCATTTTTGCCGACAGAGGATTCTAATTGTTCTCATTCCTCTTCTCCTCTTGAGATGAAGATTCTATGTGATGAGCTTCTTAATCAGAAGCTTCATTCACTTTTTCTTTTCTTTTTGAAGGTTGACCCCTCCTTCATGATGATTCCGGTTGAGGTGTTGAGCTGACCATGTGAAATTGAGCTCTATCTGCAACAATTTGGGCAATCATATCTCGTTGATCGATAGACTCTTGTTGTGATCGCATGGTCTCTTGTTGCGACCACATATTTTCTTGCATCACAGCCTGATATTCTTCAAGTCTCTTCCTGAGATCTTCAGTATTCTCCGTTGTGTAGACAGCGCTCTCATGTTCCACGAAAAAACTAGAAGATTGGGAATCTACAATGGCCGAGTACTCGTCATCAGGCCCTATCCCTTTAGCTAGCCTCTGATAATGGACAAGTGGTATGACTCCCTTTTGTGTCTGAGTGTGTTGGTAAATCCCTTCAAATTTATCCGAGATTTCTCTAACACTTAGAGAATGATTGTTACCCAATTCATCCGAACTAGAGGCTGATGACTTTCCCCTGCTAACCATATTGATAGTAACTCTAGGGTATTCATCCTCTGAAGCGACGTTCATTGGTGGGTTGAATACCAATGAAATGGTTGTGCATGAGCAGCATTGGCATCTCGAGGGGACTGTAGAAATTAGTCGTTCGCGTTGGCATGAATGAACAATTTGTTGTATCGGTCTTTCCCTTGATAGGAACTCTCTCAAACCTATTGCAGCGACTCGAGGAGAGTTACTCACTAATCGTGAGGTTTGAAGTGGACCCCCCAGTCTATGATTGGACGGGTCAGATTCCTGATGAATATGAATTTTAAATCCATGTTGGTCTTTTTGGACAAGAACATCGCGTCTAGCATTTGGAACGCATGGTCCGTGTCTCTTTTGAGAAAAGATACCCTGAAGGTTGCGTTCAGGTTGTGGAACGCGGGTTTGAGGTCCGTGTTTTGTTTGTAAAATGCTTCCTTTTCTGTCGTGTTTTCGTTGTGGAACACGGATGTGGTGTCCACATTTTATATTAGAAATGCTCCCATGAGGGTCGCGTTTTGTTGGGAAAATGCTCCTTTGAGGGTTGCATTTCATTAGTGAAATGCTCCTGTAAGGTTCGCGTTGTGATTGCTGAACACGGATTTGAGACCGTGTTTTACTTGTACAACACGCTGTTGAAGGCTACGTTCTATTTGGTCATCGTGAAGTTCGCGATCGAGTGCAGAAACGTGAGGCTTATGTTTTGGCTCACAAACGCGAAGTTCACGTTGATTGAGAGATCGGCTTTCTCAGAGTTGTGCTCGTCACTGGGATCTTCTCCTTCGTCGCACAGCATTCTTCTTAGCCTGTTTCAAGGCTTTTGTAATAATGTCACCATCTGTGATGATCAGGTTAATCGTGGTGATAGGCCTCTTGTGACTCATTGCCCTAGGTTTAGGCACAGGTACGGGACTTCTAACTCGAT
>JBAKGM010000365.1:27134998-27156737 GCA_037177215.1 Asparagus racemosus | reverse complement strand
ACCCCTTCTCATGTGGAGATGGTGGCTTATAAATAGGCAAGGAGAGGCATGGCCACTTTCTTGATTTGTGGGATATGTCCATGCCCAGTTGAGGAGAGCTATACTCCCTGTGGGATGTGACCACTATGAGGAGAACCATGCCCTCTGTGGGATGTGACCACTATGAAATGTGACAACTCCCATGCTTCAAGTGGGCGGTTTTGGAAAGCCTGCGGGTGAGCTTGTCTTATGCAGGCGAGCTTCAAGCATGCTGGCGAGCTAGCGACTCTGCAGGCGAGCTTGGTCTTTGTCGGGTTCTGGCATGCAGGTGAACCAAGGTCTGTAGAAGAGTTTCAGGTCTTTCAGGCGAGCTTCAAGCATGCGGGCGAGCTACAAGCCTTCAGGCGAGCTGGCGACTCTGCGAGCGAGCTTCAGGCCTTTTAGGAGAGCTTCAGGCCTTCAGGCGAGCTCGGCTCAATGGTGCAGGTGAGCTTGGTGCAAGCGAGCTTGCGGGCGAGCTTACCTTGTGCAGACGAGGTCCAAGCACGCAGGCGAGCTCCAAGTCCTCATGCGAGCTTGCTCTTGTGGCGAGCTAAGCTCCTTTGCAGGCGAGCTTGCTCTACAGGCGAGCTCGGGTCAATGTGCATGCGAGCTTCAGGCCTTTCAGGTGAGCTTCAAGTCTTCAGGCGAGCTCGACCCAATGTGTAGGCGAGTTTGGTGCAGGTGAGCTTCAACAACCCTTCAGGCGAGCTTGCGGGCAAGCTTACCTTGTGTAGACGAGGTCCAAGCACGCAGGCGAGCTCCAAGTCTTCATGCGAGCTTGCTCTTATGGCGAGCTAAGCTCCTTTGCAGGCGTGCTTGCTCTACAGGCGAGCTGCAGAACATGCTAAGAAGAACAGGTGGTAACTTTCAAACCGTAAGTTGGAATTGGACGAATTATATACGAAAATCGACTATCTCGACGAGACGGAGCCAACCAAACCTACCCAGAGGGTTTGGTTTGCTTCGGTCGTTTTGCCAAATTCCTTCTGGTTTGAGCGATATCAGCACTTTTATCCTTTAGTTGGGCCTGACTTTACTCAGATGGGCTTGACTTCACTCAGATAGACCCTTAAGCTCTTTTGCTTATCCCGAGTTGTTGTACGAGGATTAAGGCAATTTTTATTAACTACACGGGCGTCGATTATCCTATGCCTTGAAAGGGATGTAGATTTCTTGGTAGATAGAGAGGAAACGGCTGCGGGCGTGTGAAAGAAGTTAGAAAGTACCTTCATGACGAAGAGTCTAACAAACCGGATCTACTTAAAATCTAAATTGTATACTTGCAAGATGGAAGAAGGCTCATCAATCCGGGAATATATCAATAAGTTTGATAGGATCATGTCAGACTTAAAAGACATAGATGTGAAAGAAGAAGACGAGGATCAGGCGCTTCTATTACTTCTATCTCTACCGAAGTCTTATGAGAACCTGGTACAAACACTGATACTTGTAGGAGACAATTTGAAGATGGGTGAGACTAGAATGACACTTCTAGCGGATGATCTTCGAAAGATTGCAACCAGTGACATGACTACTGGTGGTAACAAAGAACAAGTGCAGGGATTGTTTGCTAGAGGAAGGAGCAATGAGCGAGGAAAAGGCAAGAGAGGAAAGTCTAGATCTAAATAGAGACATCTCCCAACCATCCGGATCACTCATGGTTCCCCTATAAGAAACTAATATTAAATTTACATTTTACATATTTAAAATTTTCTAGCTTCTAAAATATTTCCCTTTTCCCTCCATCTTAAAATTTTAGAACATGTACACTAGTAATCTCAAGGCTATGTACTGACCCTCTTAGTGTTTCATATAGACCAAGAGAGTGTTGGTTGTCATATGGATCTAGTATCGTCATGGTGCAACATAAATCCTGATTCTATCAGAATCCCACATAATGTAGGGATATCAATGCCATTCGCGGATGGGTAGGGGGTTAATTTGGAAATTTTATTCTAAAACTTTATGGTTAAAACATATCCACTCCTATAGAGATGGTAGTGATATGATCCTTTCTCATTCAAGATCCGAGAAAGTAGATCCATATGAGAGTTTATTAAATTTGGTTGTCTAAGAGGACATGAGACATAAGAATAATAGGTGCTGGTGGATTGTCATTTGTCATTCACATTATGATTTTGCTCGAACCTATATATGGGGTGCATTCTTAGTATGCATCATATCTTAATTGATTATTTCCAAATAAAACATTTTAAAAGAAGTGTAGATAGTCAACATATACAATATCCATAATCCATAACCACACTAGGTTACGTTGCACAACCCGAGTTTACTCTTCATATATTGCGTTGTCATTAAATATGTGATACTTTCATATTCATGCCTTATGTTTTTTTCCCCCTTTCTTAATCTAGTCTTACAATTCCTTTATATGGGTTTTCTGATCCATTCATCACAATACTTGTTACATTAGGTATCGTCTTCATTTTACATGCTTGCTTGAATGCTTTCTGATAGTTTTGATTGCGCATCTAGCTACAGAACCTTGATAGCACGATCGTGTCATATTTACTTTCCATTGAAAAGATGTAGCATTTTGTGGCCACCAAGCTATTGAAAGTATGTTATAATTTTGAGGTCTTATCAAAGTTAGATGTATGTATTGCCTACTATGATTTCACAAACTTACTTGTTGTTTATTTGTAATTCTGTGATATATATTACATACAAAATGGCGTTCCATAGCTAATGTTAATAACATCAGTCCGTCTGTGATCAACATCTGTGACCACATGTTCATCGCTATTGTATAAAACATCATCAATGTATTACCATCCATTGTTGATGTAGCTTCCGTCGCTTATATGCTGTAGCGACGGAATAATCCGCCACCGATGTACATCAGTGGTGGATTCTTGTGTTGTGTTCTCTTGTTTGTCACTGATGTGCTTCAGCAGTGGATTTGGGGTCATCAGTAATGGATTTGTCATTGTCCGTTTTCAACTAGTGGATGTCCTTGTCTTTATACATGTACGGTTAGCCAAGCTATCTCCCTATAGACTCAATTACCCTCACTCGTCTGTCTCCATCTCTCTTTAAAAGTGTAACAACTAATAGAGCATATGTTCAGTCATATATAACTAGGAGCATGTCTAGTAAGTGGTCAAAGTGGGCAAATAGATTATTTTGGTTTATAAACCATCAAAAAATAAGCTAGGGTACTGTAGCTTATTTTTGGTGACTTATACATCATAAGGTTTGGCCAAGCAAAAGACTAATATAACCCTCATCATTTCACAAAATTCCAAGCCCCATTTATCTTCCTAGAACCTCAGTTAAATGACTTTTGATCATTTTGATAATAATGATGGCTTATAAGTCATCCATTTACCAAACACCCTACTATTAAAAATAAATTATAATCCACTAAACTTACCAAACACTTTGGTTTATAATTCACTAGGCTAAAAATCCATCTGTGGATTATAGGCCAAGTGGATAACCCAAAGTTGTTAAATATGCTCTAATTGACCAGTCCTTTAATTTTCGATGAATTTTCTCGCTGGCTTTTTTTTACTGCCTCTAGGTTTTTCATTATGTGTAATTTTCCACGTCCCCCAACCTAGAGTAGCTAGGTGCGGAAGTAAAATCAATCCTTGCCCATACATGAGTTTTTCTAGTACCAAATGAGTCACTTCAAATAGTTTCATTGCTTCAGCCCATAATATGATTAATCCGGCATTGGCTACATGAACTCCAAGAAGTTTACCAAATAAGTCTGGCATTCTCGGCCTACCAAGAGAAACCGGTGGTTTCTTGGTCATGACCAGCTAAAGCTAAAGTTCCATTAAAAAGCATTTCCATGGGCTAGAACCTCCTCAGGGAATATAAGACTTTCATGAGGCTAATCCTGAGCTGCCATCCAAGCATGAATACTTTTGTTTAAGAGAATATTTTTAGTGTAGAATGTCTCAAATTCAGGATCCTCCGCTATGCAGATTTCCTGGGAAACAAAGTCTTAGGCACGTGGGTTCAAAGCCAGATTGACTAGCCCAAGAGCACTCATCCATAAACGGGTTACTAGTACAACTAACATAAACAAAGCCTTAATTTCCTATATATACAAAAAGAAATATGGATGTTAACACAATTCATTTCATTCTACTTTGTAATAATTCGGTAGATTTAGTTTTGTTTATCCTTTAGTTCAGTCTTAATTTCGATTTCTTCTGTAAAATATAATTTTTATAAAAAATAAGGAGTCTTTACGTCTCATTACCGAGGATCTTGCTTCAAAAAAAATACGCCATATGGGCTCTTTACTAGGATTAACTTGTAAAAGACCTAGATTTGGAAGAGATCTTAAAAACCCATTGCGTTCTATAAAAAATCACAATATTGTATTCGTCTAGAAGAATAATAGAAATTATGTTTTCAATATGATGTGACAGAGTATCAATTACTTAGATACGTGCATATTGCTAGAAAAGCTAACGGGCTTGGGCAAATAGCAGAGATGGTGCATATTGCTAATTATGTGCATATTGCTAGGTGCGGAAGTAAAATCTAGCTAGATATTTTTTTTGAGCTAGGAATTATGTGCATATTGCTGGAAAAGCTCAAAGTTGTCAAATATGCTCTAATTGTCCAGTCCATTTATTTTCAATGAAATTTCTAGCTAGATGTTTTTTGAGTTCCTCTAGGTTGTTGAAGGCCCTATATTCCAAAAAAACATTGAATAGCCCTCTTTTTTGCTAAAATACAAAAGAGAAAAGAAAAAAAAAATTCTCCCAAGAGTTTTTAACAATCTAACTTCATCCCAACAAGAGAGGAAGGTAATGAAAACTTACTTCACTATTTACATACAAAGCCTTTTAATTTCACAGTGTATCTTTTATCTCTAAATCACTTAGTTGGGTGTCAGACATATTTTTGATAGCAACATAGCAATTCACAGATCTACAAAAGATTGAGCAAAAAAAAAGGGAAAATAACCACAGAGATAAAAAAAGATTTAACAAAATTTGACAATCAATTAATTACTTATGACAAAAAAAAAAAAAAGATTTAACGCCATTTGACAGTCAATTAATTACTTATGACCTCGAAGCACAGCAGGTCATGGTTCCACTAGTAATCAACAAAGGCTTATAGTCAATCTCTTAAATCCTAATCTCACATCCTCGCAGTCTCTATTCTCTCTTCTGGATACCAGAAAAATAATAGTCAATCCAAGATACATATCTATATTTAGGGTTTACCTTGAGACTCTCCGCTAGAATGAAATTCTATAGGTGCTCTATTCTGGATCCCAATACAATGTATTTCCCAGACAAATTAAACTCCATAAGTAGTAAGTTTTTGTCAGCACTTAACCTTCGCCCTCCTGACGTGTTTACTCGTGAGTGCTGGTCATTTTAATGGATCCATGAAGCTTTTTTTCTTGAAAAAAAATGAACGGTAAAGCTTGAGGAGGAGCCTTCCACCAAGTGCAGATTCTATCAGAACACTCCCATAGAACGAGATAATTTATACCATATACGAATGTTTGGAGATTAGTTTAAGAATTTGTAACTCTTCTATTTATGATATAAATCATCTCGTTCCTATAGGAATGGTTCTGATAGGATCATTATTTGTATTCCACCCTCAGGAGCCAACACAACATCATCTATCAGAATATTTCAAAAACAACAAATTAGTTATAAATGACAAAATGGCTAACTCCCTCTTAAAGTATTGTTGAAGTTCCAACTTGCCCCCTAAAGTGTCAATGTGCCTATTTTCCTCCTTATACAATGTTTCTTTGTTCAATGTGGTCCTTTTGTGAAACAACAGTTAAATACTTAATGGAATGTCAAGTGGCATATTATTTTTTTGGGATTTTAACTGAAATTTACAAACAACTCTAAAACAAATTTGAAAAAATATAAAACACAGGCTATAAATAGGAAATTACAAAAAAAAAACCCAAAACTTATAAATAGTTCCATGAAAATCTGAAATTTACAAGCCTTGAAAAAATCCAAAATTTACACAAAACACCCTGAAAATTAGAAATTATAAAACGGACTTCAAAATTTCTAAAAACTATAAACAACCCACTGAGAATCTGAAAAATTGTAAAAGACCCTGAAAATTTCAAATTTTATAAAAAACCCTAAAAGATTTTAAAATTATAGAAACATCTAGAAAAATAAAAAAAACTTGAAACTCCAATTTTACAATTAAGGGGGCTGTTGGTAATTTTGGGATTTTTAGGGTGTTTTTTATAATTTCTAAATTTTCAAGATGTTTTTTTGTATATTTGAAATTTTATAGGGCCGATTTATAATTTTGTTGATATTTAGAGGGTTGTTTGTGAATTTCATATTTCAAGGTGATTTTTGTAGTTTCAAATTTTTTTGGGGTGATTTTTGCAAATTTAAAATTTCAAGTGGTCAATTGTATTTTTTATATTTTTCATGGAGCTTTCCAATCAGGGTGTTTTATGTAGTTTTTTAATTTTGTTTTGATGAGTTTTTATAAATTGCAAACTTTTTATAGGGTTGCTTGAAATTTTCAAAATTTACGTTAAGTTCAACAGTTGTTTGACATAAGAGACCGCAGAGCAAATAAACATAATATTAAAAGAAATATATGCAACTTGATAATTTAAGGGACAAGTTGAAACTTCAAGAATACTGTAAGGGATACAATCATTTTATCGTAGCATTTGCGAAATCGAGTCCTCGACTGTGTCACAATAGCTAGGCCAATTCGGCACAAAGGATATCCCAATTTGATGGCCCCACTAAGGAGGGCTCATTTATCAGTATACGACAACGTAGAGATAGTTTCGTCCAACTCCTTTTTGTTTTGTTTTTTTTTTTTTCGTATAAAGCCAATCTATCAACTTTTCTCTTTGAACGCACCAAAGCTGCCTCCTCTTTCCCTCCTCCTAGTCTCTATCCTTCACCTCCCATCCCCCTTCCATCAATCTTGACCTCCATGAAACCCCTCATCGTCTTCCACCTCCTCCTCCTCCCTACACTTCTAAATTGCGACCAAGTCAACGTCTTCCAGTCTGAGTACTCTGCCTTGATTGCCCTCCGTCGAACCCTTAATTCGACCCTCCTCAATTCGTCTTGGTACAGCCTGCAAGGCGCCTTCAATCTATCCTCATGGCAGGGAATCCGTTGCATCAACAATCGAGTCGTGTCAATAACCCTAGAGGGCATCGGCCTGTCGTGCCATATGGACGACCCCTTCGCCCTCTCGAACCTCACTGAGCTCACTCTAGTTAGCTTCAAGAACAATTCGATCTCTGGAACAATGTTTGATTTCTCCTTCAATCCTAATATCACTACAATCGACATGTCGATGAACAAATTCAACGGTCATATATCGAACTCACTATTGAATCTAAATCTACTAGAGACATTGCGGCTTGATCACAACAAGTTGAGTGGATCAATTCCTCCCCTTAACCAACCTAGTTTGAAGGTGTTCAACGTCTCGTACAACGAGTTAACGGGTCAGATTCCAACTACATCCAAACTCCAATGGTTTAACGGAGCATCCTACACTGGGAATCCTCAATTGTGCGGTCATCCGAGTCCTAACCCATGTCCGGACTCATTGGGCCCTGAATCCGTTGCCAACGGCCATGACAGCGGGTCCAATATGTTCTCAAAATCATCTGTGCTTATAGTTGTATTCGTAGCACTACAAGTCATTGGCCTGATTGCTTTCTTGTGGATCGTCTTTGTCCTGTACAAGCGGAGAAAAAGAAGGATTAGCATGGAGAAAAAGAAGAGTGAGGAAGCTAATGGCGACGACGACGACGACAACAACAAGGAGAAGAGTGAGGAGAAGATCGAAGTCATAAGCGACGCTGTTCGAAGAAAGATTGTGTTCTTCAATGGTGATGGGGGGTTTCACATCGATGATCTTCTCAAGGCGTCTGCGGAAAGTATGGGGACTGGGAGCTTCGGGGCGTGCTACAAGGCGACACTCGGAGATGATCGGAATATTGTGGTGAAAAGGATGAAGGATGTCAGTCCTATGACCGATGAAGAGTTTGGTAGTCATATTAGAGCTCTTGTTGCAAAGGAGCATTCGAACTTGTTTCCTCTGCTTGGTTACTATTGCTCAAGTGATGAGAAGCTCTTGCTGTACAACTTGGCTCTCGATGGCAGCCTCTTTGATCGAATCCATGGTGAGTAATGAGTACGTAGCAAGTGTCTATGACAGTTCTTTGCATAAATTTGTAGTCAAATGAAAGTCCTCAGGTTTAATTGACGGCTTAAGGATGTTATAATGTTCGTATAGTATACGAACATAATACATAACTCTCTCTGGTAGATGATTCGTTCACATAGTTTAAGGCTTATTCGATAAGAACACTAGACAATAGTTTTCTCCCTCAAAATTTAATACTTTCGCGGATGCACTTAATTTATTTTACAATCAAAGTAACAATGTGAAGGAATCATCTATGATTCAGAAACACCATGATTCAACCATGCTTCTACCATGTATTTAAGATCAGCAACAAGAAAAAACCGTAGAACTAGGGTTTCGTGTAGGATTTTTACATATTTTCAAATCTAACAATCCGTGTATAGGTAAACCATGTTAGATCTTATGAAAACTTGTCTAAAACATTAGAGAATCAGCAAGAAAGAACCCTATCAAGTTTTAGCATGAAAATCTAGGGTTTATCACATCCAAAGAAAACTAGGTGACAAAGAGAATCCCCATGAATAAAGAGCAAGGTGGAGAAAACTCTCACCTAAATTGAAGATTGCATATCTCTCTCTCTCTCTCTCTCTCTCTCTCTCTCTCTCTCTCTCTCTCTCTCTACAGCCGTCCTCTCCTATAGAACTCTTGCTCCCAAAGTTGCATTTCAAAAAAAAACTTAAGAATCTGGGATATTTGTAGACATTGGACCTATTTGCAAATATTATGAATATTATTTCTTTTACTCTTCTAACCCTGAGGGGTATATATATTAATGCCCTTTACTATTAAGTCCAATTCATGATTAATTCATGAATCTAATTCTAATAAAGTTATACTTTAGGGAATTTCATCATTTTGAGTAAAAATACTTATATATTTTGCAATAATCTCCTCAATTAAATATATTATTTAATCGAATAGTCCGGGATCTTATAGAAAGTTTTCTTATCGTATCACTAGTAGATGTAAGTTTAGGCTAAACCACGTAAATCTTGGTGCTTACATTATATCCTTTTCTTATCTAGTTTGGAGTAGAGAGTATTTTGACCGAACAACTTGTGCTGAGGAGTCAACCTTGGTGTTCTTTCACTTCATTCTTGACCAAGGAGCCAAGGATCTTAGAGAGATTATGTGGTGACAACAACATTCAGTGTGGTGGGTAATGGCTATGGTGGAGCTGATATGGGCTTCGGGTGCATGCAGTTCGTGGGGCAGATTTACCTTGATCAAAGTGGTATCACATGACACCATTATGATCAATGACCACCAAAACCCTCACCCACTTACAACCCATAAATCTAAAACCTCAGCCTACTAACAAAAGCCCCGCAAACTAGGTGAACGTTCCTCATAAATCTCCATAAATCACTTATATTTCCAACTTTCCATCTAACCCCCACCTAAGTTAAAATTTTAATTAAAAAAAGAGTACAATTCAATTTCAGCATTGAAAACCTGCAATCACTTTTTTTTTACTATCCTCGGATCTCACAGGCCCTGGCTTCTTCTCTGTCCTAACGCCTCCTTATCCCTAGCTCCTCCTCAGCTTCTATCGACAAGATTCTTGTTGGCAGTCCTTAACTCTGTCTTAACGAGTTATTGATAGTTTCTATATATAGAATTTAGGATAAGATCTATCCTTTAGTATAGTTGCTTTTAAACATGACATTAATTTTATCCTTATCCGTGCTACAGCAAAAGAGGATTTTTATAATGAAGCTTATAAAGTTGCAAAATAAAATGAGTGATGATTGGCTCAATAATTACTTGGTGGCATATGTTTGATGGTGTTACTATTATGTGATTATGTACTTTTAAAAAAATATGAAAACCTTTTGAGAGTAATTGCATTTTTTTAATTATTAATTATTTAGTGATATCACTTTTCAAAATTTGATGTCTTGTGACATGAAGGTCACGGGTTCGAATCTCGAAAATAGCTCCCCAAAATGGAAGTAAGGCTACATACATCTGACCATTGACCCTTCTCAGAGACCACAATAGTGGGAGCCTCATGCACTAGATCGCGTTTTATCACTTTCCAGAAATTTTGGAACCGCCGCTAATAGGTTGGACCCGTGAAGAAAATGTAGAACGCTTAAAAACTAACACTATATCATTGTGTTGATCTTCTATGTATTTGTCCAACTTTATCCCATAGTTTGTTTTCTAAATAGACTAAAGATAACTACATTATGTTTTCTCTTCTCGCTTTTAGTTTTCTAGTTATCGATCACTGACTAATTACTGTCTACAAAAAGGAGGAAGAGGGGAAATTACTAGAATCCCATTCAAATGGAGCTCAAGGCTCTCAGTGGCCAAACACATAGCCAGAGCCATGGAATTCTTGCACAGAACAACTAAGAGAGGAGATGAAGACTCTGTTCCTCACGGCAACCTCAAGTCCTCCAATGTCCTCCTCCAATCTGACGAAGCGGCTCTCGTATCCGACTACGGCCTACTTCCATTAATCCCGGCCCCACTCGCCCCCAAAAGAATGGCCGCGTATCACTCGCCTGAGTACCAAAACAACCGAAAAATATGCAAGAAGTCCGACGTGTGGAGCTACGGCTGCCTGCTTCTTGAGCTCATGACGCGTAAATTTCCAATGAACTCTCAGGTCAGACGGATGGACGGAGGGGAATTGGTCGGGTGGGTTCATCGGGCTGTGAGGGAGGAGTGGACTTGTGAGGTGTTTGATGCGGAGATAGCGATGGAGAAGGGGGCGATGCAGGGGATGTTCAGGCTGCTGCAGGTGGCGCTATGGTGCTGCGAGAGCTCGGTTTCCAAGAGGCCGGACATGATGGAGGTGGCGAGAGCGGTGGAGGGGATTGCGGCCGGCGTAGACAGGCTGGTGGAGGAGGAGGAGGAGGAGGAGTCAATGGAGGAGATCAGTTACTGATGAAGTGAAGTATGTAGATTGTACGTCATAAGTTTTCATCAGCGGAGAGATCTGTGTTGAACTCTTGAGATTCGACTTTCGTGTGATGATAATTCTAATAAAGAGAAGCTGTAACCTTAAGAAATAATAGTTACTATCGTTGCAATAAAATTAGCTGTTAGTTTCATTTATATCATCTTGGGGATAACTTGCAAGTATGTGACATATGAATAGTATTTAACATTACTTAGCAAAGATCATTAGTGTCATTTTTAAGATACAGGTGCCTCAATAAAGAATATACCGAATTAATGTCTCTATCATCTTATACTTTTTGTAATGGCCTAGGTAACTAATTTACATGGGAAAAAAAAAATACCCCTTGATATGCTCAACACGATCACTAGGAGAATCATAAGTTGTTCATGTACTATCAAGGATTAGGTTGAATAAAATTAACAGATGTACTAAAGTATTGATCTCCTAAGGATTGGTGAAATATTCATAGACAAAGGCAAATCCCTTTCATTGGATTGGATGTCAACTTGTTCTCATTTTTATACCCTGTTCTTTTCTTTTCTTTTCTTTTCTTTTTCTTCTTTTTCCCCCCTGATCAACTTTGATTTCATTTATCTTGTTGAGAATAAAGATATTTTTCTATGTGTAGTGAAATAAAATAAAGGGTTAATTGAGGAGAGACCCCTGTACAATCACCCAATTGTGAATGAGCCCCTGTAATTATTTAAACAATTTTCCTTTTTTCCCCCCTTGAAACTCATGGAGAAAAAGATCAAACATGAGAAAACCAACATCATGTGCACTTGATAGACTGACTAAAGCCATATCTAGCGAATTATCTGCCTCTTCAAAAGGAGTTAAATTCTTTTGAGTGCATTATTCAGGAAACATCCTTTTGAACTCTCCTACAACCAAACTTAACCCATTATGCTAAATTCATGCTCCTTATCTCCCACCATCAAGAAATGAGGGCCCTCATCAACCAACATCCTTCCATCTTCCTCAATCCTGCTCAAATGCTTGCATGGGTTTATATCAAACTCGACATCTGATTTGTCTCCAGCCTTTAAGTGCACAGTCTCGAATCCAATCAATTGTTTCATCGGGGCTCCACCACGTACATTATCCCTTCTCAAGAACAGCAACACTGAATGCTTTGCATCCATTGGACCGTGATTGCTAACTCTCACTGCAGCAGAAAATTTCAGTTTCTGACACTGTTCAGATCCCAATTTTGATATATCATAACTAATGGTTTTTTGTGAATCCTTGACAGCTTGGAGTCTGATTGTTTTGTTCATGCGGAGGATTCCCTGAGTTGTAGAGGTGAACTCATAAGAAAATGTGGAGTAGCTCAGGCCATAGCCAAATTCGAAAACAGGGTTGCCAGTGAAAAACCGGTAGGTTCGTCCTGGATAGCCAGTGGCAGGGTCTGCTCTCATCCTCATGTCGGTCATCGCCACATTTGTGAAGTTTTGTGGGTACCATGTAACTGGTAGTCTTCCCCCTGTAATATCATCCAGACCTTTAGAAGTTTAAAGTACTAATAATGCACCATAGATGTTAAATTTGCTGCATGCTTATTTGGTGTCATAAATTGGACAAATACAATTGTTGTTTACTTGGAGTAAACCATGGTCCTCTCGAAAGTTTGAACTTGAACAAAGGCAACAGCCCCATCTTTAACCAAGGGAATTCAGTAACTTTAACTTCAAGATGAGTATTGATACAAAAGAATTCAGTCAAGAAGATATAGAATTAGACCGTCGCTAGATTTTGAAAGATATATCATCATAACAGCGACATTAATAATTGAAATACACAAATTGCCTAGCAGTCCCCATAGTGTTCATCAATCGTAGTCCTTCCTGTACTAATAAATGATCTTTATTTTATCAGTATGAATAACTAAATACATGTGTCTCCGTGTGGCGCCAACACTTAAAAAACTACTGAAGTGGTACATATATTGTTTTCTGTTCTATGAATATGTATCAAACTTTTGATTTAACTCATTCAGCTATCTAACATTTAATTTATCTCATTTTGTTGAGTTTAAAAAGATTACTAGATCATTGAAAGATATCCAAACAGCAAAGTGATTTTCAGTTTTTCACCTGGATTATGTTCACCGAAGATAACATCAGTAATTGCCAGTCCACCAGCTTCACCGGGATAACCAGCCCACAATATCCCTCCTATATTCTCATCATCCTTTGCGAAACTAACATCCACAGGACCACCACAAAGTAGCACCAATATCACTGGCTTCTTTGCTTCTCTCGCCACGCTTGTTATTAGCATTTGCTGCTTACCTGGCAGCACCAAATCCACTCTATCGAGCTTTTCCTTCTCTTCAGTTAAATCCAACCCCATGAGCATAACAACTTGGTCTACTGATTTTGCCAATTGTACAACTTCATCAATTGAGACATCAACACAAGCCACATCCTCACACCCCTGCAGAAATTTTGTATCTGTAACATAGCTCTGGAGTGCCTGAAGAGGAGTTATGGAGCTACAAGGAGGCCCTGCGTAATTCCCTAACATGACAACGTTTGCATTTGGGCCAATAACACCGAGGGAAGTTGTCTTAGATTTTGTCAGAGGTAGGAGATGGTCTGAGTTCTTTAGTAGGACTATGCCTTCTCTTGCTGCTTCAAGAGCCAAGCACTTGTTCTCCTTTGTGCAGACATCGGTGGAAGAGAGTTTTCCATAGAGATGGTTTTTGGGGTCTCCATTGAAGAGACCGAGCCTCATTCTTATTGAGAAGAGGTTGTGAAGTGCTCGGTTTATGTCAGACTCTGAAAGCTTTCCTTGTTGGACAGCTGAGGCTGCATACTTTTGAACATATTTACCACAATTCACATCCATTCCTGAGATATGTTTTAATCATATGACAAGCGAAGCAATAATTCATCAAGTAGTGATTGAATTTATAACGCCCGAAAATTCTCAATCTAAATAAACCTAGGAGATAGATGGCAGTATGAATATTGCACATACCAGCTTTGAGAACATCTGCAACAGCATCTTCTGGTGTGCTTGCATATCCTTGAGCATCATGGATGATTGAAACTGCATCACAGTCTGAAGCGATGTACCTATTTCAATCGCAAAATAGGATTTAATGATATAGAAATATATTAGTTGTGGTATGTTTAAACATTCAATATGCAGCCAACACAATATTGAATTTGAAAGAAAGCAATTGAAGTGATCATAAATAAGCGATATAACTGATGAATTTAAGCTCTTAATATCTTAAGATCTTACCCATAAAACCCCCAAGAATCCCTTGCAGTTTTTGTTAGAAAGTTGTAATCAGCGCACATTGGTACTCCATTAACTTGATTGTAAGAGCACATAATTCCACTAGCTCGAGCCTCTTCAATACAACTCCTGAAAGGTGGCTGAAAACTATCCTCCAAATCCTGTATCGATACCTGAAACCAAGAATTAAATCCAATTCTCAAAACCCCACCAAAAGTAATTCCATTTTCTGACAAATTAGATAAAAATTTACCACAGCATTAAACGTGTATCTAGTTTTTCCCTTCCAATTGTCCATATCATAAGCTGTGAAGTGCTTGCAACAAGCTGAAACCTTAAGCTCTTCAGAGTAATTTCCGTCAGAGGAATAACCCTGAATTCCTCTTACATAGTAGGTTGCATATTTTCCAGCCATCATGGGATCCTCCCCAGGTGTCTCTTGGCCTCGTCCCCATCTCGGGTCTCTAAATATGTTTATGTTTGGCGACCAGAATGTTAGCCCCTCTGCCTGCCCAGCATTGTACATTGCCCGAGCTTCTACTCCAATTGCCTTCAAATGTAACAAAAGTTGGAAATTACTGGGAAGCAGAATTTCGATTCAAACGCACTAATCCTTCTGGTTGTAGAAGGAGAATAATCAAAACCAGTTCTTCTTCATGATACAGTTCAAATTATATGGATATGGAATAAGATGAAAAGTGTTTTCATGTCAATAAATGAAACATAAATGCTTTTGAGTAGAAAATAGGCCTCTGATGTTGTGATAATATGGAATTTGCTCATAATAAAACTCTTTTTTTGGAATGCTGGTTTGTTAGACAAATTTGTGGACTGGTTTGGCTCTGATTTCGCGCTTATCAACAAAAGGAGTGAAACTTTGCTGTGATGGGGATCTTCTGATTAATCTGGAAAGAGCAAAACCTACATATCTTTATGGACAATCCTTTAAAACAGAAATCATCCACAACTCAACCAGGCTTGCAAATTTTGATTCAAGTATTTTGGTAGAAAAATTGTAGCTTTGTGGTGTTCCTGTATACCTCTTGATATCAAGTTTTACTATGTAACCATTTTTTGCATTCCACACTTTTCCTCTTATAATTACATGGACTCCCTTCTTTTCCCTAAACTATCAAACGTTAGATCTTGTTTAATCAAAATATTATCATTAGATCATGAACATTGCACTAGTATTGACCCAACTTAGTTTATACCTGCCCAATTTGGTACCAGAGTTGAGTATTGAAAGATGCAGCAGTGTGGATAACTTGAGGAAAACTCGTAACAGACTGAATTGAGCCATTGAAGTGAATCCCCCTGCCGGAGGTGGACACCCCGTGGAGGGACTCCGACCACCATTTGTATCCCGGAACACCCAACCGATCAATTGGAGGCGCGATATCACCCAATTGAGCTATCTTCTCCTCTAAAGATAGACGAGAGATGAGATCCTCGACTCTATCGCTAATGGGCAATGTTGAGTTGCAAAATGAATGGGTTTTTGATAGAGGATTCGACGGATCACATGAGAATGGAGGGGATAAAGATAGGAGTAATTGAAATCGGAATAGAACAACGAAGAAGAGAATTAGTGAAGGACCACTATTGATCTTCATCACTCTTGAGCGAAGACTACAGGAAGAAGAGGAAGAATGAAGGAGCTGAAGTTCTCTTTTGAGGCAAGGAAGTTATGGGCACAAACTGAGGGAATGTTTCTATTTGAGTTGAAATGACCAGAGTGCCCTTCTGATGACAGAGGTATTTATGAGGTGATCGAGCAAGTTAAGGATGGGTGTTTTGGGTAGTGGAAGAACTCGTCTTTTAAGTAGGGAGAGGACAAGGTTAGCCGTTGAGCTTTCAGGTGATTCCCGCCATGTTCTAAGCTTGAGTGTGAGTGATACGGTCACCGCAGGTGAGCACAAATGTACTCTCACCTTAGCTTTTACTGGTCAAAATTGCATGTTATTTGAGGACGAAGGCAGTGGGCTAAGGCGGTGATGGGATCAATACAGAAGGTTGGTAGGGATTTTAAAAGGCTTCATGCGGAGCGATAGACGGAAAATTTTTGACTCTGATTACTTTATTTTATTTTCGTAACGTAAGATTCCTGTAACGCTAAACGTCAGTTTGGCCTTCAGCCTTTGGTTTTGCTTCTCCGTGAACAGAATCATGCGGTTCTTACTCCTGCCACGTTCTCTTTTGAACATTCACATTTTTCACCAAAAAAAGAAAAAAGAAAAAAAGAAAAAGCAAATCATGACCATGTCAGCAACACGACTAAAATACAAGATTGATATTTTATATGAAACTTTTTTGACAATAAGATATTTTAAATAGCTCTGCCTTCATTTAGGCATATTAATTGTCCCAAAGATACAACAAGATATATTTTTTGATCAGCAGCACACTTCTCCGGTGAGCTCCTATCATGTGATTGCACGTGACTTTTTAAGAGCTGAGCACCGATATTGATTAATCGGCAAAGGTAACGCTGGTGAATAAACTAACCCTACAATCATCTTTTCCCCCAAATTGGCCAAATTCCCCCTTTTTTGAAAACTTGAAAGGGAGAGGGAGAGATTGTGGAGGGAAGGGAGCAGTTGAAGGTGGAAGGTTGCAAAGGTATCTCTGAGAGGGTGGACGTGATTGGCATGAGAAATCCTCTTGTTGAGGAGAACAGTGATACACCATAAATCTCAAGCAAAGGTGAGATCACCCTCTTTCACTATTCTTGGTGATGTTTTTGTTTTGAAGATGGACCCTTAATTGGTTGATTATTTTCAATTAATTGAATGATAATCTATAATTTTGGTGTTAATATTTATGAATTTTGCAAATTAGGGTTATTGTTATAGTTTTTTTATCAGTGACATGAAATTGGGTGAAAATGCTTGAAATTGGTTATAACTTATGCTTTTCATTGTCTTTTTTTTCTCTTTTCTTGCTTAAGATTTGCAGATGTCAATGCGATTCATGATTAAATATAGACCCGATGGGGATTTTATATTTGGTCCAAATGTGGAGTATATTGGTGGAACTTTTAATGTTGAGTTCTGTAATTCCGGAGACATTTCATTAGAGTATTTGAAAGAGAGGGTAGAAGATTATGGCTACAACAATCTAAGAAGTTTGTATTATTCTGTGCTTAGTGTAGAAGTGGATAGTGGAGGTTTGAAAACTATAAATTCAGATGAAGAACTTGCAGAAATGATTGAAACTGCACTTAGGCATAGAGTGATTGAAGTTTATGTAAAGCACAATGTTGACACTCCAATAGAAGTAGATGTCCCTATTGTAGATGGAAGTCAAAAAGAAATTCATGCACAAGCTGGTGAAGTAGTTAGCCCAAAACATCCATCTTTACATCTCCTAAAAAGAATGTACCGTGCACATGGAGGAAGAAGTATACTCCTAAAAGAAGAGCAACAAATGATGAGGACCAAGTAAGTGGTGCCAACCATCATAATAGCCCTATTCCATCACCAATGCATATACCACCAAAAGTGCCCATTCCAACAGATGAAAAAATTTCTTCTAATGACGATGATGACTGGGTGGAGGATGAAACTTATAAAATGGATCCTAGTGAGGATGATGTTGAAGATGATGAGTTGGTAAATGAGTTAGTACCAGAACAAGAAAAGAAAAGGGAAGCAGTTAATGGAGACTGATGAGAGTGGTAATTTGAATAGTGATAATAAGAGGCACACATGTATTTGATGCAGGAGTAGGTGAAGGAGGGGAATATGAGAGTAATGAGTCATTAGAATGTCAAGATAGTGAAATTCACAAGGCCTTAGACTCTGATGATGAGGAGTTATATGAAATTAGGTAAAAACATTTAGGCAATTTTAGAAGTAGAGAAGGGTTTAATTGCCTTTAAAGCTTAGGAAAGGTTGAATGATAATGATAGCCCCCCTCCCAGAGGTGTAGTTCCCCCTAGGGCACCAAAAGTTAACGTATCATCACTTCATGTAGAACAATCCAATGCACAAACTGATGAAGCAAATAGAATTCCAAGCCCTAATGATGATAATGCAGAGCACATTACACCAGATCATATCACTGACAATGACACAGAGAAGCATCATGCAAAAGATGAAATATCGAAAAATATATTTGATGGTTTGAATATAGGGGGTCTAAGCTCTAGAGGTACAGTTCTATAGAATCTAAGTGACCAAAATTCTGGACAATCTTTGAAGGAGGATATCATAGTGATTAGAAGGATAGTGATGATGAGGGACCCTTGGTTGATAGTGATACTGAAGCACATACTACAAGAATCAAAAGAAAAAAAACCAAGAGTAAACTACAAGTACTTCAATAAGCATGTGAACATGAAAGTAGTGTATTTTATTGAACGTATGTTTCTATTTTGAATATTCTAATCGGTATTTATACTTCATTAAACTAATAATCCCTGTTTACTTTATTTTGTAGGTTTGAAGTTCACATCTAGGAAGGCGTTAAAGGAGGCTATCCTTAATTACTCTATTCAAAAGCACTATGATCTAATGTATGGAAAGAATGACAAGAAGAGGATCCATGTAATGTGTTCACAATGTTATTAGGAGTTGAATGGTGGACCTGATTGTGATGATCATGGTGCTTGTCAAATAAAAGGTATGCAACCACACCATGACTACAGTAGGACTTTTAAAAATACATTGATTACAG
Source organism: Asparagus racemosus (assembly GCA_037177215.1). Classification (NCBI taxonomy): domain Eukaryota; kingdom Viridiplantae; phylum Streptophyta; class Magnoliopsida; order Asparagales; family Asparagaceae; genus Asparagus; species Asparagus racemosus. Next base: position 27,137,677 of record JBAKGM010000365.1, on the reverse strand, counting down.
AATATTGGCTTGCTCATGAGTATCTTGATAGAATTTTAAGGAACCCAGAGATGAAAGGGAAATATATACTGATATGAAAAAAGAGTATGAGATCAGTGTGCCACTAAGAAAATGTGGGAGAGCTAAAGAGAAAGATTTGAATGCAATACAATGATTGATGCAAAGGAAATATAGATTTGAATGCAATACAATGATTGATGCAAAGGAAATACAGTCAGTTCAAACCATAAATGAAAGAACTAATGAGGTCAAATCCTAATACTACATGTGTTCTCAAAGTGGTGGAGGTGGGACCAGTCAACTGACAACATACCTAAGTTTTTATATGAGTTTTCAAGCAATGATGATAGGTTTTATGCTTTGTATGATACGTATATTTGGTCTTGACTAATGTTTCCTGAAACATGCTTGTGGAGGTCAGTTATTATGTGCAGTGGGGAGAGATGCTAACAACCAAATGCGGCCAATAGCATGGGCAACGGTTAAAGGAGAGACAAGAAACTCATGACAATGCTTCTTGAGAATTGTCTCAAGATCTAAACATGAAAGATGGGAAGGATTGGATAGTTATGTCAGATAACAAAGGTAAAATTATTTAATTTATATATTTGTTTGTTTTTCTCATTTGGTTATTGATTTATTGTATTGACAAATATTGGAATCTAAAGCTCTTTATTGAGTTGTGTTTGTAGGTCAAGCTTTTGCAAACTAAGAAGTTAAATGTACTTGATTTTTATATTTTCTAACTTGGTGATGGCAATCATGGTGAATATGTGTTGAAACATGGTGAATACGTGTTTATGTCTCTTGATTGATGCAAATGTGGGTATATAGTAATTTAAGTTGGTGAGATAACACCAAAATTTTTATGAAACAATAAAAAAATTTACAAAGAAACGAATCATGTTCAACTTGCTATCTCTTTCATTAATTTGGCAACAACATTATAATGAAAATAGCATTCAGCTTTTACAAATTAAATCTCCATGTTCATAAGAACTAGAAAAAATACATACTCATAAACAATATAAGTAAAACTAACATGATATTTTCTCTTTTGAATAAATTCATATTCTTCTTCTCTATTTCAACCAAGCACTTCAATTTTCAACTCTTAGCTCTCATTTTAGTCATTTCTTCCACAATGCAAGTATTCTCATCTTGGCAAATATGAAGCTTCTCTTTCAATTTGATATTTTCACCATGACATACCATCAACTCAGCCTCATTTTCTTAATCAACCCCTCCTTTAGCTTCAACTCACTCCTCATATTAATGATTTCATCTAGTTGAAAAATCAGTAGCTGAGAATTCACATTGCAGATTGGTTTATCGACCCATTCCCATATTCTACAGCCACCATTTTGTTCATGTCACAAAAACAAAATTAGCAAAATCTTCAATAAGCATAAATTCAACAAGTAGATGAAATTAATGTTAAAAAATATACTCACATTGCTATTTATACATCTGTAGAACATTCGACTAGGGTTTTCATTTGTGAATAATATGAAATAGCCACAATTAATTCCACAATGACAAGTTTTGAGCCCAACTCTCGTTGCTTCTTCATTCCATGTTCTAATGCAAGTTAAACTGTTAAAATCAAGATTATTCCTTACCTGCAATCCAAAATTTCTATCTTTTCTGTTGGACCTTGAACACCAACTTGAGCTTGGAGATGGCATAACGTCATTGCTATAACACCCAAGTTGAAGTCAAATATCCTAAGTTTTCATCTTATCCCTCGTTCTTTTGCTTTTGCCCCATCAATTTCCCCTTAGATTCCTTTTTTCTATGAACCCTAATTTCGATTTGCTTTCAAAATTTCTCTCTTTTGCGATTGACTTCTAAAATTAAAGAACCCCAACTATCATCAACTAAAAAATCAAAATTATTCATCACGTGCAATCACGTGATGGAAGCTTTGCTGGAGAAATACGCCGCCAATCAGAAAATATCCTTGTTGCATCTTTGGGCCAATTAAAATACCTAAATGAAGAAAGGGCTATTTAAAATACTTTATTGTCAAATAGGTTCCATATAAAATACCAATCTGGTAATTTATCCTCAACAACACATGCATGCTACATGCTTAAGAAAATTAAATCAACTATTGATGCACGTTCATTTTCATTTTCTGTATATAAACGACTAGGGATGGCACAAATCTACTCGACTCACTACCCAACTCGAACCCGACCCATCAAAAATGGGTTCAGGTCAAAACACATGGGTGCAGGTCATAATCGTGTCGACCCATATGTTCTGATGGGTCATAAGTCGGACTAGTATGACCCGAATATGACCCACGCTCAATTTTTCTGGTCCACAATCTGGGTCATACACATTGCGGGTAATAGCACTTGACGTGCTCCATTGCTGAGAGAAAGAGGAGTGGGGCGGATAGGGGGGCGGGGTGAAGAATGAAGTGGGGCATGGGAATCAGAGAAAAGTAGGGTTCATTGCATTGGGCTTTCTCTCTCATGTCTTTTTTCAACATAGGAAAAGACAAAATTACAAAAGTTACTTTCGGGGAGAGAGAGGGGGGAACTTAGACTCTGTTTGGGAGTTCACGAAGTAAAGGAACAGAAAGTTAAGTAACGGAAAGGGAAGGTAGGGAATGGAAGTGAAAAGATAAAATGTTGTTTGGGAGTTTAGTAAGGGGAACAGAAGTAA
>JBAKGM010000365.1:27121572-27134898 GCA_037177215.1 Asparagus racemosus | reverse complement strand
TTAGAGACGCGGAATGTACGCGATAAAAAATTCTTCAAACGAGTTTACCATCTCAACGGCCACCTTGTGATATGGGATCGGATCCAGATTCCTGACTTTATAGTCCTCATGGATCTGTTTGACTATGAGTTGGGAACTCCCAAAGGCTTCGAGATCTTCAACCCCTAGCTCTTTGGCGAAATTGAGCCAAATAAGCAACTCATTGTAACTAGCCACATTATTGGACTACAGCTCAGTTAGAGAGTAAACCCGAAGCATCACATGCTTCCCTGGGAAAACTGAGACAACTTCAGAAGAAATCCTAGAACATCCAGGGGTATTTGCCATTCGGGTTACAAACACTTTCATTTAGATGATTTTAGGGTAATGACCACTACATCGATCAAGGCATGGATTTTATTCTTGAGATGGTAGCACGCCTTTGTAGGGTGGTGCACCGCTCTGTGGTACGCACAGTACTTCAGATGCGTGACCCTATTTGCCTCCTCCTGATTTTGGATCGGAGGCAGCTTGATCTTGTTGTTCTCCAGGAAGTGTTTGAAAATACTGGGAACCTCGTCTTCCTTGAAAGAATAGCCTTTGGAGAATTTTAAAGTCTTTTGCTTCTGCGGCTATTGCGACGCTCGCTATTGGACAGTTTGGCTTGCGTCCATAGCTTTCGCCCGCCCTTTCCCTTTGCCGCGTGGGGTGGAATTTTGTTTGTGAGCGTATGCTGATTGCTGGCCTCTTTCTGCCTTTTTCCTCCTAAGAAATCGCTCGGCTTGCTTAGCGCACACCTTCAGATCCCTCCAAGCCTTGGATGGCGCCGTTCCCATTGCTTCGAGAACTTCCAATGAAAGGTTGTTGTGGCAAGTCTGGATGATGAACTCCTCGGTTATTGGGTCCTGGTAGTTCATCGCCTTGTTTCAGAACCGTTTGACGAAGGTATCCACAATTTCTCTGTCCTTTTGTTTCTCGTCCAACAACATCCCGATAGATATTTTGGTATCGTCGTCAAAGAAGTTTAAGAAAAACATAGATTCCATGTCATCCCAACTGATGACAATACTCGGTTTGAGACGGCGGTACCAATCGAAGGCAGCTCCTTGAAGGGTGCCAACAAATGACCGAACCATCAAGTGCTCATTTCTAGAAATAACCCCCAAGTGGGATTTGAAGTATAACAGGTGCTGAATAGGGGACCCATTTCCGTCGAATGGAGTGAAGTTGATCAAGCTGAACTTTGACGGATACGGAATCGACTCCCACTCCCTCGGGTATGGGCATGGTATCCCCGTCTTCTTGACTTCTTGAGCGGAGATCATTGTATTGATCTTACTCTCAAGATCTTTGATTTTCTCATTTTCTAGGACGGCGTTGCCGCTGGCATTCTCCTGGCTACCCGCAGTGTTTTGCTCTTTAGGGGGTTGTCTAGCACCATGATCTTCTTCCCTGTCGGTATCGCTTTCAACCTGATTGACGTTGTTGTGACGACTGGATTCTCCCTAGCTGTTTGTCAGTGTCTGGATTTGTTGGTCATGCAGTTCTCTCATCTGATGTATGGTCATCTCTATTTCGAACTTAAAGTTCTCTTTTTGCGTAGCATCACCTCCTTGAGCATCTTGACTACTTGCTCAGCACTAATCATCAGGGCTTCCCGGGGTTGCCCCTCACTGGAAACTGTGTTGTCGGAAGCCATTGCGGAGCCAGCATCAGACACCTATCATCTAACGGTAGTCCCTTCAAGATTTTGTCATAATTCGAACGCTGAATCGTCCCGGTGCGCAACCAAGTTATCCGGTCGGATGATCGAGGACCGGTACAATTCGACGTCTCTCTGCTAGTCATGTTGTTAGTGATTCTCAATAATTCATTACTTCGAGCTACTGACTTTCTCTTATGGAAGTGTCTTGTTCTAGGCTTCGGCATTCCATCACCAAGTCTGTCGAAGATAGATACTCTCTCCGGAGTCACTTTGTTGCAATTGCACTCCGACAATACTGCCTTGATTAGTCTAGAAAAGGGGCAATGCGTAGGCTTCTCAGGAGAACTCCTCTTCTGGGATTTTATAGTACCCCCAGCATGATAGTACAACTCATCGACGTGAACGCCGGAGCAACCTATCGCGTGTTAGCATAACTTCTTGGGTATAATGTCGTTGTCGTCAGCCGAAAACGTCTCCTTCCGAGGACGGACTCCTTTATCAAAGCTGCCAAAAGTGACTCGCCTTGACGTTCGCCTGTGTGGGCGTGAAGTCTCGGCAAACTCTTAGACTTCGATTCTCAGTCCAGTTGGTAGAGCTGCAGGAGTCTTGTTGCCTTCGTTGAGGTGGGTGCGACCTCCTGCATTAGAAGTGACCTGTAATTTCCTCAACGGACCCAAGCGTTCCTTGATGGTTAACCAATTGGTTGCAGTAGGAATCAGCTTCATCGAAGGTTCAGATGTGGATGCCGAATGTGGACTTGGCGTCGAGGCAACTTGAGTTGCAGTGCCGGTGGACTTGGGCCTTGGCGCCAGAACAGTTAGCGTTAGGGCACCTGCAGCTTTTGGTTTAGGCACTGGGGTAGGAGTTGTAGTACCGGTAGACTTGGGCTTAGACACCATGATCGCCAGAGTTGGAATTCCGGTGGACTTGGGCCTCCAGACCTGACGGCTCATTAGTAGTTTAGCAGCCACCTCCTCCTTCTTCAACTTGCAGGCTTGTTGCACCAAAGCTCGAGCCCGCGCGAGGAGTGCGCGGCGCTTCCGGATGCGCTCCTGAAGTGTTGAGCAGTTCCGTTTGACTCGGACCAACTCGTTTGCTGACGGTTTGGAGGGGCCGTCAATCACCTGAGGCTGGAGTCTCTGCTGTAACCTAGATCTTAGATCCGCCTCGTAGCAGATCCCATCCATAGATTGCATCGCCTTGGCAAATCGACATGCCATGCTTTGGTGACGTCGTTGTCGTGCTCACTTGGAGAGTGCGGGCACACCATCAAGGATCATCTCAGGCGATGTGGATACTTGAGTTGTTGGCGCCGAGGAAGTTTTACCGCTACCTACAGCTTTGGCGGCAGCGGGGTTGGATTCGTCCTCTTGGGACTCTGCATCTGAGGCCCAACGGATCTTCCATATAGCGGAGATCCTTCTGGAACGACGGGGAGATGCAGATCTGGAGGAGGAGGAGGAGAGATACTCCTCAAACTTCTACTGGTCAAATTTGAACTCGACCTCTTCCTCGACCGGGCTCGGGATCCGCAGCTACGACACTACGACCTCAGATTTGAGGCCGTTAGCTCCCACTGTGGTCGCCAGCTTGTTCGTGAGGAAAGTTGATTTGTTTTCTAATTGCACGAATTCGTTACAGCTTGTTTCGTTTACAACAAAATTCAGATAAAAATTACCTTTTTATAAGTCTTACAATGAAAAAACAAAAAAAAGAGTACAACTTTCTTATCGTTGTTGAACAAACGCAGGATCCGTTTATCGGATCCTCGCTTGCGTGGGTGTCTTTGCCTGTGCTGGGGAATTTTTGTGTCTGTGGATCACCGCGTAATCCGATCCAAGTAGAGATCTAGGGGATGAGGAGACTATTTCACGAAGGAAATAGATCGCCTAAAGCAGGTGAAATCAACCAAGCGATTTCACGGCTCTTCTCGGGACTAAGACCAAGCTTAGATTCGGAGGGATACACCATAGATCTGATGTAGATCTGCTCCTGATCTTCTTCTCATCGACAGGATCTGAAGTCGAAGGCGTTCTTCGTTTGCTTGAGATTTGGATCTGAGTTCTTCTTCTTTGGAAAGGCTCAGATTTGTGCACGAGAGAAAATTTTCGAATGCTCAGAGGACGAAATTTCCAACCCTTGAAACTGAACCCCCCTGGCCTATTTATAGGCTGGGGTTTACTGTGCTGAGGCACCCTAGTGCCTTGGCTTGTCTGAGGTGCCCTCTGGTGCCTTGGCCTGGCCGAGGCACCCTGGTGCCTTGGCTTGGCCGAGGCGCCCTGGTGCCTTGGCTTGGTCAAGGTGCCCTCTGGTGCCTTAGCTTGGCCGAGATGCCCTCTGGTGCCTTGGCTCTCGTTGGTTCCCTCAGCGCCGTGGCATCAATTTCCTCAGCACTATGGCTTCACTGTTGAGTTTGCGTTTTCGTCAAATTGCTTTATACACTTCGTCGACTCACTTTACGGGTTCGCATCATCAACTGTTTGCCGTTGGATAGGCGTTGGATTGTTGGACGGCTCGCCATACGCCAAGTCCCTATCATGAGTCGAGTTCGGGCACTCGCAAGCATTTTTCAATGCCTAAATTGAGTTTTCAGACTCAGAGTCTAAAGAATAGTCGTAAGCAAACTAGTCTTCATTAAAGATCCAAAGGCCTTGATCGTCGGCTGATTGGTTGACACAAAGGTCACCCATGGTAATTACTCCCAGACTAAATCATCAATGGGATCTAGTTCAATGTCTGTCTCACTACCACTATCTTTGTCCTCGGGGAGGGCAATCTTAATTGTTTAATTGTTATCATACAAAAGAAAATAAGTGAAGTAATTTTCCACTCCCTTGAAAGGAAATTTTTCACCATTGACCCTCTGTTGGACACCATGTTTATCAATATATTTAAAATATTGATGAAGAGTTGAGGGGATGATCATATTAGAGTGGATCTAAGGACGTCCGAGTAGAAGATTGTAGGATGTTTCAACGTCGATGACGTAGCAGGTCACTTCTGTCTTTAAATCTCCTAGTTGACAATTGAGTCAAATTTTTCCAAGGCAGCAGCTACTGCTAGAGTTGAAGCTAAGGATGGTGGCGTTGGTCTTTGACAGCTTATGGGAAGAATCTCTAAAAAGCTTATGAGCTTCTGTGGAATAATGCTCACTGCGGAGCCTAGATCGATGTGGATCCTCTCAACTTTTGTTGACCCTATGTACCCGTTATAGTAAAGGGGTCGATTGTGATGATGGTCTTTGACAAGCATATCTTCTGAAGTGAAGGTGATGCCAGGCATTTGCTCTCGGCATTGATAGCATTGCTCTGGACCCTTATTTTGAGGAAGTTCAGTCACGTGGGTGAGAAATACTTCATTATCATCTAAAGCTTCTTTCAAAGCTTCCCTCGTATCCTTTGACCAACGTAAAAGTTCGTACAAGGTGATACGAGCTGGGATGTTGGTGAGCTAGGCGATGACGTTGTATCTGAACGGGGTCTTTGGATCATTTGGAGGATGTTACAAGGCCTTGTCAAATCAAACCTCCCTTTGCTTGGCCGGTTCGGGTTGCTTAGATGTTCTCGGCTGATTGTAATCCCTTAAGTAATCCTTACCAGATCTTGTCCCTATAAACACCACTTTCTCTCCCTCTGAGTCAGTGAGTGAAGTGATGTGCATACATTCTTCTCCAATAATCGCAGAGATGGTATTACAAGTTTCTATTTTAGATTTGGACTTCGGAAGAGTCCAATCTTCATCTTGAATGAGGTTCGGATGTACCCACATGATTTCCCCCTTCTTAGTGGTGAGAGGGACTAGGCCTTGGCCCCGTTGGTTTGAGCAATTGTGGTTGACTATCTCCATCCTTACAATGGGAATGGGGACAACACCATTTGGAGCTCGGATTTCTGGCATAGAACTAAATTGGAGTGTTACCATATTTGCGACGACTTTCTTCTACTCAGGTTTGAGCTTAAGACTTCCAGACTCAACAAACGTCTAAATTTTATCCTTGAGGATATAACAGTTCTTTGTCAGATGTCCCAACATTCTATGATAGAAGCAATAATTGGGGTCGCCAGTCTTTCCAATCTCTTCGGGGTGTCGAGCTTCTGGGAGCTTCAGATGATTCCCTTTGTTGAGGGCATGGAAAATAGCGACTGTATGTTCGTCCTTGAATGAATAATTACGATGGGAGCTTTTCCTTGTGTCTCTCTGCGAGCCGTTGTTCGCACTCCGGACTCCCACAGCGAAAGTCTCATTGGCTTTAGGCTGTCACTTTTGTCCTTGCTTGCCCTTGTTACCTTTAAAATTGAAGCGGGGCTCAAACTTGTTGAAACGTTCTGATTACTTCTCAGCTATCTCAGCTTGTTCCATCAAATCCTTCTAAGTATGGGAAGTAACGGCACTCATGTGAGCTTCAACCTTTGCCAGAAAATTGTGCGAGCAAGTTTGTAGCAACATTGGTAGGGGCATATCTCGACATTATAATGTTAAGTTGCGGTATCATTCGATATATTCTCGGACCGTCTCATTCCCGCTCTGCTTCTCGGAAAGGAGTTTGGCCATGGTGACATCAGATTGTTCCTCGTAAAATTGCAAACGGAACTTAGATTCTAAATTTGCCCAGGATCTGATTGAACCTTCGGGCAGATTCTAAAACTAATCAAAGGCTTCTCCTTGAAGAGTGCCAATAAAAAGGCATGCTTTGATGGCGTCGTTACCCACTACATTCCTCATTTGTTGGTGGAAGTAGTAGATGTGTTGAATTGGAGATCCTTTGCCATCAAATACATGCAACGTAGGTGGTCTGAATTTTATTGGATAGGGAACCATATCCCACTCAATACGATATGGATGGATAATCCCTAACTTTTTAAGCTCTGTTCACTGAGAGAGAACATCAAGCTGCTTTTGAATATCTTCCAAGACCTTCGATTCCTTGCTTGGTTTTGCGAGTATCGTCCTCGCATGTTCGGAATCCATATTGCTCTAGTGTTCTTGATCTCCTTCATTAGGGTTTTCATCCATCAGCCTTTTTCCTTTTGAAGAACTTGCTTGTGGACAAGGATTGGTCAAGAGTTGCTCAATCATCCTTTCTAAATGCTCAATCCAATCATCAGCCTCTTTCTTCTAGATTGCCATTTGAGCTAGAAGATCCTCTCGGTTTGTTGTATTCACTTCCCATCTTTGGCCTTGTCTTGAACTAGGGGTTGGGTTTGATGCTATGGTCGAGTTGGCGTCACTAGTGACGGGTTGATTCGAGGACTATGGTGATTGTATGGGAGCATAGTTAAACGGAATTACCGCTTTCTTCCATAGCCTAGTATTGCGAAACACTCCTTCAGTTTCTAAAAATATGGAGCAGATGCCAGGAGAATATACTAGATTAGAAGAGCTCTCCGTGTTTTCCTCATCGTCTTTAGAAGTTACACTCGTCATGTTGACAGTGAAGATTTGAGTTTTACTTCGTTGGGCATGACATCGTCGCTTAGTTCAAACCTCTGAAGGCTCAAGACTAGGACCGAGATGATTGAAAATTGACCGTTTGCATTGGCAACCTTCTTGAACTGCCGAGACTACTTCCCTGATGGTCGCTCAATGCTGACATTGGCGAGCTCTCTTCAGTGTTATAACTTTCCAGAGATCAATATTAGTACCAACCTTTCTGGCTTTGGTTGAATGCGAACGTCGCTTATGACGACGTTGGCCAGATGTTTGGCCAGCGGGATTTTTATTCCTCTTCGGGAATTTTGATGAGAGGCTACCCTCATTCTTAGCTTCTAACGAGGAAGCATAGCGAGCATCACAAGATGTTTTAAATCAAACTCCTAGGGGAGTTGATGACTGGAGTCAAAGATCAGATGTGTCAACATCCTGATCTCCGCTCGGGGCGAAAGTCATAAGAGGCTGAAGCCTGAGATCAGATGTGTTAACATCTTGATCTTCACTCGGGGTGAAAGTCAGGCTTCTTCCGCCTTTGGCGAAGTTCGTTCAGCTTTTAACTAAGATCGAACCTTCTTTTTAGCGAGGGTGGTATTCACATACGTGGGGGTCACATTGGACCTGATATTCGCTCTGCGACAAATTCTACGACAATTGCGTGTGGTTGGGGAGATTCTGTTCTTGGAAATAAATTCCTCGAACTTAGCTTGGTCAAATTCAATGACCAAAGTTTCAGCAAAAGACCCGAAGATTTGAGTGTCAGTTTGCGACACGATCTTCTCGTTGGTTGAGAAGCAAGTTCCCAGCGGAGTCGCCATCCTGTTTCGGGTCTTTTGTAATTACAATTAACTCAGATTACAATTGAGAGACAACAACGAAACAAAGGAAAATTTTATATTTTCTAGGGGTTCTTTTCTGTGTGCCGGTGGAGCGTCGATCTTGTACTCCGTTGACAAACTGAATCAAGACTCACGAATCTTTTGCCTTTTGGTGAGGATCAAATCACTTGAAAGGTAGCTCAACCTTCTCTTTGTGAAACTACTCTGTGTATGTGTATGTGTCCTTTTTCTCTCTCCGCCTATATGCCTCTGTCTCTCTTTAAATGAGTGATTTCCTCTCCTTTTATAGGCTAAGAGAGAGTTAATGGCCTCTATAGAATGTGGGTTAGCGGCCGTTAAAACTGGAGATAATGGGGGGAGTGGTTGCTCCCTGAAAATAGCTCTGAAATGGCTATCTGGGCAAACTTCGTGGTTCTGGTAAGGTTCGTGGAAGTCGTAGGCGAAGATAGCTCCAGTTGCGTGCAAGGGTCGCTCGAACGTGGGGCGCCTTCTTTGAAAGTGGAAGACTTGGTCCACTTTGCTGATGCTAGCGAAGCTCCCTAGCTGGCGAGCTTCGCTCGCGAACTCAGATTTAATGCAAAATCCGGTCTTTTGTGGGGTTAGCGTCGGTCGTCAGCTGACCTTCACTATAATCTGATATGGGCTTGATTTTGGGCCCATTTGTAGCATTTAGCTCATGGGCGTTCACTTCTTAGGTCCAAGTTAGTCGTTGACCTAGGTAAAAATACTTTTTGACCGTCTACACCTGTGTATTTGAAATTTATAGAAAACACCCTCAACATTTTAAAAATTGTAAAAACACCCTCAAGTGTTCAAAATTACAAAAAAGTATTAGAAATTTCTAAACTTTCAAAAGACATATGAAATCTAAAAATTTTCAGCCACCCCCTATAAATTTAAAATTTGTAAAAAACACCTTCAACATTATAAAAAATGTGAAAAACACCATCAAGGGTCTAAAATTGGTAAAACCACCCTGAAATTTCAAAACCTACAAATGATTCAAAAAATCTAAAAACTATTAGTAGCCCCCCTGTAAATTTAGAATTTTTTAAAAACACTATCAAAGTTTAAAAATTGCAAAAAAAAACTCCCTAAAAGTTTAAAATTTTCATGTGTCGTTTGTATGTTTAGAAAATTCTGGGAGGTTTTTATAATTTTGAACTCTTGAGGGTGTCTCTTGTAATTTTTTAACTTTGAGGGTGTTTTTTTCTAATTCTAAATTTACAGGGGGCTGCTGACAATTTCTAAATTTCATGTATCATTTGTAGATTTTGAAATTTCAAGGTGGTTTTACCAATTTTAAACCCTTGAGGGTGCTTTCGCATTTTCTAAAACATTAAGGGTGTTGCAAATTTTAAATTTATAAGGGCTTGCTGAAAATTTCTAGATTTCACGTGTCTTTTGTAAGTTTAGAAATTTTTGATAGTTTTTTTGTAATTTTGAACTCTTCAGGGTGTTTTTTGTAATTTTTTAAATGTTGAGGGTGTTTTCTGTAAATTCCAAATTTCCAAGGGGCTGCTGGTAATTTGTAGAATTCATGTATCATTTGTAGGTTTTGAAATTTCAAGGGGGTTTTTATAATTCTAAACCGATAAGGGTGTTTTTCGCATTTTCTAAAACATGAGGGTGTTTTTTGAAAATTTTAAATTTATAAGGGGCTGCTAAAAATTTTTAGATTTCATATGTCATTTGTGAGGTTAGAAATTTTTTAGAGTTTGTTGTAATTTAAACTCTTGAAGGTGTTTTTTACAATTTTTTAAATTTTGAGGGTGTTTTTTATAAATCTCAAAATTTTAAGGGGCTGATGGAAATTTCTAGATTTTATGTGTGTTAGCCATTCGTTTACCTATAGGGTGTTTTATGTAATTATAAATTTTTTTCAATATGTTTTCCATTTTTTGAAACATTGAGGGTGTTTTTGGAAAAAATACTCATCTAAAATGGACAAATGAACAGGTAATAGCCTGCTCATTTATGACACATTTATCTTTAATATAAACAATACTCACTCATTTAGGACTCATTTAACTAAATGGATGGGTTTGGATGAGTCATTTAATGGATAGTTTTGGGTGGGCAAATAGTTTTGGATCAATTTTACCATCCCTACTCCTGCACACATGAGCAGAGAAAAGAACATTCAATCAGTAATTCCTTTTAGTTGCCTGTAGGTTTTTATGTCCAAATCATGGCTATTAGTTTTCTCTTCTTTTATGGATTTTTTTTTTTCTTAATTCATTCTGAGTTTCGTTCTCTATCTCATCACTTACCTTCAGATTACCAGTGCATTGAAGAGAAATAGCACACACTTGTGTGAAATATGAATCCAGCAGACACAGACTCAAGAACCCAAAAAGTTTATCGCCTATGAAAACCTGTGACAGTCGATAACTCGATCACAATAGACAGGTATCACAACTCCTCAGGCACGTACTAAACTAATGGATATACATTTTATGCATAAGATATCTCACAAGAGAAAATTATGAGACAGCTCACTTTAGCAGACGCAAGAGTCCTAGGAGAAAATTCAGACAACAAGACTACTACAAATGAACGCAAATTAAGAAAACCAACATTCAGAGGAATCCTGGATCACCTACAGGCTTGAACTTGGAATTCTCAATCAATCAAAACAACATACCGCACGCAATAGCAGAATCAGATATACAATAAAACAGCCAAAAAATAGAAAGAAAGAAAGAAAGAAAAGACAACCAAGCACCAGAGATGTAACTAAACAGACACTGATAAAATTCAATTCGTATTGTTTTAACACAGGACCATAAACGAGTCTTAAATCATAAACCTCCACGATTTGAAAATAAAACATCAAAGAAGAAGACAACCTGACCACAAAAGAAACCAAGCCTTTTTTTTTTTTTTTAACCTTCGCCACCGTCGGTCAAGCACCCAGTTCTGCATCCAGACACCGGAAACCCTACCAACAGATTCAAGACAACTATTACTACAATCAAGAGACACCACACTACTTTCACCAACCACAGACGCAACAACAAACGCGAGAATCTCCTCGTTTCATTTCTTCTTGGCCGCCGACTTGGTGACCTTGGCTCCAGAGGGATCCTTCTTCTCCACGCTCTTGATAACACCAACCGCAACGGTCTGCCTCATGTCCCTCACAGCAAACCTACCCAATGGCGGATACTCGGAGAAGGTCTCCACAACCATGGGCTTTGTCGGAATCATCTTCACAAACCCAGCATCTCCGTTCTTCAGGAACTTGGGCTCCTTCTCAAGCTCCTTACCAGAACGCCTATCAATCTTGGTCAAGATCTCAGAGAACTTGACAGCAATGTGGGAGGTGTGGCAATCAAGAACAGGAGCATACCCATTACCAATCTGACCAGGGTGGTTCATGATGATGACCTGAGAGGTGAAGTTGGCTGCCTCCCTAGCAGGATCATCCTTAGAGTTTGAGGCCACGTACCCACGTTTAAGATCCTTGACAGCGACGTTCTTGACATTGAAACCGACATTGTCACCAGGGAGAGCCTCTTGGAGAGCCTCATGATGCATCTCAACAGACTTGACTTCAGTAGTCAGACCAGTTGGCCCGAAGGTCACAACCATTCCGGGCTTGAGGATACCGGTCTCGACAGACCGACAGGGACAGTGCCGATACCTCCAATCTTGTACACATCCTGAAGGGGAAGTCGGAGGGGCTTGTCGGTGGTGTTGGGTCAAACTTGTTGCACGTGTTTGTGAGTTTGTTAGAGAGAGGTTAGGAGTAGATGCCAAAGATCATGTCGGCCGGTGCATCAGCAAGGAGTGGAGAAATCGGCGACACAGTGACGTGGAAGGCTTCGGGAAGAGACGGGACGGTGACCCTCCATTACCCGTTGCTAACGAAGAGTAACTACTCTGCGTGGGCACTCAAGATGAAGGTGTACATGCGCTAAAACCAGCGTACAACCTATGCTTAAATAGCTAACAAGAGTAACAATTCAAATCAACAACCTAACAAACTCCTAACAATGCTCCACTAACTTAAACAAACTAACAAACCCACTAGACTCAGTCCTCTCTCTAACAAACTCACAAACATGTGCAACAAGTTTAACCCAACAAAAATTAGGGTTGTTTTACTCGTATATGAGTATACTTCCTAAATTATTAAGTTTTATATTAATTAGGTGACCAGAGACAAAGTTATATACACTAATGCATGACATACACAGACTGGAATACAGATCATATTGAAAGATGGAATAGGCTATTTGAGGGTACGACCATGTCCGATTTTAATGAAACAAAAGTTGAGTTGTTCAGTTACGAATTTAATTACAGGATATTGATTGTATCCAAATTTGGAATATTATACATGGATATATGGTCTTGCAAGTGAAAGTGTGTCACGATATAGGGACAAACAACTTTTCAGATTTAAGTCCTAAATTATTTACTGAAGTTGGCCAATTAAAAATTATCCAAAATTGATAAAATTATTAGTATATGAATATTAATATGTTTGCTCTCAGGAAAAAGGAGTCACTCTAATAAATTCCAACTAGAGACAAAGTTATGCGTAAAACTATGCACAGGGCTCATTCTGCCTGCCTAGGCATATGCATGGGATTTAACTAAAGGATTGAGATATCAATTAATATCCAAATTGAGTCACACCAAAGCCAACAGATAGATATATGTGTCTAGTTTTTAAAATATCTTATAATTTCAGAATATATATATTGTTCATGGGGAAAGTTGCTTTGATCTCCATTGATGAATTCGTTACAAACTTCAGTCGCTTACAACGAGATTCAGAAAAATGCTCGCCTTTTTATAAGGCTTACAACAAAAATCAAAAAAGATAGATTACAACTTTTCATCTTGATGAACAAACGCGGGACCCGTTTATCAGATCCTCGCTTGCGTGGGTGTCTTCGCCGGTGCCGAGGACTCTGTTTCGTCCATAGACCGCAGTGTGATCGTGATCTGAGTGTGAGATCTACAGATCTACGAGGGTTATTTCACGAAGGAAATAATCGCCGACGAGAATTATCTCACGAAGGAGATAATTGCCGGAGTGGATGAAATCGACCAAGCGAAGTCAAACATAAATCCTGGAATTAAGACGAAGCTTAATCCAGAGGGTAGATCTGTAGATCTAATCTCGAACTCCTCGAAATTCCTCGCTTGATGCTAGTCAGCTTGCCGAAATCTTCGATCTGAATGCCGGAGTTGATCTTCGATCGCTGTTGAATCCAGCGGAGGTTCAGCTTCTCTCCAAAAATCCATATCTATGCAAATAAGCACCTCTCCTCATCTTTATAGGCTCTGGATGCAGATAACGGGTCAGATTTGTACCCAGATCTGACCTGGCAGAGCCACTAATTGGTGGCTCGGCCT
>JBAKGM010000365.1:27101796-27114721 GCA_037177215.1 Asparagus racemosus | reverse complement strand
GTTGAGATATGTGCTTCAGATTCTTGTTTCCTTTGTGAGACGGGAATTCTTATTGCGATCTAGCTCTCTTGTTGTGCTCTTTGTGCACCAGAGGTGCTGCCGAAATTTCCGCTGCGCACAACACAGCACAGTCAGCCTGAGAGATCCCTGTAATCATGTTCTTGATGAAATCACGATGCCCAGGAGCATCAATGACTGTGCAGTAGTACTTGGTTGTCTCGAACTTCCAGAGAGCAATATCAATGGTGATACCACGTTCCCTCTCGGCCTTGAGCTTGTCAAGCACCCAAGCGTACTTGAATGACCTCTTGTTCATCTCAGCAGCTTCCTTCTCGAACCTCTCAATCACACGCTTGTCAATGCCACCAAGCTTGTAGATGAGGTGTCCAGTGGTGGTCGACTTTCCAGAGTCAATGTGGCCAATGACCACAATGTTAATGTGAATTTTCTCCTTACCCATGGCTGAACTGCAAAAAAAACTAAACTGAAAATACAGAGAACATATCACTTGTAAGAATTATGTGATTACAAGCTTGATTTCAACTGGAATTATCCAATAGAAACATTAAAAGGAGACAAACAAGGGCATCACAAAGAAGCCAGATTTAACAAAATGCCAAAACTGTTGAACTTACTTTCTAAAGAAAATCACTACAAGTCTCTTAAAGAAAAAGATGTTTATGTCATTCATAAAATTTAAGTAAGCATGTTAAATTAAAAAAACATCAACAACCTTATTCCAACACAATCATACACTTTCACCAATCGCCACCTAATCATCCTAAATACTACTCGGTTATCATTTTCGAATTGTAAGACAATGTTAAATTTACAACATTTTAACTAAGAACTTGCAAATCCGTGTATCAGCCGTTCCATCCTGAATACTGACTACTTTATTCAGTAAGAAAATTCAGACTCGAAAGGATCTTATGATAATCACTTCCAAGTAATCTTTCAATGTTAAGACTAATGAGTTCAACTATACCTGAACCTGAGAATACTAAAACAATCCCAAAGTATAACATGTGACATTTATGCAATAATGTTCTCTTATGACGGCTGCCCACTGTTATTACAAAGGAATCTGGCACTAGCATCTAAATAGCAAAAAATTCTAATCACAGAATTAAACATCTAAACGAATCTACATTACAAAAGATGCAATAAAAAAATCTGTAGGCAGGGCTCAAAAACTAGGATTTCATAGAATGCCAACCCCCTGCAATTGGCTTTCCGCAATAAAACAATTAATATTATCTCAACTGCCTATAATCATTAGATCAAAAATCTGCATTCCCTTTTTAACTGCTCATCCAATTTTAACGACGTTTTATCAGATCTTAGAAGAATGCAACTTTGAAATTTTCCACTAAAGGCGCAAACAAATTACACTTCATCAGCTAAGGATTGATTTCATAGTTCAAATCGCAAATTAAGCAAACAAACTGCATCGAACTTAAACACGTAGAACTAAAAGAAACAATCAATTGAAGAAGAAATCTCGATTACAAAAAACAACAAATAATAAAGATGGAAATATCTTACAGAGAGACGGGGAGAGAGCGAAACAAAAGGCCTTAAATGAGAGGCGAGAGGAGAAACCCTGGGGTTCGCCGTGAGGTTATATATATCTGGGGCTATTCTACGAAATTGCCCCTAGGTTTTCCTACACGTGTGGGGGCGTTTTCGTCATTTAGGGCGAACGGAGAGATTTATGGTTGGGATAAATAAGGGGCAATGGACTTCAGGTGGGCGTCTGGGTAAGGATTCTATTAAAACCCTGTATAAAATGAGGTTAGAGGATTCATTTAGGAATTTTAATTATTTTATCTATGGTTTAAAGTTTAAACCACCTCCCTCTTATAGGAACAGTTGAGACGAGAGCTCTTTGAGCTTCTTGTGAATTATATCCCGTTAAAGGATTTGCGTGGTGGAACTAATTATTATAAGTAAAAAGCATATAAAAAAATTGGCTTTGAAAAGAAGGAAGTAGGAGGAGGAGGTAATACCTTTTTATCTGTTTCACATATTTGAAACTAGTGGAAATATTACGTTTTCAACCTCATCCTTTTTTAAAAAAAAGTATAAAGAGAGGGTGAATAAAAATAGATTCATTCTTTCCTACATCACCCACATTCCAGCTACTTTTGAGCGTTCGAGGTCAAAAAATAACTTGAATAGTAGGAGTAACTTAATTATACGCGTCACAATAACACTGAATGAAGTATTAGACCTAAGTTTGTTAGAGAAACAAATAATTTTTTACGAAAGCAGTCTCTAGTTTCTTTACTCCAGCTTTTTCATAGCTACATCTTAAAAGAAACATGTCTTTAATTGCAAAATTTATTTGTTTATCTAATCTATTTATTTATTTCCATTTTTCAGCTTATTCCAATACTAATTTTATGGGCCATTCGGTCTTCACTTTCACTATTGGGGCTGCAGCCAGGGTGTTGAAACACCACAGAACAAACACCGTTTAAGAGAATAAGACCATACAGTTGGGCCTGGGCCCTTTCTTGTGTGCAACAATAAAACCTTCCTCTTGGCGCTTTGTTTGTTAACTATTTGATTATATTTGATTTGATTGTTCCTTCGATAGTAAATAAAGAATTTTAATATTCAGTTTATGATCGAATATAATCTAATTAGATCTCTTTTGTTTTTTTTTTTTTTTTTTGACGAGAGAACTTCTCCATAATCTTTCAGACCATGGGTATCAAACCACTGAGCGTGGCTAAGGAACACCTCCAACGCACAGCCTCGGGTATTCTAGAAAACTAAATTCCTACAGATGCTTTCTAGGAGAGTCGAAACTATTATTCATAGATAATCTAACTAGATATATACGTATGCTTTGTTAGCTTATCAAATATTCATTTCAAATTTGTTCTCTTATAACTTGCATTATTACACATAATGTTATCTTTTTTATCCACTCATAACTTTCACTGTAAATTCTATACTAACTTTAAAAGACTTTAAGAGTTCCAAACAGATTTTTTAACTAAATATTCAAATTATAGATTTATACATTATAATCATAGCACTTTTCAATTATGAATATAAATTCTACTTAAACATCAAATTCCTTAGAAAACGAAATATCTCTTTAGCAAGATAAAAGTTTCTTCTTACTTAAATAGTTTAATATTTATGAACCATAAATCATTAACCAAATAATTATATTTTATATGTTATAAATTTCGTGAATATTCAAAGTAATATTTTATTCAACGAATTTAAAGAAATTTGTGCAAAGATATTCGAACCCAAAAATGTCAAAAGCATACAAATATGAGCACGTCAATATTGAAGTCCTCCCGTTTTCAGGCCTGCCTGCAAATATTTGGAAGAGTGTCGATTGAAGGTATATCGGTATTACAACTTTTGGTCAGTCGTTGTATATTGACGTATTGTATGTCGTTCTGTAAATTATGTGACATGATAAACTTGACGGTGTTACTTTGAGAGGTTAGACTGAAAAACCTTCAAGAGTTTATGTGCAAAACCCCCCTAAGCTAAGGGAGTTTTCTAGAATTAAAATTTGTAATGGCGGGATCTCTAAAACAGTGGGGGGGGGGGGGGGGTCGGTGGAAACACCCAAAAATTTTACAAAACGCCTCAAAGCAATAGAGCGTTTGCCACGAAATCCCCAACTTTATTTATAAAAATTTTGAAAGCAAGGATTCCAAAGGTAGCTGTAGGAAGAAAGAATAATAACAAAGAGATGAGATGAGCCGTGGCTATGATTGGATTCTCTCCCTCTCTCTATCTTTCTACTTTATTGAGTCATTGAACGAGATAAACATCACGGGCTATAAATAAATTGCAACTGGGTCCTTTTCAAAGGATAAAGCTTACAGGGATTCCAAGATGCCTCAAATTATTTGAAGCAACTATTAATGAACAGTTCAAATATCACAAGACTGCAACATTATGAGTAACCATCTTAATTTAATTGACTTGTTCAAATTTTTTTTTCTTTGACCATCCAAATCAAGCACCACAAACTTGTGATTGCTAGCGTTAACAAGCAAACGCATCTAGATTTTTCTTCACATATTAACGAGAACGACTTGCCACAAAATCTCAAATGCTAGTTGGCAGATAGAGACTGCAACTATTAGTCTTTGGATTTGAGTTACTAAAATATATGATGGAAGCAACAACGCCTCATTGATCATGATGTGTCATCTCATATAATCAACTGCATGAAATTTTTCACTACAGTTTGGTTGATTTTCTAAAATCAAAGAAAATGAAATAAGATAAGGAAATCATTAAAAATTGATTTCCACACATTTCCTCAAAAAAAATCATGAAATGAGTTTCCTTAAAATTGAGTCACATCATCTAATAAAATGATAACAAGTCATCTCTTTTCTGTAAACCAAATAGAGGAAAAGAGCATATTATAGAAAATAAGTTTCTCATAATTGATTTCCTTCTTTTTTTTTTTTTTCACCAACCAAACAGCCCCTAATATTTGTGGCAACTGAGCAGATAGGCTGTGGTGAAAAATAATTTTGAGAACTTGGAGTAAAATACGAAACAGTGGTAACAGATGGATGATACTATCTAGCTTATTGATAAAGCAGTTTTAGATATGGATTAGAAAACCATAATTTTTTAATGAATGGATTGAATTGCATAGAAGCCCTGACTCTATTTACTAATTACCAATTTGAAAGAGAACCAGTATCAATATTAGTGCTTTCCTTTCCCTCTGATCTATGATCTTAAGTTATAATTAAATTTGAATTAGCAACCACTTGAGTTAGACAAAGGTTTAATGAAATCCCTGATTGTATATTTACCAATTACCAATCATTCTGAAGCTAATCAAGCCATGGCTTCAAGCATAATTTTGCCTTTAGAGGTCAGGGTTCAGAACCTCACAATTCACACGCACATTGAGATCGAGAAGACAAGAATTCAAGTACACTAAGAGCAAAACAAACACGATATCAAATCTACAAAATACAAATACACCGATATACTTACAAAAGCTACAACAAGAGAAGCACATCTGAAACTGAAAACACACTCCCCCTCACTGGCCCTTGCCAAGGAAAAAAAAAATAACCAGCAAAAGACCATGAGATCTCACGCTAAAGACTCTAGAAACTCAAACTAATAAAAGGCTGCGCAAATGCCAAAAATTCCATTCGCAGCAGCCAGCTAGAGCACAAAACCCAAAACGCTAAGCTTATTATTAACAAGACAATATGGCATCCCAATCAACCTCATGAGAAGGGTACTTCCTCAACACGAAGTCCTCGGTCTCGTCCCACGGCACCTCGTTGAAGTCCAAGCTCTCAATCTCCGACACCGGAGAGTTCACCGCCCCGGTGACGGTCGAAGACGAGGAGGAGGGCGAGTCGTCCCTCTCGACCGCCACGGCCTCCTCGGGCTTCCTCTTCCCCTTGCCCTCTCTCTTCACAGAGGGGCTCTTCTCCAAGCTCTGGCAGATTGCTTGGAGCTTAGCATCGACGGAGGAATGCAGATGAGCTCCGGCAGCAGCTGAGTGCTTCAAATTGGGGAAGTTCAGCCTCGCGTAGTCCCCTCTCAATTTGTACGCGGCCCTGTCGTAGGCCAAGGCGGCCTCCTCGGCAGTATCAAAGGTGCCGAGCCAGAGCCTGGTCCTGTTCTTCGGCAGCCTGATCTCGGCAACCCATTTGCCCCAGTGCCTCTGCCTCACCCCCCTGTAGAGCTTTGTGGGCTTGGATGGGGCTAAAGATGAGGCCTGGAGCTTCATGGGCTGAGGCCTGACGCCGAGGGCGTCGCCGTAGTTTCTAGCTTGAAGGGTTCTTGAGATCATCAGCTGGCGCTGATGGTTGAGCTGGATCTGAGCTTGGATCTGCTGGATCTGAAGGGGGCTCAATTGGGTCAGCCCGATTGGCCCAACCCGGCTGAGATCAGGCTGATCCAGGCCAAAAAGATTGGGTTTTGACCGTGAAGAGTGATCAAAGATTGGATTTTGATGAGAAGGGAGCGGGGAGAAAGAGTAAGGGGACGATGGGGACAGAGAAGGAGAGTCAAAGGTCAAGGCTGAAGAAGCAGGAGGAGGAGAAGGGTAAGAATGAGAATGAGAAGGAGAAGAAAAGGAGGAGGTTGAAGGAGAAGCACTCTTTACAAAAGGTTCAAGCGCTCTCATGAGCTCCTCATCAAAAGGATCGGAAGCAAACAGAGACGAACTATAGCTATTGCTATTATTATACATATCTATAGATGTAACGAAAGCCCAAGGTTTGTTCTCAAACAAAACCAAAGAAACAAAAGAAGCCGGGTATCTGAAATTTAAGATAAAATGAAATAAAAGCTAAAAATCAAGAGGTTCACTGAAAAAAGTAGCCTCTTTAGATCTTAAAAAACAAATGAAAATAAGATGGAAATAAGCAGCCAGATGGTTGCAGAAAAAGGAACCGTCTTGGCTGGTAATACCAAACACCCAGAAGGAGAAAAAAAATCTGGATCTTTGTTCTGGAACTTCTATCTCTTCAGAATACCTGAAATCAAAATTCGAAACTTTGTTTTTGCATAAGAAGGACAGAAATTTGCAGAAAAAGACTCAGAGCAGCAAGTTGGAGGAGGAGGAGGAGGAGAAAATTCAGAACACTCAGGGGCGCTCACCGTGAAGTGGTAAATTCTATTGTTGGGTGGAGCTCTCTTGAATAGAAAAGAATGGGGGAGTGGGTTTATATAGGCTCTCCAATTGAGCTTTGGTCTTGTATTAATTAAATTAAACCATGTTTAGATTATTTAATTAGACGCTTAAATTACAAGCAGTGGACAATGGATCCTGACGTCACTGAAACTGATCAGTGACCTGCGACTAATAAGATCCCGACGCGTGTTAGACGAAACTGGCAGGTGTCCGGGGATTTACTGAAACGTGTCAGTTGATCGCCACGTGGCATCGGCTTATTAGTTTGAATTTGGACTTTTTTGTTTTTCGCCATCCGATTTGTTCTGCTTGCGTTCGCTTTGCGAAGTTGGTAATTTGCAGGAGCTCTCTATTAAATGTTTATTAGATTTATAAGTTGCGACGCCCTATTTCATTATTGGGTTATTTAGATTGTCGTCCCTCAAAATCTTCAATAGTTTCTTATTAGTCACTCAAATTTTAAGGAGTCTTGCAATTTGGTCCCTCTATAAATAACCTCTCAACTAATGTTTCTTTTCTAGCTGAAATTGTATTCAGATATTTAAGAGATTCGTATATAGAGAAGGGAGAGGGGGAGAACATTTTGAAAATTGAAGGACGAAATTGCGAGACTCTTAAAATTTGAGGGACTAATGAGCAGTCTCATGATTTGAGGGACGAATGTGGAATTACTAAAGTTTTTATGGACTAAAAACTAAATAATGCTATTTCTTTTTGAGTAGCCACTAACCACAGCAAGGTGTGCCCGACAATTTTATTAACTAATTAGATGAATAGTTGACATTCTATATCTTGTTGGCTCTGAGATACAAGTGTAAGTGGGTCGGGATGTGAATAGGGTTGTTACCGTTATATAGCGAAAAAGATAAAATAAAAGCAATCAATAATAATCAAATACAACTAGCAACTAACTAAGAATACATAAGATTTTATAGTGATTCAGATAACAATTCGACGTCTACTCTTCCTTCTCACAAAAGGGCTTCCTCACTATGCAAAGAGTTCTCCTGAATCACAAATCTGATTCGGTAGTTTACAAAACCATGCCCTAAAATCTACCCAAAACCAATCGTCTAACCTAATTCTCCACAATGAGTAGCACCTAGCTCTAGCTAGTCCAAATCCTCAATTAATTCTGGCTTGAGTACACTGTAAAAATAAGTTTAAAATAAAACAAATGCAAACAATTAAAGCTAAGAATATCATAAAGATTTAGCAACCCTTTTGTTAAATAAACCATCCTTCGATGAATATAAGCGTAACTCGATGAAGAACGGTGTAGAAAAACAATCCAATGACAACTCTCCTTACTGAAACAATCCGAAGATGTTGTGCGGGACAAGTGAGAGTTTGTCAAAGCTCTAGGAGTCAAATCCTTCAGTGAAATCTCTCACAAATCAAAACCCTCTCTCTCTCTCTCTCTCTCTCTCTCTCTCTCTCTCTCAATGATATACAATCCTCAATAGGTCAGAAAAGAGATGTCCTAAACATGGTAGAGATTGAAAATATCTGCAATCAATATTTTTATCATCGATGGTGACTCTCGACCATCGATGATGTCGAGGCATCATTGATGGTTGAGAGGCCCATCAATGATATGAATGTGTCTGCAGTAAAAATCATCGATGAGTGACATTGTCCATCGATAAGCTACTCCTACCATCGATAGAAGATGCCTACCATCGACGGTTAGGAGGCTAAAATCAGTTTTGGAGCTGATTATCATGTCGTTTTGCTTTGTACACTTCTTATACCTGTATTTACCTGTACTATATCATGTCAAACAAATATTAGTACCAAATTATAATTTGTTATTATTCAAACAAGAAATATTGTGTGGACTATGCTCTAACAATCTCCCCTTTTTGATAACAACAAACTTAAATTTTAAAATACTAAATACAGACATATTTAAAATATATAGATAGCAATAATAAGCACAAAATAACAGCTCATACAAAAATAAATGATATGCAAAGCTCTCCCTACATTTATACATTCATGAAAAGTATAATCAAGCATAAAAATTGTAAAAACCCCTAAAACAATGAATTGAGCGTTTTAAAAATTTAAAACAAATCCAAACATGAACCACTTAGACAAAAACTCACTCATGCAAAATATCATCGAATTTCACCAAATTCTTCTTAATTTTGTTATTAGCAAAATGGAAAGTACACTATTAATACTTAATGCAAGAGAAATCAGATAAAAATCATCCAAAAAGTGTACAGGAGAGAAAAGCACATAGGTTCACATAAAAAGTTATAGAAAAATAGCACAATATTAATAACAAAATTGATGAACATAAGAGAAAACATGTCGAAGAGCACACACAAAAGATTGAATATCAGTGTAAAGTATGTGACACATTTAGTGAAAAGACTTATACTAGTCCATTGGACAAATTCAGATATATCAAAGTAAATATTGAGCAATAATAAGACCTGAACCATCGCAACCTTAGAGACTAAGGACCAAAATGCCACCCTATCACCTCAACCATACAGGATTTAGGAGGAAGAATAATATTATTTTGCGGGTGATTCACACCATCTCTAAATATAAAATATATTCAGTACAGGATAGCTACCCTTTGAGTTATGCATAAGCACAAATCTATAAGCGTGGATCTTTGATAATCTTTTAACGAATGCACTCAATTTTTCCATGGATTTTCATAAGAGTGTGATTGATCATCTTTTAACTAATACACTCTTATTGTTTTTTATTGATATTTAGCTCATATAAAGATAAAGGATTGTACATTATCCAAGTAAAAAAATAAGCTAAAAAACACCTGATATAACCCAAAATAATCTATAAACCAAATAGAAGACTCTCTACTACTATTTCACATTACAAAACATGATAAGTATAGAAATAGGTGTGTGAAATTACTGCGTGAAATATCTCGTGTAAACAACGTGTGATGTAATAATTTTTCGATCATTGTGTGCAAAAAAGTTACATATAGGCTGAAAAATCATATGTGAACATGTGTGACATAATCAAGCATATATCAAAGAATAATATCATCTGAATCAAACATGTAAAAGCATATACATAGGCATATCCATTTTTTTTAAAAGAAAATAAAAGGTAAGAAAAAATATTTTATTTTCTTTTGATTAAAAAAATGAAAAAAAATCTTTAAAAACAATGCTAAAAAGAAAATGGGAAGGAAATAAAAAATCTAAAAATATGTACATACAACATGAAAATGAGCATACAAATATAAGGAACTTACTAAATTAACTATCCATTAATCAGAGAGCAGATAATAAGTTAGTACAGACCAAGTATCTCAAGCATCACCAAAAAATATAGATGTCCAAAATATTTTTAAAAATCTAAAAAGAAAGAAAAAGAAATACGACCACGATCTCTTGAATAGCAAATCTCCTAATCAATTACTCATTATTTATGTCATCTCCCTACATCTCCTTATCCTGATCATCTCTACTGCCAAATCTGTGTGAAGTGGATGGATGAGGGGCTCCTACAGGTTATGTTACTCCTTAGTAGTAATCAGCATACACAGGCTTTCTACCGAGAGAATGATCCATCTAATGAAGAGCTCCCAGATTGAACTATAGAGAAGCATTGTAGTGGAGTTGTTGCATGGTCATGTCCCTCCTAATCATCTCTACACTCTCTCCAAGAGTCTGCAGAGTCACTGAGTAGAATTGGAGGAACTGAGGCCTGTGAAGCAGATGGCTAGGATCTAGACCATTGGTTAGTAATGGTCTCGCCTTTCCCCCTTGCAGCTAAGCTCTTCCTTACACTCTCAGTAGAAAGTGAAGCTCTCACCTTCTCATATCAGTCAGAACTGTGAAAAGGGATCCTCTAGTCATGGTAAATTCGAGTAATAAGGAAGACATATATGAGGTGAGTCATATGTCGAGTCTTCTTCTCAACCACCTCCTAGCAGTAGCTGTAACCATACACGTTCAGCTAAACATCAACCCTGTAGGTGCAAAAGACTTACCCCCTTACTAGCCAATACATCAAGACCACATCCCAGATGCTAAGAGTGGTGTAAGCTGCATTGGGATATAAATCAAACTTAGGGAAAAGGTTGAGGAGAATTCCCTTGCAAAGGTAACATTTGCTCTCTCGAGCCCTATATCCATCATACTGCTAAGACCAGCTCTATCAAGAATCATAAAAATATTTGCATACTCCTTGAGATGATGTACGTGAACTCCTCCCTTGAAACCAAGGAGAAGTTTTTCATACTTCTCTTGTACGAATCTCAAGAAAAATTGATCAACTTTGGTACCTTTTGAGCTCGACATTCTCTACAAATGTAAATAAGCATGATTTAGTATAGAGAATACACATATACAAGGGTTGGAATAAAATAGAATTGAAAAACATTATGATAAAAGACTAATAATCAACAATTCTACTATCTGACCATCGATGATTTTCTACATACCATCGATGGTGAGTAGTCACCATCTATGGTGTTCATCGACCATCAATAGTTGATTAGCAGAACCCATCAATTTCATCCAAGAAAACATGTAAATTTCTGAATTATTTCAACTTCAAACAATAATCCCAACCACATATAATTGATACTCAACAAGATCTACCCCAAAACACACATAAAACCATAAAAATTGATCAAAAAGAAAGATTAGGGTTTCAAAGTTACCTTGATGACAATTCGAAAAAGATTTCATCACAAAATAGTGAAGAGGAACTCCAACAACTTGTTAGATCTCAGCGAAAAACTCAAGAGAATGGAAGAAGAAAATGGAAAATTAGAAAATTACGTACGTTAGCTTGCGCCTTAAACTCCGCGATCGCCTGGTCCTTAGCTTGCGCCTTAAACTCCGCAATCGCCATAAACTCCCTCTCTGCTTGGAGTCGCCGTCGGAGCTCCTCTATCTCGACTGACTTCTGGTCGCTCAACGCCTTAAACTCCGCGATCGCCTGGTCCTTAGCTTGCGCCTCGCAGCGCCAGTCGTCGAGCTCGGCTTGTTTGACCGAGAGCTCCTTCACGACCTGGTCGAACTCCTCGTCAGCCTCGGCTCCAGAAGCCGCATTCTTCTTTCGAAGCTCCTCATAGGCACGATGACCCCGCGCCAGCCTGCTACACAACTCCCTCTCCACCAAGCATCCTCAGGTCAAATAGCTCCACAGGACGACGTGGAGACCCAGGTCGTGAATTGCCTTCAGTATCTCCCTATCCTTGGGCAGGTTAAATTGCTCTGTTGCCCAGGCTTGAGCATAACCCGACCGAAGCATGGACGAGCGGACGTCCAGGTGCATACCCGGCCGGTACCGATGCTCCTCATCAAACTCCTCCTCCTGGTCGGTGGGAAGGAGCGTCCCCACTAATATATCGCGTGATTGAATCTAGTTCCTATCATTGTTGTCCACACGATATGACGAGGGCCACCCCCTTGGAGCAGACGCTCCCTCCTGGTGGTGGGTCGGCTCTTTGCCTTGCCTACGAGGCGGCAAGGCTTGGGAACCGTCCACCTCGTCGTGCGACAAGCTCTGGGACACTCCCCCAACGGCAGAACTACCTGACACGCTAGAAGTCGCAGTCCTTGAAGCAGAAACGCCGGCCCCTTCCTGGCCGACTTCATGCAAGACCTCGACTGGTTGGCTTCCGGTCCCTCACCACGTCCCACGCGGGTCGACCTCCTCAAGAGACGCTTTGGTCTCTGCCAATCCTCTCGGCCTCCAGGGGCCATGGGAGGTTTTCTTTGAGCGACCTCTTCCCAAGCCCACAACGCCTTCCGGCGCGACACATCGAAGCGGCCCCTAGCGGCCGATAACGACCTCCTCTTCCCTGCTTCCCATGGGCGCGACCTCCTCTCGTGTCAGCTCTTCATGCCGACGCTTAGTGGGGCAAGCCATCTTCCCCTCTGGAGCCCCCAAAGCCTCAGTAGGCGGTGGACCAATAGTAAAAGGCTGACCTAGCCTCCTGCCAAATGTGATGTTATGGACTTTGACCTCACCCAGACGACCCGCAAAGACCGACGAGATCCCATAGACGCGCAGAACTGAGTTATCGAGCAGAGCATGCATCTCGCGCGGCCCCGCATAATGGACGATCATGTCCAACTCATGTCGCTCGTCGTTCGACAGAGGTCTCGGCTCCAAAGCTTCCCTCCTAATCTCAGGCCACGTCGAACAACCCAGACCAGAGTCGTCCCCGGCGACCCAAATGAATCTGTCCTTCCAGCCCTTGTTTGACTTGGGAAGTCCAAGGATGATCTTGAAGTC
>JBAKGM010000365.1:27039525-27052791 GCA_037177215.1 Asparagus racemosus | reverse complement strand
CTATTTTTTGTGCCATCTAAGAGTGACCTCGGCTTGGCTGCTGGAGGATGCGTGACTGCAGTGAATCTTTGTTCGATACACTTTTCTCACAAAACTTCTTGAACTTGGTTCCCATGAATTGGTTCCATTATCAGTTACAATAATGCGAAGAAGTTCGAAGTGACAAAATAACTGATTTTCCAAAGGAAGTTGACGGCCTTCTATTCAGTGATAGTAGCCAATGGCTCTGCCTCAACCCATTTAGTAAAATAATCGACAGCAACAATTAGAAACTTTCTCTGGCCGCTAGCTTGTATGAAGGGTCCTAAGATGTCCATACCTCACATAGCAAAGGGCAACAGGTTGACGGTGGATCAAGCGGAAACGGTGGGAAGATGTTGTACCGGAGCGAATCGCTGACATTTATCACACTTCTTCACTTATTCCATGGCATCATCTTTCCTCATCGGCCAATAATATCCCACACGCAAAATTTGAATGCCAAGGTTCTGCCCCTAATGTTGTCCACACATGCCTTCGTGCACCTCAAACAAAATGTATGTGCTCAGCTTCGCTCGGGCAGGTAGGGCAAACTAAGGGATCTTTTGTACAAAAGTCCATTAATTATCGCATATCACACAACCTTATAAATGAGGTTTCATGCTTCTTTTTTATTATCAGGAACCTTGTTGTTGCATAGGTACCCAAGAATAGGATCCATCCAACTCGGCTCCGTGCTTATTTGCTCCACTTCATCTTCTACATCAATGCTTGGTTGGGAAAGCAACTCAGAGAGGGAGTCAGCTTTGGCATTCTTGTCTCTTGGAATTCTTTGAATAGAAAAGTAGTTGAATTGATCTTGCAAGTGCTTCACCTTCTTTAAGTAAAGGACCATTCTAGCTCCTTTGGCTCAATACACGCCATTCACTTGGTTTAATTGAGAGTCATTGTGAGCAAGAAGAGTGTCTGCTTGTATGGCTATGGCCAAATTTATTCCCAAGATTAGGGCCTCATATTGCATCGTTATTAGATGTCTTGAAGCCGAAATGAAACATGTATTGTACTATCATTCTCTTAGGCCCTTGCAATATTATGCCAGTGCCATTTCTGCTAGTGTTAGATGATCTATCTACATCCATGACCCACTCGGCCACCTCAATAATGATATCAAGGTATTTATCGTCTCTTTCGTGGCCTCATCTTGAGGTATCGTGCATTCCATAATAAAATCTACCAATGCCTGTGCTTTTATTTTTGAATGAGGTTTGTATACACTGTCAAATTGATTGAGCTCTATTGCCTAGTTAGCCAAATGCCTAGAGTTGTCTGGTTTCTGGAGAATCTTTCTCAAAGGTTCTATCATCAAGACCACCGCTGTGTGAGCTTGGAAGCAAGGCCTTAGCTTCCTAGAGGCCATCAGTAAGCCTAATGCCATCTTCTCAAGCCGTGAGTATCTCGCTTTATCCCCATGGAGGATTTTGCTTATATAGAATGTGGGTTTCTGAATCCCATCCTCCTCACACACTAGCACCGCGCTCATCACTAAAATACTTACCCCCTGATAGGGGGTGAGTTCTTCGGTGGTCTTTGGCTTGGTTAAGAAGTGAGGCGACCTTAAATACCCCTTCTATTGTTCAAAAGATCATTGGCATTCCTCAGTCCACTTGAAGTTCTTCACATTTCTCAGGGTCTTGAAGAATGGAAGGCATTTGTTGGACTTCATGAATGCTTCTTAGCGGCTTTAAGTTAAGGACATTTTGAATTTTATTAGGGTTTGCTCTGATGCCTTTTTGGGACACCATAAAACCGGAGAACTTGCCTGAGGATACCTCGAAAGCACACTTTGTGGGGCTTAACTTCATATAATAATGACATAGTACACTAAAGGCTTCTTCTATGTCAGTGATGTGGTTCTCACCCTTAAGGATTTTGCGTCCACATAGACTTCCGCATTCCTCACAATTTGCTCTTTGATGATTTTGTTTACAAGGTATTGATAAGTAGCTCCAGCGTCTTTTAACCCAAATGGCATCATTTTGTAGCAATAAAGACTCTCTTTGTGATAAAAGAGGTCTTCAGTAATGTCCTCTTTGCACATCCTAATCTGGTTATAATCCAAGAACATATCCATGAAGCTCAACAACTGATGTTCAAATGTCTCATCGATGAGCAAGTCAAGCCGATGAAGTGGATAACTATCCCCTGGGCATGCTTTATTCAAGTCTGTGAAATCAATACATATTTTCCACCTCCCATTTGATTTCTTCACCATGACCACATTAGCTATCCAATCTGGATATTGGATTTTTTTTGATGAAAT
This sequence comes from Asparagus racemosus, assembly GCA_037177215.1. Classification (NCBI taxonomy): domain Eukaryota; kingdom Viridiplantae; phylum Streptophyta; class Magnoliopsida; order Asparagales; family Asparagaceae; genus Asparagus; species Asparagus racemosus. The sequence goes on along the minus strand of JBAKGM010000365.1, from coordinate 27,050,492 downwards.
TAGCTTGTAAAAGCTTTTCAACTTCTTTAGTGATGTTTTATTGATGCTCGGAGCAAACGTCCTCTTCTTCTACTACATGAGCTTGACTTCGGGGTTGACATTGAGTTGATGTTGAATGACCTTGGGGTCTATCCTTGGCATGTCGGCATCTGTCCATGCAAACAGTCTTCATGTTCTATAAGAAACTCAACCATCCTTTGTCTCATCTCGCGTCCAAGTTGCACCTCGATGTATACCACCTGGTCTTATTCCTCCTTGTCAATTAGGATTGCATTTAATTCCTCTACAGACTCATTCCTATTTACTTTCTCTTCATCTCATAGGTCCGAAACTTCCACGGCCAAACCCTTGGATGTCCAAGCGGTCTTCAAGGCAGTGAGATAGCATTTTTGGGATGATAAATTGGTCTCCTTTGACTTCTGCGCCTCCATCCTTAGTGGGAAACTTCATCTTCTGGTGGTACGACAATGAGATTGCTTTTATCACAATTTGTCTCTGGGCCATCTGAGAATTGCGTTGTATGGCGAGGGTACCTGAAAATGAGCAAAATAAGGCATGGCATTGGCTTGTCTTGTGGCTATGCTGACACACATTGGGAGCATGATCATACCCTTGGGCAACACCGATACCTTGGAAAACTCATATAAAGGCATACTCATCAGTTTTAAATCTTCTTCCTTCAATCTCATCTTCTTAAAGCATTCATAGAATAAGATATCCACAGAGCTACCTCCATCCACGAGAACACTCTTCACGTTAGGAGGTTCTATTTTAAGGGTAACCACTAATGGATTATCATGAGAACTATGTACCCCTTCCAAGTCTTGTTCTGTAAAGGTGATGATTGTCTCATCAGCCTTTGCTCGTCCTCTTACTAGGGCCTTGAGCAGGGTTAACTTCTGCTCGACAAGAGTAAGCCTTTCTGCCTTAAAAACTATCACTAACCATTGAGGGACCTCTAGTGACGGTGTGAATCATGTCCACCTTCTTCCTATGGGGTCTTTCGTCGAGTCTTGATGGGCTTCCGAGCCTCTCCTTGACTGGTTTGTGAGCATTGTCCTTAATGAATTTAATCTGGTGGCCATTTTTTATGAGAGACTCAATCTTGTATTTTATGTAGAGGCAATTCTTTGTGGAGTGCCCATGGTCATTATGATACTCACAAAATTTTGTTTTGTCTCCCTTTCCCGGTCTAGATTTCAACTCTCCAGGCCATCTAAGGTATGGTTTGCCCTTTATCTCCATGAAAACATTTTCTCTTGAGGTGTTTAAGGGAGTAAAATCATGCTTCTCTATCTTCTTTTGGGAGGTGTCCTGCTCTCTCTTTTTCTATTAACCTTTTTGCGAAGGTCTTCATCTTCTTTTCGTTGTTACTTTTCATCTCTATCTTTTCTTTTCTTCCTATTATCTTTTCTTTCATCCCATTGCCTCTATCATTCTGGTACCCATGCTTGGCCCTTTCATTCTCCTCTGCCGGGCAAACTCATGACTAGAGTAAGAAACTCTGTGTAGCTTACCAGAGTGTCTTTTAAGAGATCCCAACTTAACTTCTCTTCTCAAATCCCATGAGACAAGGCATGCATGGCAGTGGTGGTGTCTAAATTTACAACCATCAACTTCGCCTCACTAAATTGAGCAAGGAACTCTTGGATCGTCTCCCCCTTCTTTTATTCACCGGTAAGTAGCAACACTGAGTCTTTAAAAGAGCCCATCAAACCGGGCTTGAGACGAGAGTGCCAAATTCGCGCCGAATCTTCCAAGGTTGTGGCGAAGGCTTGACAGAGGATTCTGCCTAAAACTCCTTGATAATCACATTTTTATTACAAAATTATACCTTCGTCATCTATCTTATATAAATAAAAATATCACTAATAATTATTTTTATCTTAATTTGTAGTTTAATAAAGAAATAATGAATAAAAGCCTAAAATACTTAAACTCCCTAATTTTCTACCATTTATTGAAACCCAAATATGAAGACAAAAGAAGGCCTAAGAAAGATTAAGGATCCATGACTAAATCGGGTCAAGAAAATAAAAAAAATAAATAAATCTGCGCAAACCAACTAAGGGGCCAACTGAGTGGTCAACCAATGGGCCAACTGATTAGCCAACCAAGGGGCCAACCGATTAGCCAACCAAGGGGTTGACCAATTGATTTGTAACAAACTTGCTTTGTGACTAAGATTTAATCCTTGGAGCCCAAATAAAATCTAATTGTTCTCCTTCATTGTTACAGGCAATAAATAGTGGTAAAGGGTGAGGGGTTTAAGTATGAAATATTTTGTAAAAACTCTATTTGGAGAGGAGGGTTGCTCTTAATTGAGAAGACCTTCCAAATTTATAATTTTTTGTTGCAATTAATAAAAATATTTTCACCCCTTCATATTTTCTTTTCTTCTCTTTGTCCAATGATGAAAAGAGGATGAAGATGAAGATAAGATGAAGATGAGGCTGTCTAAAAAATCATTGCAGCTAGTCCGTCCTCACTAAATATGAACAATGAAAGTCACGACAAAACGACTTTTAGAAAACTACAATTTGAGGATTTTCTACAGCAATCAATGAAGGATACAATCCAACAACCTTCACGCCAGCCAATGGGAATACTAATTTCAACAGTCTTCATGAGCACCAAGAGGAGTTACAATCAATGACTCCCAGGCTTCAAGAAAACACGACAAAGATCACAAGATGATGATCTTTGAAAAAAATTACAAATTGATGGTCTCTTTGATTCACAACGCGTATTGAAGCTCAAAACATGGGGCTCACCACCGTGTATCCAAGCTCAAAATGCGTGGCTCACCACCACATTTCCAAGCTCAAAACGCGTGGCTCACCACCGCACCACGTTTCCAAGCTCAAAACATGTAGCTCACCACCGCGTTTTTATGCTCAAAATGCGTGGCTCATCACCGCATTTCCAAGCTCAAAACGTGTAGCTCACCACCGCATTTCCAAGCTCAAAACGTGTGGCTCACTACCGTATTTTCAAGCTGAAAACGTGTGGCTCACCATTGTGTTTCCATGCTCAAAACGCATGGCTCATTGCCCCGTTCAATGTTCAAAACGAGGGGCTCATCCTCGCGTCTGAAGTCAAGAATGTGAAAGACACCCTCGCGCTCAAATCCAAAACGTGAGGGTCACAACCCCGCATTCTAGTTTTGAACTGAAGTCGCGAGGGTCACTCCAGGATGCGAAATTCGCATTTGACTCATTCAAACATGATCTAAATGGTTCCAAAACTATTTTGCACAATTTGGGGCTATTAAACCCTCATCAAGGAGAGTTTTAAGAGGTTAGTTACACCCCTTAAACCCGTATAAATAGTTGAAAAACTAGCTGAGGGGTGGGGGGACTTCCACATGAAAAAGAGGAGAGAAGGAGGCTTTTTTGATCTTCAACTCCCACTTGGTCTGAGACTTCCACGAAGAAAGAAGTCTTCTTTGGATCGGTCAAACCCTTTAGAGTTGCAAACTTACTTTGTGAGTTCTTTCCAACATTGTGCCACGAGTCAAGACAATCAGATCATCAACAAAATACAAGGTTCAAGCTCCCATCGCTACCGTGAAGAACCTGGCCTTAAACAAAAGGGAGGATCTTTGCTAATCCTTCCTTCTTTGTAAATAGGGATAACCGATAAGAGAGAGTTTGTGAGGAGAGAGAGATTGTAAACCTTTCTTCAGTAAAAGAATCAATACAATTCATTTTTCCTCCATTTTCCTTTTAATTTTTTCGGCGAAAAGACATGAGCAGGGTTCCCTAGAGTCTGATGTATGTCTTTTTTTTGTTTTCTCAATGTAAATACAACTGTGAATAGTTATGTAAATGTTTGATTATGAATGAAAAGTACTTATCTTCTCAATTGGTACATATTTGCTTCTTTGTATTGGCATTTTATCCAGTTTTTCCTTGTTTTAAGATTTACAACTGAGATATGTTAGTTTTAGGGCTAAGGTGCCTCGGCTGTATTGGCAGCAAGTATCACTTCTAGGCTCCATTTCATAGATTAATTTACTGTCTCGATTGATTCGTGTTCCCGGTGTTCTTTGGTTTTGTCCTAGGTAGGTACCAAAGTCTTTGGAGTCAATCAATTAGGCCGAGTGATTAGCGTGCCTTGGTTTTATCCCAAGAGGACACCAAGTTCTTGTGCCTTGGGCTTAGGATGTTGCCAAGGTTTTTGGAGTTGGTCGCATGGGCACATGCCTTAGTTTTATCCCTGTACAGTACCAAGATCTTTGGTATATGCCTTGGGTTTAGGATGATACCAAGGTCTTTGGAGTCATCTGCTTTGGCCGAGTCGATGTCTGCCTTGGTTTTATCCTGAATAGGTACCAAGGTCTTTGGTACGTGCTTTGGGTCTACTAAACGATGCCACCAAGGTCTTAGGGTACATGCCTTGGGCTTGAGAAGATGCTAAGGTCTTTGAAGTCATAGTCAGCCGAGTCAATTGAAGTGCCTTGGTTTTATCCCGAGAGGGTACCAAGGTCTTTTGTTGAAGGAGTGCTTTGGTTTTATTCCAAGAGGGTACCAAGCAGTTCTTTGATCCAATTTCCAACCGCCTTGTCCACCTGCTTCTTCAGAGCTTGGAGGATGCATTTGTTGGCGACCTCTGTAAGTCCATTGCACTTTGGGTGTGCGACTAAGGCGAATTTGAACCTGATGTTTCACTCTTCACAAAAGCTTCGAAAGCCTCCACTATCAAACTGAGTATCATTGTCAATGATGAAAGAGAGGGGAACCCCAAATATGGCAGACAATGGATCTCCACACAAAAATAGTGATATTACTCTCACCAATTTTGGCTAAAGGGTACTTGTGTCTATGGGCCCTAAATTCTTCCCTAAGTTGGTGGACCCAAGCTTGGATAAGGCATCCACCAAAGCATTGGGGGCGCGGGGGACTTGGGCTATCCGAAAGTCAATGAATTTGCTCAACGGTCCTTTGGCTGCCTTCAGGTACAAGATCATCTTCGCGTCCTTGGCTGCATATTCTCCTTTTACTTGGACGACAACAAGTTGGGAGTCGGCTAGGATGTAGACACGCTTAGCCTTGACTGCTAAGGCAGCTCGAAGGCCCACCAAGAGGGCTTCGTATTAGGCCTTATTGTTTGAGGTGAAAAAATCAAAGGCGATCGAGTGCTCGTTCATCGACCCATCTGGGCTACGTAGGACGACTCTAGTTCTGCTACCTCCTTCTCCCAAGTACCCATCCACATTTATCAACCACCAAGAGGTGAACTTTAATGAGTCATGCTCGGGGATGCAGTGCATGTGAGGAGCAAGTGCCTTGATAGCGCATGATGTCGGAGTCTCTAGCTAGGTAGGTGGCAGGGGCAGTGACGGCTTGTCGTATGACGAGGTCGACTCTATCAGGAATTTAGCCAAGGCCTGGGCCTTAATAGTCATCCTTGGCTTGAACTACACATCATGTTTGTTGAGCTCGACTGACAGGTGACCATCCTCCCTAAAGTGGTGGGGCTGCCGAGCACCTTCTTCAAAGGCAAGCTCGTTCGTACGACTATGGAGTGCGCCTGGAAATATGGGTGGAGCCTTTTGGCCATATTAATAAGAGTGAAGGAGGCCTTCTCAATGAGGGTGTAATTGAGCTCGACCGCCTTCAAGATCTGACTGACATAGTATACATGCTTCTGGGCATTCCCCTCCTCTCGAACTAAGACAGAACTGATGGCTTCAGGGGATACGGCAAAATAAAGATACAAGATCTCCCCTTCTCTAGGTTGACTCAGGAGAGGCTTGGTGCTCAAATACCTCTTGAGGTCTATGAATGCTTTACTATACTCATTCGTCTAGCTCTTGCTCTCTTTTAGCTCTTTGCTTCCTCTCAATGTTTTGAAGAAGGGGAGGCTCCTCTCGACCGATATTGAGAGAAAACAACTCGGTGCCGCTATCTTCCCATTCAGCTTCTGGATGTCCTTCAGTGTGCGAGGCTCACGTAGCTGCTCTATTGCGGCTATCTTTTTGGAGTTGATCTCAATGCCTCTGTGAGTGATCATAAATCTAAGGAATTTGCCCGATTGTACCCCGAAGGCACACTTAGCTGGATTAAGCTTCATGCGGTAGCATCAGAGGACAGAGAATGTCTCTTCAAGATCTATCACATGTGACGACGCTAGTTTAGACTTGACAAGGATGTCGCCCACATAGGCTTCTACATTGCAACCGATTTAGGATTTGAAGATCTTATTGACCAGCCTCTAGTAGGTGGCACTTGCATTCTTGAGACCGAAGGGCATCACCTTATAGCACTAAGGCCCTTGGTTAGTAATGAATGAGGTCTTCTCCTGGTCATGCACCGCCATGAGGATCTGGTTATAGCTAGAGAAAGCATCCATGAAGTTGAGCAATTCATGATCCGCGCTCTCGTTTACGAGCTGATCGATCTTGGGGCGGGGATAGTTGTCCTTAGGACAAGCTTTGTTCAGGTTAGTGAAGTCCACACACATCCTCCATCTGTCGAGAGACTTCTTCACCAGTACCACATTAGATAGCCACTCTGGGTAGTGCACTTCTCTGATGAAGCCAGCCTTAAAGAGTCGGTCGACTTCCTTGGCGGTGCCTTCTACCTCTCAGGGCTGAGATGTCTTTTCTTTTGTCGAACAGACTAGGTGTGTCTGAACCAAGTGCTCGTGGCCCACTACTTCAGGGAGAATCCCTAGCATGTCTTCTGGACCCAAGCAAACACATTTAGATTCTTGAGTAGGAACACGATCATAGCTCCTCATTGTGGCTCAAAAGGGCTCGATCCGATCTTGATCTTCTTCACTCCTTCCCGGTCGATAGGTATATTGTGAAGTTCCTTAACAGGAGTTGTCCTCTCCCGCTCCATAGCTCTCTCCATCTAGAGGCATATCTTCTCAATGCGTAGGGTCTCTAGTACTCCCTTCCCCTTCATAAAGAGCAGATAACAGGATCTGGCCTCTCGTTGATCACTCATGGAAACTCTGACTCCCTTAGGAGTTAGGAACTTCATCATCTGGTGATAGGTGGAGGGAACAGCCTGTAAGTTATTTACGGCAGTTCTCCCGAGATAACATTGTAGGTTGACTTGAGGTTCATCACCAAAATTTAGGTCTGAATAGTGGATTGATGAGGATATTCACCAATCGTGTGGGGGAGTGTGATCATTCCCTCTGATAAGAGTGCATGTCCTATGAATCCAATTAGCGGACCTTGACAAGGCTGCAGCTTGGGCTTATCAATGCCCATATGGTTGAAGGCGTCGATGAACAGGATGTTAGTTGAACTTCCTGTGTCGACCATTATCCTCTTAACATGGAAACCATTGATTCTGGCTGAGATGATGATAGGGTCATCGTGAGGTGTCTCAACGCCTCTCAAGTCCAAGTCGCTGAAGGATATGGGCTCTCTCATCCTCGACTTCTTGTCACATTGGTGGACCTGCAACACTCGCTTAGCATACTTCTTCCGAGCATTGTTAGACATTTCTCCTATAACAGGCTACCACTAATGGTGTGCTCCTATTGTTGGGCTCGGTAGGTCAGGTGTCAGTCAGCTGCTGGGCACAAGGTGACCTGGAGCGTGACCTCCTGTCTGACCCCCTAGGGCAGGTTCTCTTCAATCTCTCTGAGAGACAAGCCTCTTCAAGTATCCTCTTTGTATCAAGTCTTCAATGTCTCTCTGGAGGACTTGACAATCATAGGTAAGATGGCCATGATCCTGATGATATAGACAGTACTACCTGAGTATCACGATTTCGAGGATCCTATTTCATGCGAGAAGGGGCAGAGTTGAGATGCCCTTCCTTATGGACCATGTATAGGGCTTTTGTGAGAGAGGTGTTGAGGGTCGTGAGGATCAGCTTAGGTGCGGTCTCCTTCCTTCGGTCCCTTTTGTCAGTCCGATTTGATCTAGGGTCAGCTCTGGGGGGATCCAATGCCGACTCCTTTCTTGGCGAGGGGTCGACTCCTGCTGTCGACCCAACTGCCAGTGTAGCTACTGCTGTTGTGGGTGCTGGTGGTGCCGCTAGGACTACTGGTGCCCTGGTGTAGCTACTACTGCTTCCACCACCCTGGCCGCCTTCTTGTAGGCTCAGGCGTCTTCCACGTCCATGTAGATGTGAGCCTTGGCTATCAGCTACTCGTACCCAGTGCATCGCTTCTTAGCAAGTGCATCGACTAGCGCAATATTCTCCAAGCCGGCCACTATAGCAAACATGGCAACTGCACTCCCAGGGTCGTCGACCTCCAACTTCTTAGCTTGGAACCTCTTGATGTACTCTCTGAGGTTCTCTCCAGGCTCTTGCCTCATTTGTATCAACACATGGCGAGGCAGCTTCTGCTTGGTGTTGGCCAAGAAGTGATACACGAACTTCTAGTTGAGCTGCTCGAAGCTGTTGATGGACTTCTTCTCTAGGGAGTTTCACATACCTTGGCGCCTTCTGACAAAGTGATGGAGTAGCACCTACAAATGACCGGGTCCGACGCCTGCAGCATGGTCATCATGTCATAGTAATTCTGAGTATGCTCAGCTGGATCTCCTCCCCCTTGTACTTGTCCATTTGCGACATCTTGAACTTCTCATAGGGGGCGTTCATTGTGTCGTCCGAGAGGGGAGTGTTCCCCTAATGGCTTTAGCGATTGGTCAGAAAGTCCAACCAGACACCATGTTGGTGGTCGATGGGCTTGGGGTGGCATGATGATGTTGAGGGCCTCGCGACGCTCCCCCATAGGGTGCTCTCAGCCATCACGACTAGGGCTTGGGCTCTCTATTGTGGCTTCCACATACTGCAGGTAGTGTCTGGGTTGATCCACAGAGCGAGCCTACTGGCGCGGTGGGGGTGACATGTACTCGTGGTGGCCTCTCTGCTGTCTAGCCAGCGCAGCTTGCGCTGGCAAAGGAGAGGTTAGTGGTGGTCGCTTTGGTCGAGGAGGGACATCCGGGGACTGGCCTGCTAGAGGTGGAGGAGCAATTGATGAATAGGGTTGCTGGTGAGGAAGCCGGTTGAGGAGCTCACTAGTAAACGCCGCGAATTGCTACTGCAAAGATAGAGAGATCCGCTGAGCAGACTCTTCCAACTGGGCCTGAGTAACATAGCTCGCCAGTGATCCTTCATGAGGAAGGTGATTGGACCGGCTAGGGTGATTAGAACCAGACATCTTACTTTGAAGAAGAAAGTAGGCCCCACGGTGGGTGCCCAACTGTTGATGACAATTATCAAATAGCGGGTTAGTCTATGGATTGAGAGTGTTAAGGTCCTCAAACTCCTTCAGAGGACCGGTTTTGAGATAGACTGTTCATCCCTGCACATGAACAACTCATAAGAGGGAAGAGTTGGGTTCTCCGGTGGTTCCCCGACAATCAAGTTAGTATTTTGCTTAAGTGGAGAAGTGAATTTAACTATTTTTAGTTTTATGGGACAGAATTAGCTTACCCTAAGCAGCAGACAGCAACTTCCTTTTATAGCAGATCTGAAGGGGCATTAAGGTAACTTCAGCCGAGTCTAACCAGGCAGCTTAGCCATCATCTGCTTTACAGGTATCGGCTGTAGAAGGGGGTGAGTCACCCTGACGTTAAATGTGAGGATGACAAAATGTGCGTAGTGCTGACAAGGTCCGATGAGTCATAAATGCTATGGGGACTAGGTAATGATGATCTAGCCAGGATAGTTAATGTTAAAGCAGTCGGCTAGCATGGTGTTCGAGGTAACTGCAACCTCTTTGACTCGTCCAGTTGAGGGCTAACAATCACCGCCTATTCACTCAGTTACGCAAATTGTCGGCTGGTCGAGCCGGCCGTGAGATTGGTCGGCTACTCGAGTCGACAGTGAGAGTGGTCGGCTGATGGTTGTCAAGTTGTTAGTGAAGAGCCCTTCAACTTGGTTATGCGAGTTATCGGCCTATCGAGTCGGCCATGGGAGTAGCGTGAGTCGTCTAGGCTCTGAGCTTGTCTAATTAGGCAAGAAGCGGGACGTGTTGGCTTCCCAGGAAGATTACCACTTTGTGATTTTTTGAGGGTCATAACACGAGCAATATATCTAAAATTAATTTCGTACAACAAATATTGTATGCAACATTGGCCGCAATTCATTTTTAAAATAAACCAAACAACCCCAAACTTGACTGTAGAAAGCATCTACTTGAAAGTCTACAAATAATGTAATTATCAACTGTTGCATGGTGATCGTGGAAATGCGTAGCATGGCAGCTGAAGAGCCTGACCATGAACCTGGATATGGGCTTTATGGTCGCAAAAGGCCCAGCAGTTATTAAGGCCCCTATATATGACCTTGTGGTCTGTGATGCAATATGTGAAAAAGTTAAGCAAAGAGAGGAAACAATAGAGATGATTATTGAAAATTCTTTATACTATAAAGCAGGACTGAAGGCTCAAGTCAAAATATGGTAATAGGTTGAGCGCACTCTTCAAGTAGCAAAATGTGGATTTGTGCATCAATCTCTTTTTACCCTGCTTTAAATGTATGTATGACAAGACTTCCTAGTATTCCCATGCCATCTTAAGTTCGCTATCAAATACAAATCCTATAAGGGGGTGTTTGTTTCAAATCCCAAAATTTTAGGACATGGATTTCATCACGGGATTTCAAATCCATAGGTTTTTTAACATGGATTGGGATTCCATAAACTTTGTTTGTTTCATTAATATTTTGAGATCCCAAATACTATAATTTGTAATATTTTGTTTGTTTCAAACCCAATTTGTAGCATTACAAATTTTAGAATTTGAAATATAGATTTGTTTCAAACAAAATTATGGATTACAAAAAGAATTTGAATACCTATTGGTGAGCTTACCTCCCACAAAATGACAACACAATTGTATTGAATTGGGGTATTCATGCCCATTCAAATTTAAACCCTAGTGGCTATAAACGGTCATATTTTGCTAATGGCTATAAAAATAGCTCAATTTACATCACTAACTTCATGAGTAATTTTTTTAAAGCAAGAAGCCTCCACACATC
>JBAKGM010000365.1:27004671-27029362 GCA_037177215.1 Asparagus racemosus | reverse complement strand
AATAAACTACTCATCAAATTAGGAAATGTTGTTCATTAGTCCGTTCCAATTAACTTCTTGACTGTAAATTAGTCTATTACGTCCTCAGCTCTATTTTATACTCCAATCATCTGATTTTGAAGTTTCAAAAATATATACCTTTCTATTAATTATTTTTTAGTTGTAGGGAAAAAAAACCTTGCATATGGGTTTTGCATAAGAAGTTATTTTATTTGCATTGGATTTCTATGTTTTTGGCGTATTAGGAATTAATTTATTATTAGGGATTTGGATGAGAAAATTTTGATTTTGCATAGTTTTTTTTTATTTATCATTACCACTACTTGTATGTGTAAAGTATCAGAAAGTTAAAAAGAAAGGAAAAAAAATGCATTGTAATACATAACAGAAGTTTATTTTTAATTGCTTGCTCTTTCTAAGATTGGTAAAGAGCTTGCCGTTTTATTTATGCATTTCAATTGTATTGTTGTTTAACTTTTTTATTACTATCAATATTCACATATTTAACTATGGAAATTAAGAACAATAATTGTTACTTTTATAACTTACAATGTAGAAAATTACTAATTGAATTATAATTATATTTATCGTTAATATACTAAATCTACTAATTAATAAAACTGTCCAAATTGTAGTCTAATTCGAGATAATTATAGTTCAAATTATACAAAAAATCCAATTCAAATATAAAAACGCAGTTGGTTTATCATCATATACGTAATTACCATCAGCAATCTCATGATTATATGCGTAGATACACAAGCTCCAGGGATACCCGTGTAATTACATTGTTCGTCGGGAAACTGGAAGATAATTAGTCTTTAAAGTAAAATTAATAGGACTATCACAAACTTATTAATCATATAACTGTAGAAGATTGACATAATATTCTAATTAACAGTTTCGACATAATATTCTAATTAACCAGTTTCGCGGACACCGAGTAATTAAAGAAACAAAATTATCTAAGATTGGTTTAATCTACCTCTTAAATTTTCTGTTAGGGGATGTTTTGGATATACTCTGAATATGTATATATTTTATTAATAATTAATATTTTTAAGGCTTTCTCAATATATATCCATGTGGTAGGTATCTTTAAATTTACCGTTAATTATTATTTCTAAATTCGAATACCAAATTATTGCCTTTTATCAAGTTTCCTCTGCTTTATGTTAAAATACCTTTATATCGATATGTTTTTATTATTTTTAAGAAAATTAGAAAAAAGGCTTCTTTTGGCCATATACCCTCCAAAGCATCCATATTTATTAAAGTATGCCCAAATCTTTATATTAATTAAAATACCCTCCAAAGCTTCAATTTTGAGCTACTGTGCCCGGGGTTAATATTGTCGAAATACTCCTAAGTTTTTTTGGTGTGTGTGTGCGCGTTGGGGGGCGGGGGTTTGGAATGCCCAATAAAGTAATAATTAAGTTGTAAAAGCAAATTGTCATTCTTGTAAATAGATTTAACTTTTAATTTAGCTATAAGGCAATTTAGGTAAGTTGTAAAAACAAATTGTCAAGTGCTTAGAACTTTTGACCACACAAGCATGTATTTGGATAATTTCTACATTTTTATTTTCTTCCTATTTCCTATAAACTATAACTCTGTTCTACAGATTTTCAACACATCAACCTATTTCATGGAGGGAGGAAATATAAAAGTTATTTAGAATTTTTTTTCTTTTTGACATTTTTTACTTTTGTAAAAAAGATATATCAAATCTTTAAATTCAACTTTTATTTTATTGAGCTTTAAGTTTGAATTGATACATACACAGAACAAACTCTTTAAATATAACTTTGCATTTACTAAACTTTATAGTTCAAATTAATACATAGAACAATTAGTAACATGAGATAATGATTAAGCATCAAAATTAGTAGTTCATAATCATAATAAACATCTTCACACGACTGATTAAAAAGGAAAGTTGGCAACAACTTAGTAGAAATATAAAGAGGACTACTCCTACAGTTTATTTTTAAAAAAATTTACTTTTGTAAAACATTATATGAAATCATTGTTATGTGGGTTTGCATAGTCGTCATATGATAATTGTGATTGTAGTAGCAAAACATATGTTAGTCTGAAGATGATAACCTTCCAATCATTGTTAGTTGGTTTTTTTCTTTCTTTTTTTTAAATATGGCAAAAGTAGCGATGTTGAAGAAGGACTAAATAAGGAAGGTGCCGGAGTCGGGATGGTACAACTCTAACACTCTAAAGAAGTTCTGATAGACCCGGTAATTGCTCCCCATAGTGAATTAGCACATGCCAACTTGTACCACCATTGGCCAGGGGAGAGAAGACCCATTCCCGAAAGTAAAAGTCATGGTCATGGTAGTCCCCTTTGGCATCGATAAGTTGGCAATGAGAAAGCGAAGGATAGTAGTCCAAGACCAGGAGGTAAAAGTCCATGCCTTCTATGGTGTATGGCTAACAAGACTTCTTTGGTGGATTTGATCACATCACCTCATCTTCAAATAAATATATCGGCTTCGATAGAAGAGAGTGACTAACTTAAATGAGGTCACTCACGATGATCATAGTATGAGCTATAAGGGATTCAAATGTAGCTACTCTCTCCAGTACAAGGTCGGGAGTACTCAAAATCAATGACTTACCTGAGCAAGCATATTCAGGAATCCTCTTCTCCACCTTCTAGCCCAATTGACTATCATCAGCCTAGGGAAAAGAATGCCACTAAAAGCAAACAAAGAGAAGATCACTACTAAGTGCAAATTGGTGGAACTCCCACCAAGTTGCCCAAAACCCAGTGGTGAACATAGGAACAACAACTCATCTCACATAAAATTTCATGTGGTCAGGGCCGACACAAGAAACAAAATCAGTGCCAGGCCCGACCATATCAAACAAGGCTAGGAAAAAAGGACAGTGTCGAGTGGACCCCAAAGGGGACCGACTCCACAATTAACATGAAGATTTAGACAAAGGGGTTTACCTTCGTACAGAGGACACTCATATGCCTTGGCCCCACCTTCGACAGTGGGAGGTTCACCGATGGGGCAACCGGCTGAAAGTTGGGGCCTAACTCGCTCTAGAAGATCACGACTGTCTGAACATGATTGATGAAGATAGGAAATCACAAGCGAAAGAAGCTAAGGTTTTGGGGTCCTCTCAAGAGACCCACAAAGAACCGCACCCTCATGTAGGTGGTTAAAATATACTCTACCCTAGATCAACGCTCAGCCTAAGTCCAAGGAGTGAACGCCCATGGGCTAAATACTTTTTGTGGTCCCAAGCACAAGCTCATGATAAGGCCTATCCAAACAATAGCGAAGTTCGCCCAAACCTCACGCGAACTTCACCTAAAAGATCAACATGGGCTACATCATCCACACCCCAAGAGAAGTGGGTTGCCCACATTCTAGCGAAATTTGCTAGAACGAGCTTCGCCCAAAACTGCTCAGTGAGCTTCGCCCAAAGCTGCTCACGAGCTTTGCCATCAACCATTATAGGTGAGCCTTGCCATTGATCATTTCAAGAGCTATTTTTATAGAAATGGGTCACTCTATTATCTCCTAAGTTAATGGCCACTTAACCTAAATTTAATAGCCACTTACTCTCTCTCTCTTTCCTAGCCTATAAGAGGAGGGGAGATTGCTCATTTTTACAGCACTTAGCACTTGGCAATTTTACACACCGGGGATCCACACTCGGCATCTTCAAAAGAGCTTCAGAAACTATCAACCAGCAGAAGACTCAATGCTTTCGTCGGACCGTCAATGGAGTACAAGAACGACGCTTTATCGACACACAAAAAAGAACCCAACTAATAAAAATTTTTCTTATTTCTTGTGATTTTATTTGAATTATAATTTGTGTTAATTATAATTCAAAGATCTGAAATAGGATGGTGACTCTGTTCGGGACTTTCTTCTCAACTGACGAGAAGATTGTGTCGCAGTACGGCACTAAGGCCTTAGGGTCTTTTGCTGAATCGCTGGTCATTGAATTTGATCAAGCAAAGTTTGAGAAATTTATTTCCTCTAATAAATCATCCATGAACATCGTGAGAAGTTGTGTAGGATTCGCTGTAGTGTGAAAATAGGGTCAAATTCGACCCTCTCCCCAAAGAAGGTGACTCTCGCTGACAACAGTCTATCTTCGTTTGAAGCCAGATGAACTTTGCTAAGAGTGGAGAAGCATTGATTCTCACCTTAGCTCAGAATCAAGGCATTCATATGCATTCTAATTTTGAACATTAGTCCACAAACCCCCATAGGGGTTTGCTTCAAAGCATCCTGCGATTGCTATGCTTCTTCAAAAGGAGCAAAGAATGAGGGTAATCCTTATTACCTATGGTGATTTGTCATTCAAATCACAAGCTTCAGTTGGTGATGAGGATTTGACTGACTATGTCAGTCATAGATTGAAGGAACATCGTCACAGTCAATGTTCACTTGTTGAAATCCAAGCAGTGAAGCTGCTACCAAGAAGAGCAACTGCCTAAAAACCAAGTCAGAACTCCCAATTTAAGAGAGTCTCTTTCTCTTAAAAGGGCGTGTTAATGTCATCATTGTGTGACCCTAAAGGAAATCATCATTAACTAATGCAAATTCATTCCTGTAAGGGAATCCACATTTAATTGCCTAAGCCAAGTTCCTAAGTCTTTAGAGACTAGGATTAAGAGGCGATGACGAACCTAAAAGGAGAAAAACAATTTCTAGGAATTCATGATCAATACTAGTAGTGTGATCTCAGGAGATGATGAAGATGATATCGATAGTCCTTTCAATCCTAGATATTCTCCTAATATTGGAAGAATACTTCCAAAAACTATTAGTGTTTATCGCTAGACTAGGTCGAGGCAAGGGCAACAATCCCCTTCAATTACTCTCGTCTTTGAATGCATGCCCCACGAGCTTCCTCTCAAATCAACCGACCCACTACTAGCGGCACGAATTTTGCTATAGCATCGAACGCAACCCCTAAATCAAGCCAAGAACGGGGGTGGGTAGCGGATATGACTGATAGAGAAGAGCACGATGATCTCCTCATGTAGCTGGAAGCCCAAAAGAAAGCACTCAACGAGTGTTTTGAAGCATCTCAAAGTGATGCTTCAATAACTTATGGTAATTTTCCAACAATACCATGCAAGCTCTTCGAAAGGGAAATGATTGCTTGTAGAGACCTCTTTGGAGAAAGAACAGTCACATCATGACGGCAAAAGAGAAAGAACAATCACATCATGAAGACAAAAACTCCATCCACTTAAGATCGGAGACATTAGCTCCACCTAAAAGTGAGTAAGGACGCGAAGGCCCTTCAAAATCTCCATAATCAACTCAACGCTTTCACACAGCAGACAGAGCTGAAGAATGCTGGAATAACCAAATATACCCTATTGAGTGGGATTCAATTCCTTACCAAATAAAGTTCAAGCCACCAATGTTACATACGTTTGATTGCAAAGGATCCCCTATCCAACACATTTATTATTTTCACCAGCAAACGGGGACTATGGTAGGGGATGACACCATCAAGACGAGGTTGTTCTTTAGCACCCTTAAGGGAGAAGCCTTTGAATGGTTCTAAAATTTGGCAGAAGGATCAATCAAATCCTAGGTCGATTTAGAGTCTCAGTTCCATGATGAATAGTTAAATTTCACCATGGGCAAGCTTCTCATTGAAAGGCAAAGGGATGATGACTCGGTCAGATACTACATCAGGCAGCTTTGCAATTTAAGTTTGTGATGCCAGGACATGCCACTGCCGATGTTGCTCTAAACATGTAGGCATAATTTCTTAAGCTGCATAGAAGCTCGCTATTAAGGCAAACCCATAGAAAGACTTGATGGAGCAAGCAGAAATCATAGAGAAATCTACCAAATGGTTTAACAAGTTTTATTTCTGTGCTAACAATAAAGAGGGGTAAGGACAAATAGGGATAGTAGTCCCAATCAAAAGCTAAGGAGACATTTGCTATTGAGGTGAAGAACCCGACAGTCAAAAGGTGCCACAGAAAGTATTCAATGAAGCTACTCTTTCAAAGATGAGCATACTGTCATTATCTTTCATGTCCTCAATAATGGCAATCGATTGAAGCTTCCTAAGGCTCAACGCCCTGAAGAGGTTGGGAAGACCAATGATTCTAACTACTGCCTATATCATAGAATGCTAGGGCATCCTACGAAGAATTGTTATATCCTCAAAGATTAAATATAGACATTCATCAGCTTAGGAATCCTCAAACTCCAACCTGAGCAAAAGAATGTCACTGCTAACATGGTGACTCTTCAATTCAGTTCTATGATAGAGACTCAGGCTCAGAATGGAGTCATTCCTATTTCTGCTACAAGAATGGAATTGGTCAATCATGACCAACAAGGTTGACAAAACCAAGGCTTTATCCCTCTTATAATGACAAAAGGCGAGATGATGTGGGTCCATCCTGATATCTTCAAGATGAACATTGGGCATCCTCTAAACTAACGACCCATGATAAAGTTAAACATAAGATGAGATCCTGCAATGCCACCTCTGCGATCATAGGTGAGGAATCTTTGCAAGTATCCTCACTTAGAGATTCAAAAGAGGAGAAGCTTACCTTAGCAGTTCAGCCTAAACAGAACCCTCTTGCGAGGGAAAGATCTAGTAAGGTTTATTTAAAGAACTACGATCAACCAGGGCCTTCCAATCAACCCGAACTCGCTAAGCAGAAGGAAATAAGATTTGACAAGGCGTTGCATCCGCCATCCGCTAGACTCAAAGTTTCGTTCCACTGAGATATATTGGCTCAACTCACCAACATCCTGGCTCATATAAACTTATGTGAACTTTTACATTTGTCTTAGGATATGAGAAAGGCTTTGAGGGAGGCGTTATGGATAATGATGCACTCCTTGCTCGTGTACCTGAGTCTCTACATATTGATGATCAAAGGCAGTGCTGCCAATGTTATTAACAGGAGCCTTGTATCACCTTCACGTCAGATGATATGCTCATCAAGGACAACCACCACAATTAAACCCTCTATTACATTGGGTATGTCAGATCAACAAAGGTCGAGCGAATTCTTGTCGACCCAGGGTCTACTTTGAGCATTATCTCATGGAGGCTCCTTAGAATTTTGGGAATTCCCCTCTACAAGCTCTCAAGAATGCCTGTTACTATCATTGGATTTATTCAAGTAGTAGTCAGTTACTTGGAAAGATTAGACTAAAATGTCAGATTGGTAATTCAAAGACGAAGATGACATGCTATATCATTGATGTAGAGACACCCTATAACCTACTCCTTGGATGACCTTGGATTCACTCCAATGTGATTGTCCCATCGACTCTCCATTAATATTTTAAGTATGTTAATAAGTAGGGGGTTCTCAAGAGGGTGTTTGCTGAATGGCACCCCTTTAAAGGAGTAGAAAATTATTTCACTGATTCCCTCCTATATGAAGAAAAGCATACCTTCAAGGTTGCTATCCTCGGGGATCAGGATAGCAGCAACGACAAAGATAATGAACCCAATCAGAATGAGGATCCTATTTAGGAAATGGAGCCTCTTGTAATTACTTTGAAGGATTTATATACAGATCGGTTAGCTAAAAATCAGGGTGATTGGGTCTTCAATGATAATATAGAGTTTGCTTATGACTCTTCTTCAGGCTTTGAGTATGAAAACTCAGTAGCATATGATTTGTTGTCTAGAATATCCCTAAGGTCAACCTTGCACCTACCCATAAATGAGTCCTACTCATCTCATCATCAGTTAGGTAGCTTAGACTACATTCACCGTTCCGCTAGAAGGAACATCCACGGTCTGATCGTCTTTGGGAAAGTTGAAACACAACCACATCCACTAGTCTCAGATGATGAAGTAGAGAAACACCTGAGTCCACACGTACAATCAACAATCTCATCATATAATGATAGAGAAGGGCTATAACTTTACCTTAAAACTAGGTTTGAATTTTGATTGAGGACCACGTCTTCCACTAATCCCTTCTATACCAAAAGGGGAACGCATCAATCAAACCAAGCATGAATTCAGGTATATTTCCCTAGAAGTGGACTCACAAAATGGACTGGCATTTGAGGATTTCCCAAGCTATTCTTCAGACACATCAGATTGGGATTCCGATATCAGCATTGATGCCATGTTCAGAGAACTCATGGTCAACATGGTTTCATATAGCCTAACTATGGAACTCGATGAATCAGAGGTATTTTAAGGATCCTAAGAATGATCCCTGGGAGAAATACCTTGGGGCATAGTGGGAATCACTCTTCAAACCTAGTGAGCGGCCCACTAAGGATATGGTGGTCTAGGTCAATATAGGCGATGAAACTAACCTAGGCCCATCTTCACCAGTGAGAACTTGTCACCTGTTGAAAAAGAAACTCGTATCTCTCATTTGAGAGTATATCGACGTCTTCACCTAGAGTTACAAAGACATGCTTGGGTTGGATCCAAATGTTGCTATGCACAATGTAGATGGTTAAAATATATTTTTACCCACGCCAATGATTAACTTGGATTCAAGAAGTGAATGCCCATGGGCTAAACACTTCGAATGGACCCAAAACTGAACCTACAACAAGCTATGATGAAGGTCGCTTAACAAGACATGTGAACCTCGCCACGCAGCCCATCTCGACTCGACCCGACCAAGTGAAGCTAAGGTTGACTTGCAATTCATACCCCAGGATGAGTCAAAAGGCGTCATCAGCCAGCCAAATCATGAATCAGATTCTAACTCATAGACAAAGTTAGCCAACCAATGAACATCACTCATGGCAATTGAAGTGGACCAAGTCATCCACTTCCGAAGAAGACTTGCCCGCGTCCTTAGCAAGCCTCGCTCATGTCCTCAATGACTCTAACTCATGCCTTTAGCGAACTTCACCAAGTCAGCAAACCACACCAAATAGCTGTTTGAGAGCTATTTTTAGGGGAATAACCATCCTTCACTTTCTCCTATTTTAATGGCCACTTACTCCACAATTAAAGCCATTAACTCTCTCTTTTAGTCTATAAAAGGAGAAGAAATCATTCATTTTGGCCCAACCCGATCAGATCATAGAGAGATCAACACACACGCATAAAGAGATTACTACTCTCGCACTTGCGATTTTATTGAGCAAAGCTGCTAAGAGAAGACTGAGTTATCTTCTAAGTAACTGAGTTCTCATCAACAGCAAAAGATCAATTGTCTTGGCAGGTGCATCAACGGAATACAAGATCGATGTTCAACTGAAACACAGGAAAGAACCTTAGGAATATAATTTTCTTCTTTGTTTCATCATATTCTTTTTATTGTAATCTAATCTAATTGCAATACTAGAAAGACCTGAAATAGGATGGCGACTCTGCTAGGGACTTCTTTCTCCTTTGATGAGAAAATTATATCTCACACCGACTCTACGACCCTCGGGTCTTTTGCTGAATCACTAGTCATCGAATTTGACCAAGCAAAGTTTAAGGAATTCATTCCCACAAACCCAACTTCATCAACAGCGACTGTACGCAATTGTCATAAAATTCACTGCTGTGTGGATCTCTGGTCTAAACTGACCCCCGCATGTGAAAGGGCAACCTTCACCAGAGACAGATTGAGCTTACCTAAAAGCCAAACGAACTTTGCCAAGAGCGAAGAAAATTTAACCCTCATCTCGAGCGAAGGTCAAGATGTTATTTCATTTGTTGATCTCGGACATTAGTCCACAACTCCTTTAGGAGTTCGATTCAAAGCATCTCGCGATGCTCGCTATGCTTCCACAATAGAAGCTAAAAATGGGGGTAGTCCCTCATTAAAATTCCCACAATGGAATAACATCATCAATGATGATTTCGCTAGACAAAAGCTTGGCTAGCATCATCATAAGAGACGTTTGGTTCCAAGGTTAAAAATAGTGAAGTTGGCACTGAAAAGTGTCCTCAACTTGGAACTATGAGTGACTTAAGAGAGTTCCTATCTCTGAAGATAGCTCACCAATGTCAGCATTGTGTGACCCTCAGAGAAGTAGTTATGACAATTCAGAAGAGTTGCCAATGAAAAACTATTCTTGAAAAGGAATCAGTCTTTAGTCATCTTAGTCATGGTCCTGAGCCTTCAGATGTTTAGACTAAATGACGACGACATACCTAAAAGGGTAAAACACAAGAATTTACTGTCAATATGATAAGTGTAACTTCTAGAGATGAGGAAGAAAGTATAGATAGCTCGCCTGATCTAGTGTATTCTCCTGGCATTGAATCCATATTGCCAGAAGCTGATGGTGTGTATCGTCACCGTAGACTAAGACAAAGAGCAGCGATTTCTTTTGACTACTCTTCCCTCCAAGCAGAGACATCACATACTTCATCTCAGGTGAACCAATCCACATCTAGTGATGCCAATTCTACCATAGCGCTAAATGCAACCCCTAGCTCAAGTCAAGAACGACGATGGGATGTAGATGTGATGGATTGAGAAGATCTTCTTGCTCAAATGGCGGCTCAAAAGAAAGACTTAGATGAGCAGATTAATTGCTTGGAGAATATGATTGGACAACTCTTGCTAGCATCTCAGCCTCAACTATGTTCATCAAAAGGGAAGAAGCAGATCAGTGAATCCTCCCTAGAAGAAGATCAAGAGCATCTAGACGACACATATTCTGAACTTGTGGGATCAGAGATGAAGACATCCAAAAATAGCTCAACGTTCTTTCTCAACAAACGAAGCTCAAGAAGGTTAGAATTACCCAACCTTATCCTGTCGAGTGGGATATGGTTCCTTACTTGATGAAATTCAAGCCACATACATTGCATACGTTTGATGGCAAAGGTTCTCCAAACCAGCATATCTACTACTTGCACCAACAAACTAGGAATGCAGTGGGTAACGATGCCATCAAGGCATGACTTTTCATCGGTACCCTCCACGGGGTAGCCTTTAATTGATTCTAGAATTTACCCGAGATTTAAATCAAAACATGGGTAGATCTAGAATCAAAATTCCTCTCACAATTTCTTGAGAAACAATCCGATGTTACCATGGCCAAACTACTCTCTGAGAAGCAAAGTGGAAATGATACAGTTAGGGAATACATCGAGATATACCGCAATCTGACATTGCGCTGTCAAGATATGCCTCTACCAATGTTACTTCAGACTTGTTGGCATAATTTCATGGCACTGATTGAAGCTCACAGGGGTGCCGTTACTGCCCACACATTGAAGGATTTGATGGAATAAGCTGAGATAGGATAAAGATCATCAGAACATTTTAACAAGTTTGTGCCCCGCATTAACTTCAAGAGCAACAAAGGTAAACAAGAGTAGGCTTTACAACTGAAAGCTAAAGAGACTTTTATAGTTGGGGTTCAAAATCCCAACAACAACCAGCAAAGAGAACCAAGGAAGAAGATTCAGCACAATTATTCGTTTAAAGACGAACATGCAGTCACCATCTTCCATGTGCTCAACAAAGGGAATCGGTTAAAGCTTCTTGAAGCTTGACACCCTGAAGAAGTCGGAAAGACTGATGACCCCAACTACTGTCTTTATCACATAATGTTGGGACACTTGACAAAAAACTGCTACATCCTCAAGGATAAAATCCTAACATTCATCGAATCAGGTATCTTAAAGCTCAAACCTGAGCAAAAGAAGGTCACCACCAACATGGTGGCTCTTCAAGTTAGCTTCATGCTAGAAATCCAAGCTCAAAAAGGTGTTTTCCTCATTCCTACTGCAAGGATGGAAGTGGTCAACTATGACCAACAGAACCAACAGAGCCAAGGCTTAGTCTCTCTCACTACAGCAAGAGGTGAAATGATGTGGGTACATCCTGATCTTCTCCAAGATGAGGATTTGACTCTTCAGAAGTCTAAAAACAAGCACAAGATGAAGTTTGCAACACCATCTCCGCAATCATTAGGGAAGAATCTCTACACGTCACTTCACTCACTGGTTTAGAGGGAGAGAATGTGGCCATGGCAGGAACAAGATCTGTTCGAGATTATTTGAAGAGCTACGATTAACCAGAACCTTCTAAACAACCCGAACTGGTCAAGCAAAAAGAGACTCAGTTTGATAAAGTTTTGCAGCGTCCCCCAAATGATCCTAAGACCCCAATATCCTCGCTCGTAAAACCTTATTCAAATTTTTACATTTGTTTAAGAAAACAAGAGAAGCTTTAAAAGAAGCTTTGAATGATAGTGAGGCATTCCTCGCCCACTTAATTGAGCCTCCTCAGGACAAAGAACACAAATAGTGCTACCAATGCTAAACACAGGTGCCCTGTATCACTTTTACTCTAGGGGACATGCTCATCAAGACCACTATCATAATCAACCCCTTTACTATACTAGGTATATATTAGTGAAGGTTAAGAGGATTCATATTGATCCAGGCTCTGCATTGAGCATAACTCCATAGAGACTTTTGAGCTTCCTAGGTATTCTCCTTCACAAGCTCTCAAAGACTTCTACAACCATACTCGGCTTCAACTCCAGCAGTAGCTGATCTCTTGGTATAATCTTACTTAAATGTAAGATTAGAAATTTGAAGACAAAAGAAACTTGCTATGTCATCGACGTCGAAACACCTTATAACCTTCTCCTCAAATGACCATGGATCCATTCCAACATGCTCATCCCCTCAACACTTCATCAATGTTTCAAACACATTGACGGATAGGGGGTCCAACAAAGAGTTGAAGCTGAAAAGCATCCTTTCAAGGGGGTAGAGAATTACTTCACTGACTCTCTCTTGTATGATGAAAATCATACAATTAAAATTATCCTTCCCAATGATGAGGACAGCGGTAATAAAGCAAATGTTGAACTAGATCCCAATGATGATGTAATTTGAGAGATAGATCTACTTGTAATTACCCTAGAGGACCTCTGTATCGACCAGTCCATCAAAGATCAAGGCAATTGGATCTTTAATGAAGAAGAATTTGCTTACGATTACTCTGTAGACTCTAAGTCTAAAAACTCAAGAGTCAAAACTCTGATGTCTAGGCTAGCTTTAGAACCAGTATTGCACATGCGGATAACCGAGTCATTCTTGGCTCATAAGCAGCTAGGTAACTCAGAAGATGCCACTTTCATGGTTCAACCTAAAAGAGACGCCCCAAATCCAGTCATCTTTGGAAACATTGAGCTACAACCTCACTTACCAAGCTCGGATGAAGAAGCTAAAGGAGTACCAGAGTTCTCCCAATACAGCCAACAGTCTTAGCGCATAATGGCAAAACTGAGCTACAGCCTCATTACAAAACAAGGGTTGAATTTCAATCAAGGGTTAAGAGTTCCTTTAATTCCCTTTATACAAGAAGGGGAGGTTTTTGATTATTATAATCGAACCAAATGAGGACTCGGTTACATTTCTCGCGAAGCCGAATCACAAATAAGACCAGCATCTGATGTCTTTCTAAGTAGTTCTTCAGATACGTCTGATTAGGATTTTGACATCAGCCTTGGAGCCATGCTTGGCTAATTCACGGCTACCATGGCCTCGTTCGATCTAACTATAGATCTCGATGAATCAGAAGTGTTCGAAGACTCTAAAGATGATTCATTTGCAAAACATCTTGAAAAGCAATGGGAGTCACGCTTCGAAGTCAGTGAATCGATCACCGAAGATAAAATCGTTCAAGTTAACATAGGCAACAAAGTTAATCCCAAGCCTATCTTCATCAGTAAAAGTTTATCATCCGCTGAAAAGGAAAAACTCATAAATCTCCTTCGACAATACATTGATGTCTTCGCCTAGAGTTACGAAGACATACCTAGTTTAGATCCCTAATGTAGCTGTACATTACCTCGACATTGACCCCAAAGTCCAACTGGTCAAACAACAGCAATGACGCTTCCATCCTAAGGATCGAGAAAGAAATCTGCAAAGTCATTGAATGCAGGTTCATCCATGAAGAACAACATCCCAATTGGCTAGCCAACATCACGGTGGTGATGAAAAGAAGGTAAGATCTAGATCTGCATTGATTTCAGGGATCTTAATCTTGCTTATCCAAAGGGCAAATTTCCTCTCCCTATCATGGATGTCATGGTTGACAATACGTGTGTGTTTGAGAGGATATCATTCATGCATGCATTTTCTAGATATAACCAAATGAAAATACATCCAGATAATCTGAAGCATATAGCTTTCAGGACACCCTTAGGAGTATCAACTTATTAATGTGCTATGAACACGATCTTTCGTGAGCACTTGCGTAAGACAGTGGAGTGCTATGTCGACGACCTTACAATCAAAAGTAGCCACAAGTAGGACCACATCAATAATTTGAGAATTGTGTTCAAAATTATGCGAAAGCACCAACTCAAGATGAATCCAACCAAGTCTTTTCTGGGGGCATCATCAGGCAAATTCTTAGGATTTATTGTCACATCTAAAGGAATACATGTCGATCCCGAAAAAGTGAAACCCATCCAAGAGATGCCACCTCTAAGAAATCTCAAAGAACTTAGAGGTCTACAAGGACGACTAGCCTATACCCGTAGGTTTATCGCCAACTTATTAGGGAAATATCAACCATTTTAAAGACTGATGAAGAAAGGTATATCGTTCGTTTGGGACGACACTTATCAAGAAGCTTTCAATGAGATCAAGGGTTATCTCATGAAGACACCCATTCTAGCTACACCAACATCAGGCAAACCATTCTTAATTTATGTTAGGGTAATGGATCACTCTCTTGGAGTACTTTTTACCCAGAAGAATGACAATGGCCACAAGTAAGCCATTTACTACCTCTATCGAATAGTGATTGGTGCCGAACATCGCTACAATCCAATTGAAAAGGAATATCTAGCATTGGTCTTTGCAATTTAGAAGATGCAACACTATTTCACTTGCCAACGCATCCACATCATCTTAAGAGTTAATCCTCTACAGATATTCATGACGAAACCTAGATCGCTAAACTCTAGATTAGCAAAATGGGCAATACTACTTTTACTATACGACATGATATTCATATTATAGAAAGCAATCAAAGGTCAAGTAATAGCCGACTTTCTAGTAGAGCATCCCAAACCCGAGTCTTCTAAGGTTTATGAAGATATTTCAGATGAAGTCTTTGAGTCAAATACTACCTCAGACTACCAGATATAGCGACTTTACTTTGACAGTGTGTCAAGATGCATCCACGAAGGAGCAATTGTTGCAGGAGTTGGGGTAGTGCTGATTAATCCCCACGGGCATGTCCTTCCTCGAACCTACTCATTGACCAAACCATGCTCCAATAATGTGGCCGAGTATAATGCCCTTGTAATTGGCCTACAACTTGCTCAAAACATTGGTATCAAATGCCTTGAAGCTTATGAAGATTCCAAGCCAATCATAAATCAAATCAAAGGAGAATACGAGGCCCGCCATAATGTCCTCATACCCTACCACAAAGCAACAATGAAGCTCACTTTATCATTTGAAGGTTTCTACATCAGTTATGTAGCCCGCCTTGAAAATACTCATGCGAATGCTTTGCCATCCCTTGCAACCACACTTGCCTTGGCAAATCTATTAGGTACATCATAGTGGCTAGCCACCAATTATGCTCCCCAGAGCAAATTCTTGAGGCTAATAAAGTGAATGTCATGACAACTCACTTCAAAGTTAATGATTGGGGTTCCTGATCATCGACTATGTCTTGAATGGAGTACAAGCTGATAGTCTGAAGCAAGCAATCTCTATTCAAAGAAGAGCTTCATGCTTCTTTTATGATTCTACTATGCAGACTTTGTATTGACGATCATTCGACGATATGTTGCTCCAATGCTTATCACCAAGTGAAGCTCGAGAAGCATTAAAGGAAGCCCATGACAGTGCATGTGGAGCTCATCAACCATGTCCTAAACTTCAGGAGCAACTTCACCGTCTAGGTTACTACTGGCCGATAATGATAGCAGATGCGACAGTGTACGCTAAACGATGCCATGTGTCTCAAGTTCACGCTAATTTTCTACATCAACCTCCAGAATAATTGCATCTGACTGTCGCCTCGTGGCTATTTGAAACATGGGGCATGGACATCATCAGACCAATCAGTCTGCCATCTGTCAAAGTCCATCAATTTGCCTTGGCCATTACAGATTACTTCTCTAAATGGGGGCCGAAGCTGTCCTACTCAGAGAAGTCAAGACATCTCGGGTGATCAAATTCTTAAAAGATCATGTGATCTATCAATTTAGTGTCCCTACATGGATCGTTCACGACAATAGCTCAGTTTATTAGTCAACCATTCTTTACATTCTGCAACAAGTTCAGAATTCAAGATGTGGTTTCCACACCAAACAACCAAGCTGCTAAAGGCCTAGCTAAAGCTTTCAATAAAACCATCATTAAACTTCTGAAGAAGTTCATCTCCTCCAATAAACGAGACTAGGACAAGAAACTTGGAGAGTGTTTGTAGACTTATCGAGCAACAATCCGCACCCCCATTGGTTCTACACCTTTTTCTTTAGCGTACGGATATGAAGGCATGATCCCCCTAGATAGTTAGGTGTCGTCATTAAGAATTGCCCTTGTCGAGAAGATGACCACTGAAGAACATCATCAAAAGTGTCTCTAAGAACTAGAGGTGTTAGATGAGCTGAGACTCCAAGCTTAGCAACGAATCGAGATCTACCAATCAAGGATTTTGAGAGCCTTCAATAGGAGAGTCTGAGAACGATCCTTCAAAGAAGACGACCTAGTCTTAGTCGTTTGTCGACCCATGGTCATGATGCATAAGACTAAAGGAAAATTCCAACCCAAATGGGAAGGTCCGTTTGTAGTAGAGACAGTCTACTCAAATGGAGCATACCGCCTAATTGATCAAAATGACAATAGGCTCATGCTACCAATCAATAGGAAGTTTCTCAAGGATTATTACTCTTGATCTTGGCTAATGTTATCTCTCCACAGAAATTCTAGTCACGTTTAAGTTTCTACCTCTAACTATAATAATTGATCTTCTTAATCCAAAATCAAATCAAACCTGCCCCAATGAGTCATCAAGTTGACATTCTACCTCTGTATGATTCTGGATAGTTTATCATCGTCATGTTTACATTACACCTCTGAATGGTTCTCATGATCTAATTGGTTAACATTACACCTCTGTCAGGTCATTTCATCGATCGGTTAACATTACACCTTTGTCAGCTTATCTTATTGAATTCGATACATTAACGTTACACCTCTGTCAATTCACTCCTATAAAAAATCAATCAGTTAACATTACACTTTCATCGATTTCCTACGTTCGATGAAATCCTATGTTAAGTTAACACTACACTTTCAAACGGTAGTCGTCCTTTGGACCCTTTTGAACCAATTAATTAACATTACACCTCTGTAGGTCATTTCATTTGGCATATTAACATTACACCTCTGTCAAATACCCTAATACTGTCTTGTTAACATTACACCTCTGAACAATGTTAATTTGATCAAATTCGTTATGTCAAAACTACACCTCTACCAAATTTGATCCCATCATCTTTCTCCCCAGCAAAGATGTCACTACGATACGTTAACATTACACCTCTATTGTATGCACATCAAAGGGGATAACAGTTCTTTTATTATTAAAAAAGAGCTAAACTATTACAAAGTTCTCAAGGGGAAAATGGATAAAAAGTGTGTATCCGTGCAATACACTCAATTATCTTAGCATCCCTAACCTCATGATTACCCTTTTAGGCCCTTTCTCTTAGAACCCTGGGATCGATGGGGGCAGCTTGGGTTCTAATATCTGCCAACCTCTTTATTTTAGCTTCAAGCTCTGCAACCTGGAGATCCCACTCTTTGGTCAACTCAGTTGACTTAAGCTCAAGTTCTTCTTTTCAGTGTTGATTAGCTTCTAGACGTGCTTGAGTGGTGGCAATAGCTATTTTGGCCTCGTTGATGATAGCTACATGTTCCTAAATGGCGTGCTGAAACTTTGCCTGGTGGTCATCAAATGATGAGATATCATCATTTAACCCTTGAACCTTCACCTTAATCCGCTCCATTTCCTCGCAGGCAGATTCTTCAACCTTACAATGATTTGCTGAGAGATGACAGAATTCCACCTCAATAATACTGCCGATGTCCACCGCACGAAGCCGTTGCAACTCTTAGAATTAGATTCAACCTCATCAATCATCGTCTTGAAAGGTTCAGTGTGAGTAGGACCTGCGACAGATGCCAAAAGACTAATCTAGCTCCTCAACAAAGCCAAGGTACGAATAGATAAGCCTTTCTGTGTACTCAAAGTAGATTCAACGCTTCGGTTGAAACAACTTCACCAAGCTCTCAGTCAGGATTTAGATCTCCAATTCGATTAAGTCTTCAGGATCAAGAGATTGAGGGATCTCCACATGATTTGAAGGACCCGCCCTTGTGGAAACTACCAATGCATCCATGGCAACCAAAAAAGCAGTGGGCAAAACTTGTATTCATTCATTGCCTGGCATGAGGTACGGCGTAAGCATGACCAACATACTAGAAACAGTCACAGTGGAAGCAACCACTCCTGTTGAAGGAATGGAAATCCTCACAACCATTGCCATAGTCATCAGCACATCCATAGGCACGACCTCAATGCTTGTAGACGTAACCTCTAGTTCATCAGAGGTAGCTACAGCTATGATTGGGCCTTCATTAAAATGAGGTTGAGGGCTTGGTGGTACTACCCTCCTAACCCTTGCTAGGATCGGAGAAACTGATGCATCTTTCTCTTCATCAAAAGACCCATGAACAACCAGTCTGTGTCCAGTATTGAAACAGGTGCTGCCACAGTATCTACTATCATATCAATAGCTGGTGTAGATTCTAAGACACCAGAAGTGCCCTCAAAGTTGGCTACGAGCTAAAAATTGCCACTAGGAGGAAATGACGTAGGGACTGCCCTACCCATGACCTCGAAATCGAGTTCTTCATCTGCTAGGAAAACACACAAGACTGATTAGAGAAAAATATATATGGCATGTAAGAAGAGTCACCAATATCGCCATTGAAGCTGACGTTGTCTGATGCAGTCAAATAGGCATCAGTATCGTCAAGCTCATAATCCACCTGCTCCTCATCATTGAGAAGGATGGGTTCCTTACCTACACACAAGAAGCACACATTAGTTGAAGGTACTTCAAACAAATCAACACAATCATATGAGTTGGGACCACAGAAGGCTTTTCTCTGATCCTTGAAGAGCCTCCAGGTATAGTCTTAGGCTCATGAGGTGCCAAACGTTGCTTCTTTGAAGATGGTTGAGGAGGAGGAGCTTGTAATGGCCTCTTCCCTCTATTGTCTTGACCCACCCCTGCTAGATGCTCTTCAATGAACTACAAATTCAAACAGTTCTCGAATGCTATCACCAACTGGCCTTTGAGGTATAGGGTGCCCACCTGGTGCTTCCCAATCTCCAACATCTGACACGCCTTCTGCCAAAAAGTATTGATGTCCGAGAGCCCTACTCTTCGAACCCTTCTTGAACTGTTTCCAATATTTTCAAGTGATCCGGTACAAGCCTATCTTGTTCACATGAAAATCAAGATTGCGAGCAATCACCCTGCTATACCACTTGCAGAACCCTAACGTTACATACTAGTTGGGCATGTGGTGGGGAAGTGAAAATCTAGCCCCCGTAGCCTAGCAGCAAAATGGTACCAAGCACGAGCTCCATCTACTAGACTTCCCATATGCAACAATCTAGGATTTAGATTCCCGACATTGAGCTAGTCATAACTAAATTGACGAGCTCCATCTACCAGACTTCCCATACGTAGTAGTCTTGGATTCAGATTCCCGACATAGAGCTAGTCATAACTAAATTGATGAGCAAGTCAGCAAGGCAAGTAGGGCTTGCTATAATATTCAGTCCCATTTAGCCTAGCGACGAGGTGACCTGATCGAATATTCACCAACTAGTGGAAACACCTGCAAGGTAAACAAGTGAAATGTTCGCTACTCATATCATCTTCAAACTCATCCCCAGGTCTTATACCATCAATCGCGGGAAACAACATTAGAGACAGTAATGATCCTTGTCTTGGAGTAGCCTCTGAACCTCGATAGGATATTTGATCATCCACTTCGAACGTTCATACCTCTAAAGTAATTAAACGTTCTCCCCACTTGGTGTAGTAGCTGACATCAATGAAGAGTAGTGTAGAGTGAACCATATCTATGTATATGGTAGCTCCACTCTAGGATTGGGAACATGATCCCTCGGGTAATTATCTTCCTGCTTCAAGTATTCGGTGGCCAATTCTCTCAGCCCATGATGGATACAACTAGTCATTGCTGGTAGAAGGGCCAAGTTATACCCATAAGCGAGCAACATGGCAAAGAATAACGCTTTGATAGAGATGCGATCCTTCAATTGAGAAGGCACAACACAACCCTTCAACCAAATGGAGAAAATCTCACAAGCAATGCCAACTTAGATATCAACTCTTTTGCTTGAAGGTGGAAGCTTTCGAATTGATCACTTGCACAGAACCCACGCTAATCTGACTTGGCAGTGTGAAGCACTTGATCGTCATTGAAGATACGAGTCCTAATCTCAGTATTCATGGCTGGATGGATCGAACCCACTTTCCCCTTCTTACTTACATTGAGAAACAAGTATTCAGCCTAAGGAATGCCAGCGATAGTAGAATCATGCTCGACGTTCGTAACAGTCCTTTGATAGATGAGGAAATGACAAACGAATTCTCAGAACACCTCTACAACATGAGCAACATGTGAAAAAGTGTTCAACTCCATGTTGGTTGGAAAGAACTCCTCATACGGACGGTACTCCATAAGCAAACGCAACACTTCAAACATCTTGTGCAAAGGGATCCCAATCTCACTTGCTAAGGTGAAGAAAGTATTGTTGACAGTGTTGTAGAGCTTTAGAATGCTGTACAACATAGGTGCACAAATCTCAGCACCATATTTCAAAGCTCTCATTGCAGTGTAGAGCCCTATTCTTTGTAATCTCTCCTTCAACGTGACGAGAACAAAGCTCACCAGATGGGTCCACCATTAGGTGTCCGTTGACATGATCTAGCCGGGAAATCTAGTATCCCTGTCAGGATATTGTGCTTCATTCTTGGCAAGCTCGTTCCTAAAGGTGTTCGGGACAATGACAACTTTGTTGACGGGAGCATCCTCATTGATGAAACTGGGACGCAGACCTATGACATTAACTCCGTAGAGCCCCTCTTGGCGAAGCTGCTGTCATGTTTTAAGAAGGCCACCTTAATGCTATCTTCCCTATTTGTGAGATTATAGTGCATAAAGCGGGACACAGCAAGATGTTGCAAGAGCATGCAGCAAATTTGATGTTCTATCACCAAAAGTAATGATAGCGATCTCCTTGGGCGTAGTACCAATGCTCTACCTCCGTTAAATATGGAATTGCCACCGAAAGTGCTATCTCCAAAGAGAAAATGAGGCTTCACTGATGTATCCTCATTGGGAACAGAGAACTTCACGTCAGTAATTATGTCCTGCAAGGTTCGATAGTCACCCGATCGTATAGTCTCAATCCTCTCCTGGCTACTTCCTTCGAGGAATAGAGGGACATTCCTGTCAAAGGCATACGCCACTTCAGGGTCATGAGTTCCATCATGACCATAGTTGTTACAGCGGTCAACAGGAGCCCACGAATAAGAAACTGTGCAAAGAGACAAATAACAAACGAGGTAGAAGACGAAGATCAAATGGAATCAATCAAGTCTTCACACTTAGAGGCGAAGTTCTCCATAGGTGAATCTCACTCATAAGTGAGAATCATCTCTATCAACTAAGTGTTGACAAGATGATGTGAAGTTCATAGTAAAAATAGTGAATCAAGTTTTAAAGCACCCTAAGGCACTGTTCGAAGCTTGATAGGCTGAGATTAGGCTGATCCGAAGATACCATGAGTGGGTTCGAAGCTAACCCACATCCATTTCAAGCTCCGCCAGCATATCCTTAGCTCTTGGCCGATGCACTCCTCTAGCGGAGCCTCTTCCTCTAGAAATGGCGCGACGATGAGCCATTAGTAGACGAGTCTTGAAGAGTTCTGAAGGATTTAGGGTTTTGAGGAAGTTAGAGAATTTTTAAAAATCAAAGTGGAGAAGAAGGAGGTAAAACAGTTCTATTTATAGACTAATCTCAAACTTCGCTAAAGATTCTTCACCCCTAACTTCACTGAAGATCTTGCCCCCGAATTTCACCAAAGATCTTGCCCCGAACTTCACCAGGAATCTCGAACCTCACTAGGATTTTAGTTGCACAAATCAAGGATTTAAATTTTAAAACTTTTAGGCCAAGCCTCAGCAAATTGACTCACTGAGCCTCACCTAACTGACTTGCTGAGCTTCGCCTAGACGACTGTTTCTCAAGTTAGTGAACTTTGCCTCATTCATTGGGGTATTAAGGCAAAGTTCACCTGAATGATATAGTGAATTTCACTAAGTCTCCAAATTGAGAAAACTCTAACTCAATTTGTTTGAGACCATATATAGTGAACCTCGTGAAAATAACTTGGCAGATTTCACTAAGTCTCCAAATTGAGAAAATTTCGACTCAATTTATTTAAGACATCATCGGGGAAACTACAACTTGACCCTCGCCAATGCAAAGAAGCTT
This sequence comes from Asparagus racemosus, assembly GCA_037177215.1. Lineage (NCBI taxonomy): Eukaryota > Viridiplantae > Streptophyta > Magnoliopsida > Asparagales > Asparagaceae > Asparagus > Asparagus racemosus. The sequence continues at coordinate 27,006,787 of JBAKGM010000365.1, read as the reverse complement.
GAGCTTCACTTCCAACACAACAACTCCATGCAGAGTTCAAGTCATGCAAAGTTCAAGTCTCTACAGAACTAAAGTACGTACAGATCGAACACACAAAGATAGGCAATTTCAATAGGCAAAAATTTTATTTTTATTGATCAAAGACTTTACTACATAAAGGCGATATGCAGACTATCCAATTATAAGGATGATGGGTATTTGTTGCTATTTGCTATTGTCCTATATTCCTAAGATATGGGTGCTGTGAAAGCTACAGATCATACACGAGCTGCACTAAGCTACAGCCATTTATCCTCCGATCTCACAAGACTAAGAAAACAAGAATTTCCCATTGTAGAAAAAATTGCTCCCGTTTACTCCTCCTTAGGCCCTATGCCAGGAGAGGAGAAGAAACTGTTAAACAAGAAGTGCCCCTATTGCTGCAAGTTGAAGCATGTCAAGTGGAAGAATCACTACTTGCAACCAAAATTTGACGTCGATGTTGAAAAACGCACGAGTTTAATTATGATCTAGGTTCATATTTGTAAAACCTAGTTACTGTCAGAGTCCTCGCTCGTGAAGCTCCAAGCATCCTTCTTCAACCGTCATCTCAGTCGTCGAACGATCTTACGCAGAGTGCGGCACTCGAAGCTCCACGTATCTCTATCACGATTTAACTCGCCCCAAGCAATCAACTAATTTTCAATGATCTGCTTGAGCTTCACCTTCTCAGTCGATAATAGATCTGCCAGTCAGTGAAGTATATGGAGTTCATCCACTTGGTTGCCCTTCACTTGGGCAAGCTCTTTGTTCGCGGGGAAAGTCAGTCTGATCTTCATTGCTTGTGAACTCATTAAAGCTTTATGCAATTACAAATGTATTCAACAAAAAGGTATCTTTTTATAAGACTTACAATAAAAATCAAAAAAAATTATAACTTTCTCCTGAACAAACACAAAAGCCCATTTAGCGCGCTCCTGCTTGAGTGGGATCTTTGCTGGTGCTGGGTTTTTCCGTGGACCACCGCGTGATCAGATCTGAGTCAAGATCTATAGGATCGAGGGGACTATTTTACAAAGAAAATAGATCGCCTTAAGTGAACGAGATTGACCAAGCGAAATCGTTGCTCTTCTCGGGATCAAAAACTAAGTTTTGATCCGAGGGGAAGTGCCGTAGATCTGATCTGGATCTCCTCAAACTCCTTTGCTTGATGTGTAGGATTCGTTAAATCTTTAGATCTGTGTCTTGAAGAACTCTGAAGTTGTGGAAATTGCAGAGCTCATGTGCAAAAAGATCTAGCCTCTATTCAAAAAAATTCTTAGCCCCTGCAAATGAGACCCTATTCTCTATTTATAGGTGAAGGGGGGTGGGGGGGTCAGCTTGTGGCCAAGCCACCTAGGTGACTCAGCCTTGGCCGAGTCACTAGGGGGTGGCTCGGTCGCCGAGCCGCCCACGTGGCTTTGTTCTGGCATTTTTTTCGAGTTTGATTCATTCGGTCGTGTCGATTCCCGAGTCTGGATGTTTGTTTCGCTAATTCCAAAATCTAATTGGTTCAGTTCCGTCGATTCCCTCAGTGCTGAGGCTTCACCATTGAGTTCGCGTCTTGTTGACTCGCTTCATGTGTTCACGTCATCAACTGTTTGTCGTTGGGTCGCTGTTAGATTGTCAGATGGCTCTCCACACGTCAACTCCCTATCACGAGTCGAGTTTGGGGTCTTATAGGCAATTTTTGACCCTTATAGATACCCTCTCCAAAGTGTTTCAGTCTTGTTCTTTTATAGAAGAACCTGAAATACTTTTGATATGATAGGCCCCAACCTTCAATAGGTATAACGGGACCTAAAAAATAGCTTCAAACCTTGATCTCTCCTTCTAGATTATCTAGTACTTTGTAGGATGGCTGAAAGCATCACAGTATTGCATTTATTATCTGACCGCTGTCGAAATCTTGAATTGAAACTAGTAACTAAGTTCTCTTTGCTTTGACTCATGTAGGTGAGTTGTTGTATAACTGACCATCAAACTTTTCAAGACTCCTTCGTTAATTGGCGAACTTCTCCGTTTACGACGCGTTGACTGTGAGCACAGTTAATATAGGCGTCATAGTCAACCACACTTTCAACTACTCGAATGGCCT
>JBAKGM010000365.1:26976301-27003128 GCA_037177215.1 Asparagus racemosus | reverse complement strand
CAATTTCTGAGATTGTTGCTATTCTTTCTTTGCAATTTATAATCTACTTTGCAAAATTTATAAACACTATTAAATTCTATTTTCTAGTGTTTTAGTGTGATCAAATTAGCGATCCTACATGATATTTGATAGATCAAGTTGAAAATTTTGATTCACTGAAGCCTCGTCAAACTCTTACTCGATGCGCACAACACGTCTCAGCGACGAGAGTTGTCCTTGGATTGATTTTCTTCAATGTTCTTCATCAAGCTTTGCTTCTATCCTTCGAGGGATAGTTTGTTTTATCAAAAGAGCTGTAAGATTGTTCTTTTATTCTGAGCTTAATTGTTTGTATTTGGTTTTATTTTGAACTTCTTTATGGTGTACTCAAGTCGATGAATTGAGGATTGAGACTAGATAGGGCTAGGAGTTACTCATTGTGGAAGTTAGTTTAGGCAATTGGTTTCGGTTATATACCAGGGTGCCGTCTTGTAAGCCTGCTGAATCCGATTTGTGATTTAGGTGAACTCTTATTATAGTGAGGCAGCTCCTTCATGAGAAGAAAGAGTGGATGTAAGATTATTTATTCAAACTACTATAAAATCTCGTGTGTTCTTGGTTGGTTGCTTTTGATGATTGTTATTTTATTTATCACTTTTATTTGGTATTTTTTGTTGCATGTTTTGAGTTTTAGCGAAAATCGGTAACAATCCTATTCACCCCCCTGGCTTGCATCTCAGATCCATCAAGTGGTATTAAAGCCTCATTGCCTATTTTTAGGATTCACAACCAATGGCAGAGATGTATAGCTTGACAGCTATAATGGCTTTTCTTAAGGGACATACTGTCAACCGACCCCCATTTTTTTGATGGGTCAAACTATACCTAATGGAAAGCATGCATGAAAATCTATTTATTGTCCACCAATTTTAATGTTTGGGGTAGTGTAGAGAACGGATATAGTGAACCTACAACCATTGTAGGTGAGACTACCATTGTCCCCCTAGAGATAAGTGGACCACGGCTGACAAAAAGCTTTATTCTTTGAATGCAAAAGCAATGAATGCTCTTTACTATTCTTTAACTACTGAAAAATTTAACCATGTGTTTAATTGTACTATTGTGCAGAAAATTTGAAAAACTTTGGAAGTTACACACGAAGGAACTTTACAGGTATAAGAGGCGAAACTTACAATGCTGGCGAGTAAGTATGAAAATTTCAAGATGAACGCCTTAGAGAGTATTCGTGACATGTTCACCCGATTCAAGGACATTATCAACAAGTCAAAGGCTTTGGAAAAGGAATATGATAACAAAGAGCTTGTGAGGAAAATTCTTCATTCTCTTTCTAGAGATTGAGAATAAAAGATAATGGCTACTAAAGAATTGCAAAACTTTTCTAAACTAACTCTTGAGAATCTTATAGGGAATCTTCTTACGTAGGAAGTGCATTTGAAAGAAAGAGAAAATAATTCAAAAAATAACTACAAGAAGAAGCCATTAGCTTTGGAAGTGAAAAGAGAAAAATCAAAGGCTAACGTAAACATGAGTGTTAGCTCAAGTTCTGAAAGTGAGAAAGATAACAATGTAGATCAAATCGTTAAAGGCTTTGAATTCTTCTTCAAATCAAAAGACGGTCAGAAATTCCTACAAGAAAAACAGGATTACTATACAAGCAAGTTAAATAAATATAACTCTAGTGATTCTGATATTGAACCAACTTTTTTTAGGGCGGAAACCTCTGCCAGTTAATAAAAAATTGCACGTTGAACAAAAAGGGCTATAAAAGAAAGGGCAAAAGTTCCAAAGTGATCACATGGGACGAGTCGGAGAGTGGCTCGAGTGATGATGATAAAAGTGCATACTGTTGTCTCATGGTTAAAGATATCAATTCAGATGAATCCGAACACGAAGCTCCGATAGCGAGGTGTTCTCCTCTACATACGATGATTTATATTTTAAATATAATAAAATGTTGGGTCAACTTGAAAAACTTAATAAAAAAATATAAAGCTATTAAAAAGGTGAATTCATGTTTAAAGAATGATAATAAATTGTAGTGATAAAATTAAAAAAAAAATCTTTAGAGTGTAATACATCTAAGAATACAAGTGAATATATCTTTTTTAAATACATACAATGTTTCATCAACAGAGACATGAATTCTGATTTATCTAAGCAACTAACTAAAAAATCAAGTAAAAATGAATCATTAGTTGCTAGGGCAAATGAGCTTTTATGTGAGTTATCTTCTAAACAAAGAAAGTTTAAAAATAGGTGCACTACTATAGTATCTGAAAATGAACAACTAAAGTCCAAAAATATTTATTTGAAAAAGGCCATGAAAAATTTTTCATTGGGTTCTAATGGCTTAAACATGGTCTTTTCCAATCAACGATTTGCAAAAGTTAAGACTAGATTTGGTTATTTATATTCAGAAAAACATAAAAAGCTTCAACCTTTCTTTATCAAAAGAAACGACCTAACTCTATTTGCACTCATTTCTAATGCATCTTCTACTATTTGTACTTTACATGGTAGAATAGGTCATATTTCAATGAATTATGAAATGTAATATAGAGTTAAAGCAGTTAAGAAGATTTGGGGTATCTAAAGACACCATTAGTAACTAACGTGGATCTATGTGGATACCTAGGTTATATCTTTCTATCTTTTGTAGGTGTACAAGAAGTCTAAGGAGCAAAGTAACATCCATTTTGGTTGCGCAATGCATATTCAGAAGATAAAAATTTGTTCCTTAGTCTAACCAAGAGAAGAATTGTATGTAATTTTTTTAAAAGTAACAAACAAGATAAAATAGTTAGAGTTGGTGAGATAGGATGAGATGCTGCTGATACAAGCAAAAAAAGGTCTCATTATGCAAGTAATAATTTATTGCAAAGGCACAACTTGCATAAATGATTGTTTCAGCAAATCTTTTCAAATGGGTAAGTAAAGGTATATTTTATAGCCCAAAAGTTGTATGTACATACTTTATTTATTTATTTAGTTTCTTTTCCCTTTTCTTTTCTTGTTTGATTTGTGATTTTTTCTCCTTTTTTCATTTTTTAATATGAAATTTATTTTTTTAAGAAGCAGTCGGTAATGATGTTTAATAAAAACTAGTTTAGCATGCTTATTAAAACTGCTTCAGTTTTTAATAGATAAAAGTAGCATATGTTTTTTAGTTTATATACTATATTTACTCTTTAGTTTTTAACAATGTTTTTCACTACCGATAAATATGAAACTAAAATTATGTGTATTTTTGTCATTTTCACTCATAATAATCTTTTAGCATAATTTAACTAAACAACTTAACTGTTTTCTAAAGCATCTTTTGGTATATAATTACCAAACAGTTATTTTCAGTAGCTTGTATAAGTTCCTTCTATTAGCACTTATATAAGTAACTTAGGGACTGTTTGGTTTCCCAAAATTTTAGGGGAATGTGTTATAGGAAACATATTTCCCATGACAATTTCATTTTCTTTGTTTGGTTTGCAACATAAAAACAAGAAAAGGGGTGATGTGACATCCCCTTATTAGATGATGCGACTCAAATTCTACGAAAATCATTTCATGAGTTTTTTGGAGGAAATTGGAGGAAATCATGCTTTGATGGTTTCCACTTCTATTTTCTTTGATTGTCTAAATGAAATTTAGATATGGGTTTAGTTTGAATTCTTCCACCTTCTAACAGGTTGGTTTTTTTTATGGATTCTTCATTTCTTCTACAGCTATTAAGCAATGCAACAAGATCTTAGGAATTTATATTACTTTGAAAAATTATATTTTTTAAGATATGTTGTACATGAAAATTATCCAATTAGATATGTCACAAGTACTTAATAACTTTACTACAATGTCTCAAATTTTAATCGTATTATATTTTCTTAATTCTAAAATGCTACCCTCCGCACCATAATCAGCCGCATTAAATTCTTCTCAGACTCGGAAAGTTTATGATGTTGAATTTTCTAACAAATTGGTCAGCAATCCAAGTCATACGCTTCATCACAAAATAAAATCAAAATACACGTATCTTCTGCAAAAATCCCAACTATTTTATTTCCCCGTCCCACTCATTTCAGGTCTCGTCCCTTTGGGGTCCAAATTTCAAACCCCCTCTCCTCTCTCTCGGTCCCAGATCCAATGGAGTGGGAGCAGCGTTTGACTCTGATCCTGGTCAACCTCGCCGGAATCATGGAGAAGGCCGACGAATCTCTGCTTCCGGCGGTCTACAACGAGGTCGGCGCCGCCCTGCACACAAAGCCGACGGGCCTCGGATCGCTGACCCTCCTCAGATCCATGGTCCAGTCCGCTTGCTACCCTCTCGCCGCCTTCGTCGCCTCGCGGTACAACCGTTGCCACGTCATCGCCGTCGGAGCTTTCCTTTGGTCGGCGGCCACCTTCCTCGTTGCGCTCTCCGACTCTTTCTTTCAGGTAAGGGTTTGCGTTCAAATTTGAATGCCCTATGGTTTTGAATCACTCTTGGGAGATGAATTTCTAAGTGGGATTGGATCCTTAGCTCATTCGTATCTTGGCCTTGAGAGTCATTGAGGCGTATTATTATTAACCTTTGGAAAGGGAAATGTGCTCCGTTTTGATGTTTCTCATGCTTAGAGACAAGATTCATGGTAGGTTCGTAAGTAATTTCTGTGCGGCGATTGCTATTAACCCATTGGAAGGGAGAGTATGCTCAGATTGTTGTTTGTTGTGTTCTCGTGGCTGTATGTCTTCCTGGGGGAGGCATTTTGACTCCAAACGTCGGTGATTGCTTGCCTTTCTGGGAAAACACTTTGAACTTGAAATTAATGATACTACATGGTGGATTTAGGGGACACGACGTTTCGAATCTGAGTTGTTTCTCAAAATGGCAAGTGAGAACTTTCCGGATGTCTCATTTTAGGTGGAAGAGGTTCGAGATTGATGAGGGTTGTTTGTCGTAGCCAGGACCCACGAGGTAGTGGGGTCAATAACTAAAGTGGGGGCAATATTAAGGATACGTTTAAAAAAACTAACACTTGGAGGGAATATTAAGGCAATATTAAAACTAAGTCTGAAAAACATGATAATTTCATTGGCGGTGCTTGCCCCTAATTTGCTCTATGTGACCCTGTCACTGCCGCTATAGTACTGAGAGTTCCACCTCGAGCCAACTTATCAAATGCTAATTATGAGGTTGTCTCGAAGGTTGAGGACCTACTGTGTACAAGTAGGGGTTACCATTCTCTAGTTTGTGTTGGAGCCCTCTTCTCCTCCACATCACTGTGGGGTTGAATAGTAGCATTAGGTGTTTGCTCACAAGACTAAGGTAACAATCGGGGGTAGGGTTAGGCTGGTACGGGTGAAAGTCTGAGTTGATTTGACCCGTATAAGAAAAATATTTGCTCGACCCATCTAATAAATGATTCAGGATTCAACACCATTATCAATACAATTGAAAGAAAGCCTCATCTTTGGAGAAGGAGATTTAGGTCAAACCTTTTCACTTTCCTCTTAGTGCTCTAACTTAAAACCGGATTTGCAAAGTTCCATTGTTGAAATTTTTTCTCATTTTAAGGTGTCATTAATGAGTCGGTAGTTTCGACCTTTATTGAATATCATTTATTGCTTTCTCTTTACTCTTGTCTTTAAATAGACTAGTAAGGTGTGCAATAGGTTGACTGTTGAGAATTATGAGCAATAAAGAGCTACACGATGGTTTTGAGGGTTTTACCCTATTTATAGGAGACCCGAATATTATGTAGGTGAGTACTCAAGCCACCTCTGAAGTGAGCTTTACATCAAAATTTTATTCAAGTTCATCGGCTACTTTCCCTAACGTGCATAATTTGTTTTTTTGACCTTTTTGGTCCCTTCCGTGCCTTGACATTTTATGGTTGAGGTGGCACCAAAGCTCAACAAGATCGGCAAGGACAATCAAACGATTAAGTAAAAAATAAATCGAAGGTGTGTGAACGTGATGTGATTGAATTAACGATGATCATAGAGAATTACCTTTTTTTATCTCTTCCTTGAGATTTTGTTGGTTTTCTTACTTGCTTCTCAAGTTATTGTATCAAATAAGTGGCAAGCTTACAAGTTTCAAACAGTGTTGTCTATGCGCGAGGTGCAATGCGGGGCGCAAAGCATCTTTATGCACACATGCGCAAGGCGCTATGTGATGCGCACGCCCGAGTGGTGCGAGGCGCACGCCGCACGCATAATTGTTCAAGATATATAATCAAGGACGAAAGAGCTTGTTTAGGAATTCACATAAAAAATATGTCAGGATAAATAATATCTTACTACAAAATCACAATATAATGTCTTAATTTCTAATACTAACACCCAACATAGTAGTAAAATTCATAAATTTTCTAATCAAATGTCAAATCAAGACTAATATCCAAGCAAAGGATAGTTATGATCCTCAATCAGAAGGCCACTAAAAAGGCCTAATGGATTTATTTTACTTTTTTGGATATGGATTATCGAGTATAAAGACTCGATTGAAATGTTAACAAACAAAATGATATGATGGTATGTACTACATGCACCCTGCGCAAAGTCAGGATGTATGCGAGGCGCAAAAGACGCTGTTGCATTAGATGCGGGGCGCTTCGCTACCACCTCGCGTCACAAGGCGCATGAGGCGTGCGCCTTTGAAAACACTGATTTCAAATTCTGCAATTGCACTCTAGATAGACAAAGTAGATTGACTTATGAGTTAAATCTTTGCCACTTTTGATTTGATAGGAAAAGGTTGATGGTTTGTAAGCGCGGAGCTTTGTTAGTTGAAATTTGATTAGATGTGTATGAGGGTCGACTAATTTACGGGTGTAGAGCTCTATCTCTTGACATAATTGGTGGAACAGGGCTCTTCAATTTGTGATTCGATTGACTGTTTGCTTAAATGTGTAAAGTTTTAACACTGACGATGTGATTGATTGAGTTGATGTCTGCTAGCATATAAACACAGCTTTGTCACTTCTGATGCGACTGACAAAAATGAGTTTGATTTTGATTAGCTTATGATCGCACGTATCTAACACTTAATGATCTGACTAGTTAGGAATGAGGCTGGATGATTTATGAGCTTGGAGCTTTATTACTATCGTGTTTAGGACTGACTTAATTCTAGAGTGAGACAACGATGCCTTACTTACAATGAGGTGAAGAGAAAACAATTACATAAATTAGCAATGTGGGAATAAACTAACTAAATAAATACTAGACTAATAATCCCCATTAAGATGAAGCATTAATATTTATCATGTTCAGCTTGTTACAAAAACTTGAAAGTGAAAAACTCTTTATAGACAAAAGTTTAGTCCAAATATCACCTAACTTACCCGTCGTACAAACATAGCATGTGACAATCTTCTTGGCAAGCACTATATGACGGATAAAGTGGCTGCTTAATGCACTAATGGAATATATTATTATTAGAAATATGGCTAGCAGCTTGATTATCATAATGCGTCATCATTGCTTGAGCAAGAAATACACCAAATCTCTATAAGGGGAGACCAAACTCATATCATCTAACAAACAATATGATCCATAGTTCGATACTCAACCTTAACAGTAGAACACATGAAATACTCCGCTTCTTGGTCTTCAAGTTACCAAAATTTCACTTACAAATATACCATAGTAAAAAAATGGAATGATGATCAAGAGGATTACCTGTCCAATCAGTATCAGAGCAGCCAGCAAATGATTTGAAGAATGATACATCGACCCTCACTAGGAGCACCTTTTAGATACCGCAATACATGACAATGGAGTTTGCAAATGCTGACTTTAATACTATTAGAAGATATTCTATGATCTGTTGCCTTTAGTAGATGAGTCCAAATTCCTTATATTAGTGAAATATAGTATCTTACTCTTAATGTTTTAAAAAGTCTCTGTCTAGTCCACCTCAGTGTACACCTAGCGGCTAGGTGATACCTAGACCGCCCACCTAACACCTAGCACCTATATGGTACCTAAGCTACCCACCTAGATTTTGGGGGCACCTAGGAGAGCATGGGCTGCTTACGTGTGTTAGAGAGAAGGAGCCATCATAATTTTATTAGATGCCTCACCTCTTTAAATACTGGAAATGAAACTTGGGGTACAAGGTAAAGTAAATTGGCAATCTAGAAATATCATAAATATAAGAGATACCATAATAACTATCTTGCTTTCTAACATTCTCCCTCAAACTGGAGCATACATATCAAACATGCCCAACTTGTTTCACAAGATAGAGAAGCAACCAACACTCAAAGCCTTGGTAAATATATCTGCTCTCTATTCTTAAGAGCAAGTGTATGGAGTGCATATAGTCTTGTTCATCACGGCATCACGAACAAAGTGACAATCCACCTCAATGTGCTTTGTTCTCGCATGAAAGACTAGATTACTAGCAATAAATATGGCAGCTTGGTTATTGCAGTGCATAGGCTTACTAAAATCTACCATAAGACACTTGAGCCACATCATCTCACAAGTAGTGTGAGCCATAGCCCTACACTCAGCTTCAGTACTAGATCTAGCAACAATAGTCTGCTTCTTACTCCTCTAAGTGTCAAGATTGCCACCAATATATGTGCAGTATCTACATGTGGATTTCCTATCATCCTTGGAACCAACATATTCATCTGAGTATGCTTCTATATTCAAGTGACCATGGCATGCATAAAGAAGACCTTTTACTAGAGCTCCTTTTATGTATCATTGAATTCTTAAGGCACCTCCCAATGACACTTCCTAGGTTTTTCCATGAACTGACTGATCACATCAACTACAAACGAGATGTCTGGTCTAGTAACTATCAAATAAATAAGTTTTTCAACTAGGCGTCTGTATTTTGTTTTGTCCTCAAAATCATCACTATTCTCAGACCCAAGGTTATCGATAGCGGATAGCGTCGCGTAGCGGTGAGACATCGCTAGACTATTTGGGGCTATTGCGGCAAAATAGCTATAAAAAGCGAAAAGTCAAATAGCGGTCTAATTTAGATACGTATAAATATTAAAAAAAGAAAAAGTAAAGAAAAATCTAGGAAATCTAAAAGTGCATATTTGATGATTTAAAAAAAATCCTAAACATGAAATAGACATAACCGTCACATAATACCGAAGACGACTAGAGGAGAAGTCAAAGAGTCGTCATCTTCAAGAAGATGAGTGGTGAGAGGACTGCAGTAAGAGGAGCTCACGGTGAGAGGAGGTGAGAGGAAGTGCTGAGGGAGATGTCGGAGGCTGTGGCAGGTGGCGGGAATACGCCGGAAATCGTGGGAGGTAGTGGGATGTAGCGGTTGTCGGTCTGGTTTAATTTTAAAAAAATAAACATTAAACCGCTTTTAAATAGCGGTCAAAAAGTGAATTTTGCCTGCAATCGCTCGCTATTCATTGCTATGATGCGCTATAGGTCGCTTTTGCAAGCGAAAAGCGCATATTCCGCAATATGTCAACGCTATTGGGTGATAACGTAGCTGAAAGGGATTGCTAACACTATTGCGGCGCTATTTACCGCTATTTGTAATAGTGCTCAGACTATAAGTAAAGGTTTTGTTCCATTCGAGTATTAGCAGTCTTGGAGCCTAGCAAACCGATTTCTTTGAGTAGATCAAGAGCATACTTTCTTTGGGATAGAGCAATGCCATGTTTGATACGTGCAACCTCTATAGCAAGGAAATGGCAGGGTTGACCCATGTCCTTTATCACGAAATGTTGCTTGAGATATTCTCTGGTTTCTTCAATACCCGCACTATCACTTTCTGATAATAGAATGTCATCCACATACACAATAAGAATAACAATACTAGAAAACCTCTGGCTAATGAAGACTGAATGATTAGCATGGCTCCTGTGAAAACCTAAAGCAAGTTTAACTTGATTGAACTTTTCAAACCAAGCACGAGGACTCCGTTTAAGGCCATGAATAGCTTTCTTGAGCTTGCAAACATGTTTCTCCCATTGAGCAATGAACCTAGGTGGTTGCTTCATATACACTTCCTCAGCGAGATCACCATATAGAAATGCATTCTTGACATCAAGTTGAAACATAGGTCAATTTTTGTTTACAGCTACAGAAAATAAGACTCGAACGGAGTTGAGACGAGCAACTGGAGAGAATGTCTCAAAATAGTCCCTTCTATATGTCTGAGTGAATTCTTTTGCAACTAATTGGGCCTTATATCAATCAATGGATCCATCAGGTAGATACTTAATGGTGAACACCCAATGACAAGCAACAACATCAGCGCCAGCTGGTGAAGGTGCTAGCTCCCAGGTACCATGAGATGTTAAAGTAGACATCTCTTCTATGGTTCTTCGCCAATTAGGATATGCCATAGCCTCCTTATAAGTCTTGGGAATAGAAACAGAGGACATAGACAGAGTAAACCGGCGAAAATAAGTACCAAGACGATCAAAGGGAACATAATTGGAAATAGGATGAGAGGTGCATAAACGAGTACATTTTTGGAGAGCTATAGGAATGTCAAGTTTTGAAGATGGTGCTGGAACTGGATCTCCTTCTAAGAGTGGAGGATTTGTAGAAGGCAAAGCAGGAGGATTTTGCTTTGATCAATGAGTATACACCTGTAAGGGGAGATTGGTGACTGGAGGAACGACACTAGTAGAAGTAAGAACGCTTACAGGGGTAGCAAGACTAGAGAGAGGAATAGGTTGAAGTAAAGGCACGGAGGTGGACTCATTGATAGGAGCAGCACTAGTATGTGTGAAATGTGGTGTGTTCTAAAAAAGGTTACATCAGCAGAAACCTGGGACCTACGAGAAATAGGATCAAAAACTTGATAACCCTTTTGAGTACGAGAGTAACTAAGAAAGACACACTTAATGCTCTGGGTGAGAGCTTATCAAGTCCAGACCCCAAGACATGAGGAAAGCAAACACAACAAAAAACTCATGGAGGAAAACTGAATAGATTTTGGTAAGGAAACAATACCTAGACAGGAATTTTCCCACCAAGGACAGAGGATGGCATGCGGTTAATGAAAACACGCAGTGAGAAATGAGAATAGCATCTCCCCATAGGTACTTAAGAACATGCATTTGAAACATTAGTGTTCGAACAATATCAAGAAGATGCCGATTTTTTCCAATGTTATCGATAGCAGATAGCGTCGCGTAGCGGTGAGATACAGCTAAGGCTGTTTAGGGTTATTGCGGTAAAAAGCGCAAAGTCAAATAGCGATCTAATTTAGATATGTATAAATATTCAAAAAAAGAAAAATTAAAAAAAATCTTAAAAAATCTAAAAATATCTAAAAGTGCACATATAATGATCTAAAGAGATCCTAGGGATGAAATAGACATGTAACCATCACATAATACCGAAGACAGCTGGAGGAGGGGTCGAAGAGTCGTTGTCTTTGAGAAGATGAGCTGAACAGTGAGAGGACTGATAAGTAACGTAAAAGGAATCATAAAATAAGTAGTAGCCAAACATACGCACCCTCAATAGATCCTATAACGGTAGGGGGTTTTGTTATAAAAAAATAACATCGGCGGCTTTCAGAATAAGTGGGCAAACTTGAAGGGGGTTTGATAATAATTACCCTTAAGGCTACATGACAACTTTTGAGATGAAGACTATGAGTAAACCACTAGTCCTTGCTTTATATATAAAAGAGAAGAGAATTAAAAATATAATTATTAGATTTTTTTAATCGTGGATAATTATGATTTGACTAGGATTACAAAATATTTGACTATAATTAGAATTTTCTAATTATGAATAGATTTAATTTGATTAGAATGCTTAGGTGAATATATAATTATGTGTCCATATGTCACCTTCTGATACGACACATGTTACTTTTTTATGCCTTTAGGAGTATCACAAATTTCTCATTATTTATAAAGGAGGGATCATAACTGCTAACTTTTAATATATGGAATACCTTTTTTCTATTCATTTATAACGCAAGAGTAAGACTGTACGGTTTGGCAATTGTGATTTAGACATCAAATTGAACATAGAATGTTTTTTGTTTAAGTTTATCTATTGTTACCCTATGCTTCTTTTGGTTTTGGAGAGGAGATTGATGAAAGTGCAAATTAGAAAAGAGAAAACTAGAAAACAGAGAGTTCTTGTCACTTGTAACGGAGTGTAAGAATTAGATGTCAGAGTTGGTTAATTCTTTGAAGGACAGTGTGAGATTGTCATTATTGATTTGACAAAATGGAGAAGGTAGTGCGCATATACTTAGTTTCTCTATTACCTGTTCTGCAGGTAGCAATCTCAAGAGCCTTCAATGGGGTTGGGTTAGCCTTAGTAACACCTGCAATCCAGTCCCTTATTGCCGATTCCACTGATGACAGTAACCGTGGTAGTGCGTTTGGATGGCTTCAGCTAACCTCTAACATCGGGTCTATCATTGGTGGCTTTTTTTCTCTCCTACTAGCATCAACTTCTGTCATGGGGATTGAGGGTTGGAGAGTTGCTTTCCATTTGGTTGGCATAATCAGTATTATAGTAGGAATTTTGGTTCTATATTTTGCAGTAGATCCACATTTTTCCAACAGAGATGGCAGAAGTGACATGAACAGTCCAGCCAAGTCTTTAACAACTGAAATGAAAGCGTTGGTTAAAGAAGCCAAGGCGGTGATGAAAATTCCATCTTTCCAGATTATTGTTGCTCAGGGTGTTAGTGGATCATTTCCATGGTCAGCTCTATCTTTCGCACCTATGTGGCTGGAGCTCATTGGATTCTCGCATAAAGGAACTGGGTTCCTTATGGGCATGTTTGTAGTTGCCAATTCACTTGGAGCGCTATTTGGAGGAAAGATGGGGGATTATCTATCGAAACGTTTACCAAACTCTGGGAGGATTATTTTATCACAGATAAGCTCTGGTTCTGCCATTCCTCTTGGAGCTGTGCTCCTGCTAGCATTGCCTGATGACCCCTCTACAGGGGTTGTTCATGGTCTGGTCCTGTTCATCATGGGATTGAGCATCTCATGGAATGCTGCAGCCACGAACAAGTATGTATTTTGTCTTGTTTCTATCTCGTCAATTATTAATAAATTAGAGCAGGGGTTTGCTACCTCTTTACAGTCCATAGGAAAAGCATAGACATCAGATTAGCTTAACTGAGCAAAACAACATTCTGCTTGGCCATGACTGTGTATGGAAGGCAGCTACTGAATAATAGAGACCATTAAATAGCATATGTTTGATGGTTTTCACTTTTATTTTTGAGAAAAAATATCTCTTTACATCATTTTCTTTGTGTTGATCATATTCTGCTGCTGTTCCATAAATTGAATTTTAAAGTTGCAGATCTACTCTTTCACAAAGTTATAGACCATGCTTCATTGATGGTAAACAGAAAATTCTGGAGCAGCAAACAACTTCTCTAACATTTTGAGACTAATGAGCAAATGAGCATGCTAGATGTGTTCAATCCTCATGTAAAATTTTAGGACTAGTTTTAGCTTTGTCTGGGATTTGAGTCAAGTTATGGCCAAACTTTTCATGCTCGTCTTGCGAAGCTTATAATGAATATATGTAACCTCATTCAAACATAGATATTATATGGAGATCAATACTGGTCATCTTCTGTAACTTTCTTAGGCTTTCTACCTTGTACTCTCGTATTTCATAACTTCTATTAAATGGAGTGCACTGGTAGGAGATTTGGGTGGGTGGGGGAGCGGAACTTTCCGCTGTTTACTCTCAAAAAATGACAATCAAGGCAGCACTTTCTCTCTAAGAAAGTTTAACAGGGATAAATTTACATCAATTCTGATGTTATCATGTCAACCTAATGATGAAGGCTTGACAAGACAAGGTGCATACTGAGGAACTGACATCTTTGTAAACAACTTGCATACTTTATTTCTTTATTTAGTTGATTGGGGAAGTTTAAGTTCTACATTTCATTTAAACAAGAATCTCAATGCACTTTTTCTCTCAATTGGATTGATTAATCTCAACTTTTGATGTCTATCAATTAGTTCTAAACTATGTGAAATGGTCTCTTGCAATCTGCATGTTTTTTAATATGGTTAATTGTGAACAGACCCCCTGAGTTTTTTTTTCTTTCTTTTTTTTGACTCTTAAAATCGTTAAAAAATGTTTGAGGAGGTGTGTATGCCCCTAATAATTCTATTGGTGAGGATGGACACTCAGTTTCTAATTTTTTTTATAACTTCTAAAAGAGCCGAAAAAGTTCACTAAGGGGGTGTATTCGCACCTGGGCCAAGGGTCTATTCTCTACAAATAGAACTGCAGGAGGTCTATTTGCAATTGGGTGTTAATACAGGGGTTCTATTCGCAATGAACCCTTTTTAATATGTATTTTTTGTTTTTATTTTTTGTTACCTGTTTACTGCATTTTCAGGATAGCAGCTTGTTTGTGTACTCCTTTTCCAGTTAACTAATTATCTGTGCTTGGCTGAAGTCCTATATTTGCAGAGATTGTCCCCGAGCAATCAAGGACGAGTATTTATGCTCTTGATAGATCATTCGAATCTGTGCTTTCATCATTTGCTCCTCCTATTGTTGGAGTTTTATCTGAGCACGTTTTTGGCTACAAACCAGTTGCTTCAGGTTCAAGTGAGGGTGCACGCATCGAGACAGACCGAGAGAATGCTGCTTCTCTTGCCAAGGCTCTATACACTGCAATAGCAATTCCAATGTCCATCTGTTGCTTCATCTACTCCCTCCTTTATTTCACATACCCTCGAGATAGAGAGAGGGCAAGGATGGAGTCTTTGATTGAGTCTGAAATGCAGAACATAGACCTTGAAAGTCCTCAAGATGCAGAAGATATGTCTCATGACTATCTGTTGGAATCTCGGAAAGGGAGGGATGTCATTAATTTGGTTTATGGGGAGGGTGATTTTGAGGTTGAGGACAATGATGAGAAAATATTACTTCAAAATCAAGAGGGATCAATAGTAGTGAATTCCTCTGCTGAGGTCTATGAAAGACTTCCTTGACCATGAATTCATGGACTTCGAAGGACTAGATGCAGTAGGGGATTTGGTTATGGGAGGAGAAGTCTACAGTTACAGAGAGCATCACTTATAGATTGCACGCATGAAATTAGTAGCTGGCATGTTAAAATCGAATACAGAGCAAGGGAGAAGACAATAGATGTTCGGATTGTTTACTGATAACACGTTCCTTAAAGGCTCTTCAGAATTTTTTTGTATTTTCATACAAAATATGTACCGACTCTTTCGCATTTTGGAGATTCTTTTTTCCCTTTTTTTGTACACTATATGTACTGACTGTTTTGTATTTTATAGATTTTTTTCTTTGTTCTTTTTCTGGTCCACATATAAAGCTGTAAAATTTTCCCCTGTATAAATGAAATTTATTATGTGAAGGATTAAATGAGTTGGTCACACTGCTGATACAATGATTGGTCATATTCTCAATGTACTTGGTTTTCTCTAAGGAAATTTCTCTGATTTAGATCAGACTGTGGGTTTTATATCATTTCATTAGGCTTTGTAACTGTCCGAGCGTCTTCGAGGTAATGCCATTGATCTTTTTTTTTCCTCACTATTTTAGTTGAGTGAAATACCTTTGCTACTTCTTAATCGGTTAATTTGCTTGCTGCAGTGAACTAAGGTAAGGGCCAAGGGAATCTTCAGGATTTAGGACAATTGATAAGTAGCAACCTCAGTTAAGTTGCTGCGAGGTAACCTTTCTTTCTCTTGCATTTTATTTTCCCCTCGCATTTCTGCTACCTATTATACTAGCAAGCGTCAGGATCTTACTGCTGAAGTTTCTTGCATTATATCATTCCCTCGAGTCTCTTTTCAGATTTTCAGACAAAGGTTCGGCCGGTAATTTTATCTGAGGAATTGAAAACAGTGAATTTCAAGGCTTTTTTTGTTTGGATTCTCTTCTTAATTTGAGTGCGTATATATAGAAAGCACAACGTTGACATGCATGTTAGACCCACTAGAACCGTGACAGAAGCAAGTCTGATGCAATGTTCTACGGAATTCGTATGGGTGATGGTTAATTATTTCTTTAAGAGCTGATGATCATCTTAAGTATTTAATCTCTCAGAAAATACTCCGACTACATTTTTCAGTGTATATTGTTTGGGCTTATTTTGCAAGATGATGCTTCCTATCATGTTGTTTGGACCTATTGCAACAGTTATGTATTTTGAGTATGTAGTCATATCACCAGTTTAACCTTCGACTGCATTTTCGTTTAATTCATAGACTTCTTGATGTCTTGTTAAAATATTTGCTGTTGAACATAACTCTCTATTGGTGAATTATGACCAAAAAAGTGCTTGAGATCTGTGTCCCTATCTTCTTTTTCTTTGAAAATCAACAAAGTAATCGCCAACCTCTTGGCCAGAAATTATTGTCCTTTATCTATTGCAGCTTTTGTCCAATATCGCCAATCTGTCCCCTAACCCCACCATTAAACTTCACTTGTGTGATATTTCTTTCCATACTCCATAAATGAGTAAACATCTTCTAAATTGTATGTGGGCTAGTGGAAGTGATTAATATCAGAATCCATCAAGGGATGCACTTTAAATTCACAAAGAACAATCTTCAAATCCACGAAGAACTTCGAAGCCATGAAGAAATTTAGTAATGAAGAAATTTAGTAAGAGGAATTTTATTGACATAAGTGATCTACACATAGGGTTTACTCGTAATAAGAACATAATTATTAAAAGAGAAAAATTAAAACTACTTAAAAAAACTCCCTATAATAGACAAAACAAATCAATCCAAATTATATTAAAACTGATTTTATTTTCTAATCTAAAATTGACTCTAACTTTACTCCTAAAATTAAACTCAAACTTGATTATTTTCAGATTTAACCAAAACTGGGTACTGCTGATGCGATTTCGAAAATCTGACAATTTAGTTGGCTCTATCTCATCGAGATATGCTATTTACATTATAATATGTCAGAATCTACTTTCCAGGTTGGAAGATATGCTTATTTCTTTGCTGTCAAGTCAATAATACATAGGTATCCGCGTTTAGCTCATGATAGTCCCGCTCCTCTATGAATTTGTCCGTTATGCATTCTACATCAGTCTCCCCTTATTGAAACAAGCTCGACCCTGAGCTTATTTTTACTTGGATAGTAGCTTTCTCGATAAATATTTTCTTCTCCTGCATCAATCAGCATCCACCTTGTATTTAGCACTGAATTTCTCCATCTATTGTTTTACCTCCTTAGTTAGGACTTTTTCTTAATCAAACTTTTGAATGAATATTTTCCACAGAATGTGTATGCGACTGGGGGCATGTGGATTAGTTGACCTGAAAAACTCCTCAAAATATGTTCATTATTGCTTCTCATATTCTAGTGTCAGAAACATCATCTTAACGTTGTTGAAATCATTGACAATCATTGCTTTTAAAGAAGAATTTTCCGAATTCTATCTCCAATTCTTTCATTTTCTTTGCTGCGGATCCTTCACCAAGCAAGTTACACATATGATCAATCACCTCCCTCTCTATTCTAGCCTTCTCCTCAATTGGAATAACTTTAGCAGGTGCAATATAATTCACAAATGCTTCGAAAATTTCATGTATAATATCCATATTTAGTGACATATCATAATCAACACCAAGAATCTCAGTTGTAATAGGAGTTTTCACCTCAGGAAGAATCTCTATAAGGGTAGGTTCTTCTTTTTTCGGATACAACTAAGTCACAGACCTCTTTAGATTGCTCTGAGCCTTCTTTGAAAGGCTCAATATCTACCACCGAAAAGTTTCTTCTTCTTAGTAGTATCTATCTTAGCTGACTCCTTTTCTAGGCATGACTATGAGTGCAATTCAACGTTCATCCTTCTTGAAGATATAAGCATTGTCTCTGCTATTGTGGATGTCACCAACATCGAATTGTCATAGCCTACATAAAAGTACATGACAAGTATCCATCTTGACCACATAACACAATACCTCATTGACATAGTTGCGGCCAATGGAAAAAGGTGCCCGACACACCTCATCTATTTGCACATCATTGTTCTTGCAAATCTAGTCGATCTTGCAGGAAATAGAGTATTTCTCTGTCTTCAAACCTAACTTCTCTATCATAAGCTGAGAGACAAGATTCTCGCAATTGCCACTGTCAATGATAATATCACAAATCTTCTGCATCATGATGCATCTTGTGCAGAAAAAATTTTGGTTTTTTAGGTGGTGGTTCTTGAGGGTCTTGGTTATGGATAAATTGGGGTTTCTTAATCTCTTCATAGCCATCGTTAGAATGCGAAGTTGGGTATCGATTGATTACATAATAGTAGGTAGGGAGGAAACGAGATTTTAACAATTCCTTCATCTTCGCCCATGATTGGATTTTTTGCTTATGTTGATGAGCACATTCCTCACATAATAGTTGCCACCAAAAAACTACTTTACTCTAAGTCAGTAGGCTATTCGCTTAACCTTCTGATCTTCTGCGATTTCTAAGTACCTGAAAAATCTCTCTATCTCAACAATCCAATCAAGAAAATTTTCTACATTGAGTTTTCCATTGAAAAGTAGTAAATCAACCCTCATATTTTCAGTAACATAGATATACCATCTTGAGTAGTTTTAACGATCACGATTGAAGCGCGGGCCTTCATACTCATCGCTATTGCTGCTCAATTCTTTCTGCAAAGTCCTATCATGTCCTTGGCCACTATCAACATGATCTCAAACTTGTCCTGGATTGAGACGTTTCATTGCCAATGAAAGTCGGTCCGTATGAGTCTTATTCTGATTTCGGGTAATAGAGGCTTTGTTGCCTGCAATCGAATCAGAAACAGGACTCTGATACCAATTAGTGCAGCGCGGAAGTAATAAACCTCGGAATCAAAAATAGGTGCTCTTTGAATTTATAAAGAAGAATATTCAAATCCACGAAGAAATTTAATAAGAGAAATTGTATTGATAAAATTGGTTTACCCATAGGGTTTATAATTCTTCTTTTTAAATAGAAAAACAAAGTATATTTCTAATAAGAACAGAATTTCTAAAAGAAAGAAATAATCTAAAACAATCTATAAGACTCTATAATAACTGAAACAAATCAGTCCAAATTGAATCAAAATTGATTTAATTTTCTAATCTAAATTGACTGTACTTTATTCCTAAGAATAAACTCAAAGCTGATTATTTTTGGATTTCAGTCAAAATTGGGCACATCTTAGAATGAATACAATATACATATCTTATGTCTTGCTTCCTAGGATCTGCTTTCTGGTTCAGGTTGCATCCATTTACTGATCTATGAGAAGTTGCAAGGTTTGTGGACAGAATGCAAAGAATCATGTTCGTACAAAATATTGAATTGCTGAAACAGATGATAAGGAGTGTTGCTGGTGACCAATCTATCCATGCTCAAACTAAGGCAGAGCTTCTTCCTCTCCTGAGGTCGGTCCTTGTAGGCAAGAGGTTCTTTCTTGTGCTTGACGATGTGTGGCGAGCTGATGTGTGGGAGAATTTACCGCAAAGTCCCGTAAAGAATGGAGGTAGGTCAAGAAGTAGAATTCTCATTACTACAAGAAATGAAGATATTGCTAAGAGCAGGCAAGCAATTCAAACCCACAAAGTGAAGAAGCTAGATGCTAATGATGGATAGGCATTGCTGCGTAAAAGTGTATTTGACAACGATGCTGATGAAGGTATACAGGATTTGCAGGAGATTGGGAAGCAGGTAGTTGAAAAATGTGATGGTCTTCCTCTTGCAAACAAAGCCATTGCAGGTGTTTTGAAAACAAAGGATAGAAGCAAGAAAGAATGGGAAAAGGTCCAGAAAGCATGGTCAGTAAAAGGGGAGCTTCCTGAATCAATAAGGGGAGCACTCTCCTTAAGCTATGAAGATTTGCCCTCTCAGCGTAAACGGTGCTTTCTCCACTTCTCGCTGCATCCAGAAGGCTATGTATTTCATCAAATGGATCATGTTTGAGTATGGATAGCCGAAGGCTTCATAACTGAACACGGGGATTCCCTATTAGAAGATCTTGCCGAGGATTGTTACGAGAACTTAGTTAGCAGATGTCTGCTACATCTACACCCATCTGCTGCAAATGGAACCAGATGCACAATGCATGATCTTACTAGATCACTCGCTCTCCGTTTGACCCGTGATGAGAGCCATCTCTTAGATGTGAATGATTCAGCTAACATCAAGACCTTGAAGTTTCGTCGCATAGCTTTCCAAGATAGAGCTGCAGTTTCCTTAAATGCCATAGAAAATCCACAGTGCTTGAGAACTCTTGATATGGACCTGGTGTTTGCAGATAGATATGCAACATCTTTCTCAAAGATTCACACATCTTCGAGCCCTAAATCTTTCAGATAGCATAATACATAGCATCCCAGAATCTATCGGAAATCTCCAACACCTACGATATCTGGATCTTGATCGAACTACAGTCTCAGAGCTTCCGACATATATTGGGTTTCTTTTCAGCCTACAGTTCTTGAATCTCTCAGGATGCAGGTATTTACGCACACTTCCAAGGACAATAGCACAGTTGTGCAATTTAAGACGCCTTGGTCTTTACAGAACACAAATTAGTCATGTACCCGTTGGAATAGGTAAACTTAAGATTCTCAACGACATCCAAGGATTTGTTATCGGTGATGAGATGAAAATGGGTGTGGACAATGTCAACAACGTGGGTGTGGTTTGGATGAATTGCAATCTATGTCTCAGCTCAGACATCTTAGAATTGACAGATTGGAGAGGGTATTCACCGGTGGGTTTCATCACCTCAAAGATAAACAGTAATTCAAGGAATTAATTCTTATGTGCAGTAAGAATTCTGAACAATCGTCGATATCAGAGAGAGTTGAACACATTTATGAAGACCTGTACCCTGCATCTAGGCTCGAAACTCTTCAGTTCCATTATTTTTACGGCCTCAAGTTTCCAGTTTGTATGAGCTTACTTCCTAGTCTTACTTACTTGACGCTCTACTGTTGTCTACTATGTCGAAAGCTTCCACCTTTAGGCCAGCTACCAAAGTTGAGAGTCCTCACTATTAAAGGTGCATCTGCAGTTGTTACCATCGGCCAGGAATTTCTTGGCATCAACACAAAGAAGAGGCCAGCAGCCTTTCCCAAGCTTGAGAAATTGTTATTCAATGACGAAATAGGAGGAATGGGCCTGTGAAGTTGAGACCATCAAGCTGATGCCTCATCTTCAGGAACTAGAAATATTCGACTGTCCAGAACTGACAGCTCTTCCGAAAGGCCTGCAGCATGCTGCTTCTTTGAAGCACTGCCACCTTCGAGGTGCTGGTAACCTGAACAAAATTATGAACAGTGTTTCTTCGGAAACACTAGTTGTCGAGGACTGTCGGGTTTTGGAAACTATCTCGAATCTTCCAAAACTTAGGGAGCTGAAGTTGACAGATTCATGTAAAACGTTGAAGGTTGTAGAGAAATTGAACACACTACAAAGCCTGGTCCTGTTTTTGGAGGTTGATTGGTTGCTGAGATTCATCCAACAGGAGAAGGTCAATGGAAGTCTAGAGACACTCTGTTTGTATATCATCTTGCCGTTTCATAGTTATACAGAGTTCAGGTATATTCTGCAATCTCTAAACGTTTGACTACTGTGTGATCATGTCATAAAGATATTTTGAATTACCCAGTATGCCCCCAAACAGATTGCTTATCATGTGCTATCTTTTCATTGCTAGTTGCAGATAGATGTAGTTTATGTACTTAAATGCCAAAAATTACATACTTGCAACTCGGTATCGCCTACATTCACATAATAACTAGTGACACTGGACATTATAAATTCTATAGTTCTTGGGTTTACTGTGTACTAGTAAAGTTTTCATTATCGTCTGAACCAGGCCAGGAGCATTGAACTGAACCCATTTCTTCATGTGCCTTTTATATACTATAGTAACCAATTCAAAAAACAAGACAGGGACTTATCTTAAGATAACTAATCTCTAAGTATTTGTCAATGATCCGGGTTTTTAACGGGTCTAATAGCACTTGGTTTATATGAAATAGTACCTTGTAGAGTTTGGAAAATTTAGATCGTGCATCGGCCAATGAGAATGGCTCAGCCGCTTCATGACATTGACAGCACTTGTGTATGTTCTTCCATGCATTGTATCTGATCATTGTCCTTACTGATTTAGAAATTAGAAGAGAGAGGGAGGCATCGAAGGGAGTAGAACTAGAATCTACTTAACAACTTGTTTGCTAAATCTTTAGCTGCTTTAGTCCCACATTATCCTTCTCCTATAAAAGAGATTGAGCAGGGATTCTTGCAGGCAATCGAATTTGAATAGCCTTAGGAGAAGTGCTTGGAAAAAAAAATCGATCAGAGGGTGCACTATAGAAAATCATATAGAGAGAAAAAAAAATTGTCATAGTTATTCTAGTAATTAAGGTTAGTGTTGGACTGATATCTACTGCTTCTAACTTAAAATCAAAACCTTAAAATTGTTATTCATGCTATAGTAAACACTATGCTTTCTAAAACACTGTTCATGTTGCAGTATATATTTCCAAACTTAGCGCTACGGTTCGTGTTGTGATGATTTTTTTAAATAAACATTGCTCATGATACGGTATAATTTTTTAATGTTAATCATATTTTGTATGCTACAATGAATTTTATGGCCCTTTATCTACTGTTTAAGCTGAAGTAACATTTTTTAACCTTGAAAATACCGTTTATATATATTTTTCCTTGCAAATGATGAATTTAACCTTTATTAGACATTTCACAAATATAAATCTTTTTGATTCTATTATAAAAATTTATAAAACTTACTCATTTGTGTATTATTTTGTTAACTGGTCTAGAAATTCACTCTGTAAATAATAGTACAAACAATTGTCACTGAAGTTTTATAAATAGTTATATATAAAAACCATATTATCAATTTGGTGACAGATGTAACTAGGTAAATAATACCTACAGCAAAGCGCGAGCTTAATGCTAGTAATATTATAGTTGTGTAATGTTGATTACACTCATACTTTATGTCCAAATCAAGTAGGTCCCATGACTCTGTTTATCTCATGGCGGAATCTGGTGAGCCCCAAGGAACCTTTTCATTGTCAGGCTGATATTGGATCTCCTTTACCCATATCTCCCCACTTGGATCCATGGCTGAGTGTGGGATAAATGGCTCATCCACTTAGGAGCTCCGAAATTATTGGTATAATGCTAGGAGTTGGCAGTTTGTCTATTACTTCAATTAATAATTAATAATATATAAATCCTCTGCATTAGGATTTTTCAAGTTATATGAATGAATGCATCTAGTTATTTCATTTTATATAATCAATTTGTATCAAACAAAAGTATTGAATATGATTGTCATTAAATGCATATGACTTACACATAGATTAGTTGCATGCCAACATTTTATCCAATATGTTTGGCTTATACTAGATTAATGTTTTGTAAGTGTGTGGGACTAGGGTCCCCACAAGTATCACCATTATAGTTGTGTATGTGCTCCTTGGTGCAAATCTTAGGAGATAACCATATCAACTCTCTTATTAAGGTATAAACAATGTGTTCTTGCTAGTGATCTCTCCTTTTCAATTAGAGAGTTAGCCACATCTTAAACAAAATTACTATACGCATTTCTATTAGCCGCCCAAGGTGGATATATTATGAAAAGTTGGATCCATCAAAAGGTTTCATGAGAAGATGGATATTTACTAAAGAACCAATACAAGAAGAGGCTTATTTCTATTTTCATGACACCCTGGGTATTTAGATATGATCAATGAGGACATAAACCATGAGAGTAAGGGCTATTTCCCCCCTCTCTCTTTAGCGAAAGTGGCATGTTATGTCACATGTTTCGAGTAAATACGAAGCAAAAGTTCAACTCGAGTGCTAATCTATGCTACTGACATATACCCTCATCATCATCATCATCAAGAAGTATTTTCTGTAAAATAGCCAGATGCATGGAAATTTCATGAAAGATGCAATACAATGTTTTGACTATCTGTTAACCTAATTAAGTCAACACTTCAAATAGGTAGAACTTTAAGAAGACAAAACACTTCAAGTTGACAGTAAGTTGAGAAAAGTTTGCAAGATGTGTAATTTGTATATGTTGAAGGCCTCAAATTAGGGAATATTCCCATAACTACAAGCACTTTTATATATTTTAGTGCAGGCTGGATGTGTATTGACCGTATGAAATTTAGCTTTGATATAAATAATAATCCTCTCATTGGCTTTACATGACAAACCTTGTTGCTAATGTACAACTTAACCGCCTAAGTAAATAGACTTGACTGTCCTATAAAAAATGACCTAGACTTGCTTTTGGCCTGTCTTAATTTGATTTCTAACTAACTGCCGTGCCAAATCAGGCCAAGTCCTGATGCATAGGTTTGGGTCAAATCTGAATCATACCTACACACCTAATTTGACATTTGGGTCCTAGTCATTGGCTAAGAGAATTATACCAACCATTATTAGATTTGATGAAGGTACCATAAAGCAAAAACTTTCCAATCTCCACTTCCCACTCAATTTCCTAGTTGGGATCAAATGCTTTGGCCACTAGAGCTCAATACTCTACCTTTTGTTTTTTGTTTTTGTCTTTTCCCCCCTAACATTTACCACCTTGAAGGAAACCTACCCATGAGGCATTTATGGTAAGGCCTCTCACACAGAAGCTAACACTTCCAATATATATGGCCTTTGGATATTGCTAAGGGCTCATGTGGTCATATTGTCCTAGATCCCACACACCAAACTCACTCAAAAAAGCATATCCGTATCTATGTTGATTTGAGTGCATAACCTTTCTCTTCTGCTCTATCCACAATAAATACTAGCCACTTCCAAGAGGCCTAGCCTCCATATATAGCACCCCCTTCATCAAAACCCTCTTCAATCAATCCCACAACACCGCTATGGCTCAACTTCAATGTGAACTCACCATCATTAAGCTAACAAACCTCTACATTGATCTCCAACCAGGCAAGCTCTTCATAAGGTACTATGTCAATGCCGGAGGAGGAAGAAGGATTCAAATTGATACTCGCGAGATTTCAAGCAAAAGCGCTCTGCAATGGGATGAGACATCCTATTTGGAATGTTTGGTGCCCTCGGAGGCTATAAAAAAGGCGATATGTGGGCATAATATCGTGTTTGAGCTGAGGTGGAGGAGTGCTAGGCCGATTTTTGGCATGGTGTCCAAGCGGTCTAAGCTCTTGGGGAGAGCTGAGGTTGCTTGGGAGGCCATATCGGTTGAGAAAAGTATCGACCTTGACTTAGAAATGAAATCATTGGTGGAAGGATTGAAGGCTCCGACGCTTATAGTGAGGATGGGGATTAGGGTTAGGTTTTTGCAGTCGAGGGAGAAGAGGAAAGATAATCATGAAGACATGGGAGAGTGTAAATGTGAAAGTTGTCGATGGATTGCAAGTGAGGAGGATATGTTTTTAGCTGCAACTTCAGCTACTATGTTGGATACATGGTAGTTTGGTAAATTTTTAATTTTCTTTTATATTAAGTGTTTGAAGTAAAGGGGTGATATCATGTGATTTGTATGATTTCATGATATTTCTCTAGCAACTTGTTGGGTTAATTCTAGTTACAATGTGTGGCTTAAATTTCAATAATACCTCTCTCAATTTTGGGGGTGTTGCACTAAACCCCGTGAACTTTTCTATTCCGTTGAACTCTCTGAAGTTTCGAGTTTATTACACATAATCTTCCTGAACTTTTCTATTTTGCTAAATCTCATATGAAAATTTCTCATTTAATTCCCAATTTAGTATCACTGATTCTAGCATGTCACATGGCACACACATGACACAAGATCTCTTCTCAACCCTATAAAATGCTCTTTTAAGTTTTAATGAAGGAACAAAGGGGAAATTTTTTGGACTGAGGAGTTTTTTTACGTGATACGTGAAAGTTAATTGTGCTAGATTTAACTATAAAATTAGAAATTTTCAGGTGTGAATTAGTGGAATAAAAAAATGTATAATGATTACGTGCAATAACCCCTAAGTTAGAGGATGTTTAGTGGAATAAAAAAAAAGGTGGAGGAAGGTCTTGTGCAACACCGCCCTCCAAGGGTCTTCTTAAAATTACCTTGATTTGACTGATTAGTTGCCCATGTTAGCAGCAACTTGAGCATAGCTTCACTGTGATCATGGGAGAAATATCCCTTGTGTTTCACACTCCCAATTGTGGCTTTTGTTTTCAACTTTATCTTATGGAAGTGTAATGTCCCTTGTGTTTCACAATCCCAATTGTGGCTTTCATTTTCAACTTTGGTTGCACCGTAGCTAGATTAAAAAAAGGGATGGAACTAGAAAACCCTCGTCAACTATTTTAATTTTAGAAAAACTCTTCAAGTTTAATAACTAATTAAGTAATAGTTTTTTTTTTCTTCAAAGAAGAATCTTTTTGAATCTTCTCTCAAAAAGCCCATCTAGCCCCGTTATTTGAGCACAAGGCTCTAATCTAGTAGTCATGGGTTCGAATGGTGGTCGTTTTCTCGTGTTTTTTATAATGAAATTTTGCATATGATTCCCTAGATTTACGTTTTTATCACCCTCTATATTTCATCCCTACAAGCATATTGATCTCCTTGCATATAATAAAAAGGAAAAATTTTGACCCAACTTCTTATATAAAAACCGTGTTTCATGTTGTCTCCTGAGCAAAGGGAGAAAGTAACTATTTTTTTTTATCTCCAAACTACGCTCACTCTTCTTGGTAGCGGTGATATTAATACTATAAATGCTCTTCAGAATTGCCTTGATGAGTTTGACAAAGTTTCTGGGCTGAAAGTTAATCCAAGCAACTGCTCTATGATTCTTAGGGGGTTGGGGGGGGGGGGGGGGGGGGACAACAATCA
>JBAKGM010000365.1:26918902-26943243 GCA_037177215.1 Asparagus racemosus | reverse complement strand
AGCTAAGTGGATCTACGCTAGATTCCGCCATCTTTAATCACCTCCACATTTCAACTTCTTTATTTTCTTTTATCCTTATTTTCTTTTATTTTCACACACTCACTCTCAAACCATTTCTCAAACTCATTTTGTTTTATTTTTACTTTACCACTTCCATCTTATTTCCCTCCACTCTCATTTGCTTCCTCATTTTTATCACACACGTTTTCTAATCTCTTCACCCTCATTTTCCTTCCTCGTTTCATTTTGCGCATATTCCACATTCACTCTTCTAATCTATTCACAACCACTTTCATCTTGTTTTCCATTTCACTTTGAATAAAACTCCTAATTGTCGCGCATAATCTAAAAAGAACTGAATTTGATAAATAAACCCCTACTTCACGTTCCTCGTGGGATCGATAATCTTTTATACTATAACTTGTTAAGTTGTATACTTGCAACTCGTGAAGGTAACGCTCGTTATATTTCGCAACATGCGCGCCAAGACCCGCTTTTTCACCGTTTTCCGACTTTTCCGGTCTTTTTCTGACGTTTTGCTGATGTCGTTGCTTGATTTCCGGTCTTTCATTGAGTCTGGAACTGAGTCAACGGATCCATTGATTTGTTGTCGCTCGTCGCTTGCGTTTACATCGACGCTCAATCCCGATCGCTAGTCCGTCGTTATTTACGTTCGAGTCGACGTTTCGATTGATTCGTTCGCTCGTCATCGCTTGACGCTTGCGTTTACGTCGACGATCGGGTCTGATCGTTCATCCATCGTCGTTTGCGTCGACGTTCGGGTCCGGTCGGTTCGCTCGTCCGTCGTCGCTTATGTTTGCGTCGACGTTCGAGTCCAATTAACCCGTTGAACTGATTCCCCACTGTACCGAAACGTGACCGTCGGATGTATCCCGCGGTATGTTGTTCCTGTTGACGTGTACGTCGTGTCGATGAGTACACTGTGTCGATGAGTACGCCGCGTTGGCTTGATCCCTCGACTCGCTTCATGCGTTTGCGTTGTTACTGCGCCGCCAGCTGTTTTCATTACGTCAGCTAACGGTTCGTCGACTCGTCGGTCGATGGCTCACTGGTTGCGTCAGTTGACGGCCCGTTAGTCGCGGGCCCACCTTTGTGAGTCAGGTGCGGGGACTGATAAGCGATTTTTTTTCAACGCCTACAACAACCTATCAAGCAATGCGACCAAGAACCGCTAACGACATAACTCGCCACAAAAGGCATAAAGCGAGCTGACAAACGCATGAAGTGAGTCGGCAAGGCGTACGAGTTAACGAAGCGACGTATCGTGGAATAAATCTAATAATAAATCTAATGACAAAGCTTCGGGTCAGCGAGATTCGACAAGGCGAGTCAACTGGACTCGGTTCGACGATCGACGAAATTGTGCTAATCAAGTCCCGAAACCGACGGGACAGTCAAAACGAGCTCGGAACTGCGACTGAGTTCAGACTCGAAGTAGGATTGAACGAAATACCGGACAACGACCAACAAAAATGCCAAGTGGACGCCTCGGCTCAGGCCGAGGCACCAATGGTGCCTCGGCCACAGTGCCGAGGCACCAAGATGCCTCAGCCTTTCCCCCTCTCTCCTGAGCTTATAAATAGGCCAGGGGGTTCATTGTTCGAGGTTGGAAAATTTTGGGATTTTTGGAGAGCTCCACGCGAGATCCACGAGTCCTCGTTGCACAGATCCGAGCACCGACGAAGGAAAGAAATCAGATCCACAGCCCGTGCAAGAGACGAACTCGTCTACACCAGATCTACATTGCGAGGTAAGGAATCTAGCTCAGATCTACAGCGATCCGGGTCAGATTTGCAGATATACCCTCTAGGCTAAACCCCGTCTTAGTCCAGGGTCAAGCGCGTGATTTCTCCTCGTAGATCTCACCCGCTCCGGCGATCACCTCCTTCATGAGTTGAACCCCATCGGCGTTTTATTTCCTTCGTTAAATAAAACCCCGAGATCTGCAAATCCAGAATCTAGATCTCCATTTGGATCGGAATTACGAGGTGGTCCACGGACGAAACAAGTCCCCATCACAGGCAAAGATACCCACGCAAGCGAGGATCTGATAAACGAATTCCGCGTTTGTTCAATTGGTTAAAAGTTATAATCTTTATTTTATTTTTTTGTTGTAAGACTTATAAAAAGGTGATCTCTTTATTTGAATTTGTTTGTAATTCCATAAAGGTGTAACAGATTCAGATCAATAGAAAAATCAGCAGCTTTATCCACCGCGAACAAGCTGGCGACCACAGTGGGAGCCACCGGCCACATATCTGAGGTCATCGTGCCGCAGCCGCGGATTCCGATCCCGGTGGAAGAAGAGGTCGAGTTTGAATTCGACCAACAGAAGTTCAAGGAATACCTCTCCTCCTCCTCTAGATCCAGTTCCCCCCGCCGCTCCAAGAAAGTCTCCGCTGCAAGGAGAACCCGATGGACCTCAGACGCAGAGTCCCAGGACGGCGAAGCCAACCCCGCTACAGCTCGTGGCGGTAAATTCCCTCAAGCCCAAGTTCCCCCGGTGTCCGAGATGACCGCCGACGGCATGCCCGCACTCTCCAAGCAAGCCCGCCAGAGGCGACGACAAAGCATGGGCTGCAGGTTCGCCAAGGCCATGGAATCAATAGATGGGATCCGCTACGAAGTGGATCTAAGATCCAGACTTACCCAGAGGCTCCGACCTCAGATTATCGATGGTCCCTCCAAGCCATCAACTAACGAATGGGTTCGGGTCAAACGGAACCGTTCTACGCTGCAGGAGCGCATCCGGAAGCGCTGTGCACTCCTCGCACAGGTACGAGCATTAGTGGAGCAAGCTCGTGAGTTAAAGAAGAAGGGGATGGCAAAGAAGCCACCGACGCGCCGCCAGGTTTAGAGGCCCAAATCCACCGGCACTCAAGTCTCGGTAGTCACGGCCTCCAAGCCCAAGACCGCCGACACTTTAATTCCTGTCTTAGTGCCCAAGCCAAAAGCAGAAGGCACCCCGACGAATAAGTTTTATTATTGTCGGCATTAGTTGTTAGGCCTAATTGAAAAATGGGGGACACTTTATGAGTACAGATCCTCTCAGAACGCTCCGCACGATGTGGGAGGTTCTGAGCCGCTCATTTAAGAAAGTGCAGGGGCATTTCTATAAATGAGCATGGGAGTGGTTGGCTATCAGAACCCCACACCGTGCGCGGTTCTGATAGGATTTGTACTCACACTTTATAGGGTGATTTGATAGTTTAGCTCTATCTTAGGCTCTATTTGGCAACTTTGAAAGTAGCCTAATTCACTTTTGAACTAACTCCACTTGGTCTAAGTTAGTCTAAACTAGACTTTATTGAACTAGTTCTCATTTATAACTTAGTTTGGCTAATTTTTAGACTATAACATATTTGGGTCACTCTAGCCTAGTTCTCTTTTGGACCAAGGTTGTCTTAGTCTGTTTCTAGTCCAGTTACCGAGCAAACTTCGCCTCAAAAAAATTACTAAATTTACTGCACCTTTTTAATTTGTCAAACTATGGCCGAGCACATAGACCCATTTTGCATCCACTAAAACAAGTTTATTGAGTTTGCCAAACAAGCCCTTAGTCTTTTGTTTACAATTGATTAGCATATTGGCAGGGATGTGCCTATAAATTTAGTCTGAAAAGGAAGCTGGATAGCTAAATTTGGTTTTTAATAGAATACGCGCTACAGGGTATAATTATACCCTTTATATTCTGTTTTGTATAGTTATATACCCTTTATATTCTGTTTTGTATAGTTATATACCCTTTATATTCTGTTTTATTCGTGTAGACATCCATCAAGGTGGATTTATGTATTTGTTTATTAAATTATTATTATTTTGGTAGTTTTTAAACTCAATTGAAGCGGGTGATGATCGAAGTTAGAAAGTTTATGAGATTCCCATGTTTGTCTAAAAACTAACAAATGGAATTACACGATCATGTGGAGTAGGGAATCTATATGTTAATAGAATATAATAGCTAGGATGTTAAATAGTTGTAACCGTAGCTACTTACGCTTCTTCTATTTATTACCCTGATCATGTGATTGCGTCACTTCTCAAGTTTTTCAAGCTCGTGGAAATCAAGTATTGAGCAGCATTAAAATTTTCGTTATGAAAATTCTCATGTGATTACCAGATGAGTTTAAAAACAGATGAGAAATAACTTCATCACGTAAATGATCTTCATGTTGGAAAAATAGAATAGGGGTGGTTAGCGGCTACACCTCTACAATACGTGAATCTTTTTTTTTCCCCTTTTTTTCTTTTTTTTTTTTTTTTTTTTTTTTTTTTTTGGATGTGTGAAGAAATAACTCTTGCTTTTTTATCCTTCTCATAGCAGCATCCAGATGAAGGAAATTGGTGGTTCACCTACGGAGAAGAAAGATCTCTAGTGGGATATTGGCCAAAGGAGCTTTTCAATAATTTAGAGAAACGTAATGATGTTGATTATGTTGATGTAGCTTACTCTCCCTATTATGAGCCTAGTCCGCCCATGTGAAGTGGTCATCGCTGAGGTGATTAATATTTGAGTATAGTCTCACATCGTACAAGATAAGAAAGAGTGAAGAGTTTAAATAAAAGTTTTGGTCAATACATAATAGTTATAGTTTTTGGGTTAAAATTGATTCCTAACTTCTGTTTAAGACCCATCAACTCTAAATTGAGCATGATTCCAAAGTCTAATAGACTCTAGTAGACCTAACTATTATGGTATTGATGGAAATTATGACTCAGGGTATAGGGACGGTTACAAATTTCGTTATGGTGGTCCTGGAGGATACACTCGCATGAAGGATTTATAATAATTTTCTTGCTATAAAAATAAAATAAATATTTGGTTTATTGTAGCATTGCATTGTTCTATTATTGAATCTATGCTTAGCCTTAAGTCAAACATTCTAATGAATTCCTGGGAGTCCATTGAAATTTCCTTGCTGAGGAAGGTTAGATGCCTTTCCCACAAAACATCGTTATTTCTGCGTTACTAGAGGAGAAAAAAAACTCTCTGTGTGTCAGATGAACTGTTCCAGGTTTTTCCCCCTCTTCCTTTTCCTTTTTGTGCAATAACAAAAGTGCCCTTTCAACCTGAACAATGCAATGTTTTACCGGGGTTTTACTTTTAGAACTAAAATTTCATTGAAGATCTCTCTCTTTCAACAACTCAAAATGCTACAAAATCTTGATATATTTTCATTAAACAATGTCGCGTGCTACTGAAAAAAAATTAGTCATATGTAAATCAAAATTCAATGTTGAGCAATGGTACCATACCAACTAAATAAGTTTTCGCCGTGTATAGTTTGTTTTAGGTTTTGAGTGGTATTTGCCTTACACAATGTAATAGGGCCTGGTATAAATTTCACCAAGGTATTGCTTGGGTTGTTTTGTATCTCATCAGTGTTTAATTTAATGTGTTCCAACATGGACTCCATCAGACAAATGGGATACGATCCTGTAGACGTTGGAAAATTTACATTTTGAGTTTAATAAAGAGGTCTAGAAAGGGATAGTAAAAAAACCACAGCAAAACCGTGGTATGCAATGTATGTATGAGGAAGAAAAGGTACAATAGAGAGGACTTTCAAAGAGAAATGTCTGCGCTCAGCAAGTTAACTGTGATGCAATTGGCCAGCTCGTGCCTCTTCACAGAGAAATACATAGAGAGAGTGCGAAGAGAATTAAGCAAAGCACAGAATATTTGTAAGAAATTTAAGTACATAGGTTACAAAAATATAACAGCCAATCTCTTTACGTATAATCCACAGGTAACCGGAGATATGTTTGCGATATGATACAACATCTCCTGTAGGAAAAAGATTTCACCATTCAAAAAAGCCTTGATAGTAAATTAAAGTTGATATTTGTATGTAATGATTCACAAGAAAGAAATCTTAACACCTCCCATGATCACTCAGAAAAATTTACCTGAGAAAATGTCAAACCAACCATGACAATGGTTTTATAGGTGATTGCAATAACTAAATGAACTTCAATCAATCCCCAGGATATTCTAGTTTGGTAAGTAAACTGTATAAACTTCAATCAATCCAGATATTGTACAATAAATATATACACTTCACTACCGATCAATGTCTAGGGATATCCATGGTGGCACTTCACCCCTTGGCGCATGTTTGGCAAATGGTCAAAGTGGCTTACAAGCCACCACCAAAAAATAAGCTAGGATACCCTAGCTTATTTTTTTGTGGATTATAAGCCACAAGGTTTGACCAAGTAAAAGACATATACCCCTCATCATTTCACAAAATTTCAAGCCATATCCTTTTAGGTGGATTATAAGATGTCCTTTTCGGTTATTTTGACAACAATGATGGATTGTAATCCACCTACTTGCCAAACACTTTACTATTAGAAATAAATTATAGTCCACTAAATTTGCCAATCACTATGGATTATAATCACATGGATTGTAATCCATTAGTGGATTATAATCCAAAGTTGCCAAACATGCTCTTAATCTTTTGCAACGAGCACCACTCAAAATAAAAAACTAACAAAATATAAGCAGACACATAGATACACAGAGGAAATGTAAAAAGTATATACCTCAAATATGGAAGCAGTCTGCTTTTATCCTCTAGGATGCATAAAAGCAATTGCCATGACTCGTATCATGTCAATATCAAAAGGAATGTACTTCAAGAATTGTGTAAAGTTTGAAAAGATTTCACCCACACGACAGATGATCTCAAGTAAACTACACGCATTCAGTTTCCATTTTATTGAAATTGAAGTAAATGAATATACAATTACTGAAAGTAATTAAATGCTTAGAGCATTGACAACTAGCTCATAACAGCATTCAAATGTAATCCATTCAGGGAAAAAATATGCTCTGATCTAACCATTGAATCAAGACTAAATATGAAATGCACAATTAAAAAACCATATCCTGCAAAACTGAGAGCGAAAAGCATCAAACATGCCCAGTAAATATCCAAAGAATGTACTTCAAGTAATGGAATTGCTTTTTCTCTTGAAAGAAGTCTCTGCAAAATGCTAACTCATATTCATCATGCTCATCAGCTTTTTGCTAAGGATCCAATGGGTTTTCAAATAACAGGAAACCAGCAAAACTCATTACTTACTCATCACTGTTACTGATCAGAATTTAAAGTCAGACTTGAAAAAATAGATGCTTGAACTGACACACAAATTTTGTCGATTCCAGACCCCAGAATATAGAGCCACAAATTGAATCACACAGATTAGAGAAATTAGCTCTTGTTTATATTATATC
Source organism: Asparagus racemosus (assembly GCA_037177215.1). Classification (NCBI taxonomy): domain Eukaryota; kingdom Viridiplantae; phylum Streptophyta; class Magnoliopsida; order Asparagales; family Asparagaceae; genus Asparagus; species Asparagus racemosus. The sequence goes on along the minus strand of JBAKGM010000365.1, from coordinate 26,935,976 downwards.
CATTTTCTTTCCATATAATAAAGCTGACCTAGAAGATTTCAACAATAATGTGAGGTCCAATGAAACTACATTAGGTTGAGTGCTCATATGGATGTTAAAGATTAATTCTGCACTGAAACATTTCAATGATATTCCTCATATTGTGATACCGTAGAAAATTGACGTTAGCACACCATTCATGAATTTATACAAATTTCCATCACCATGATCCAGTAATACAACTCTTTGTTAGTTTCTTACGATTTCAGAAATGAAAGATGTAATGTTAGTTTACATAAAGGAAGAAGAACGAAGACAAATCTTTGCCCCATGAATCAAAAAAAGAATGGAGTAAATATGAGCTTTTCTACACAATACCTACAAGCTTGAGAGGAAAATTAATAAAAAAAAGTAAAATGTTTGACTTCAATACCTGAAAGAGCGTATATATTTCAATAAATAAGAAAATGAATTCCCCTACCATTGGTTCGGAAAAGCTTCTCTATACTTTGAATCCTCCCCTTGTGTAACTTGCCTGCTTGAAGAATCCCTTGCACGAGTATTCAAAAGCCTCTTTGCTAACCTGTCCTTTGTTGTAACTTTCTTTTTCAACATGGATGCCAATGTCAGTTTCTTGGCCTGAACTGATGATGGTTCTTGATTCTCCCCAAAATTTTCAGAGTATGAAGTCGAAGCAATAGCAGATTCTCGTAACACTGCCTCATTGTGCTCTCGAACTTTTGCAAGTTTAGCTCGCTTCATTGCATTAACAGCCTCTCTATCCCTTTCCCTCACATTCTTCACTGCTTGTTTAGCCAATTTCTCAGAAGAAAAAGTCTCCACATCACCCAAATCAAGAAATTCATCAGTTGCCTCAACAGAGCCCTCTCTTTCAGATTCTCCTGGAGTCTCCCTCTTTTGTTCTATCGGGTTCCCCTCAGCATCTCGAGGAACAATAGGCCCATGAAAAGGGCAAATCCTCAAGTCTCTCCTCTGACATAGCCCGCCTTTTCTCAGAGGAGCAAGGCAAGGTTGGATCTCGGAGCTCTCTTCTTTATACACCGTACAGTGTAGTCTAAGCTCCGCAATCTTCTCTGCAGGAATCACAGCATCAGGGTCCACTCTACCCCAATGGCTATCGAGTTCTAATCCCCTCTGATTAGCCAAAGCATCTCGGTTCGAACCCCAGTCATCCAAGGACAAACTCCAATCCACAACCGGAGCTTCAGCAATAAGCTTCGATCTCAGTGATGTCGAACTCGAGTGGGACTTGCTATTATTCTTGGACGCGGAACAAGAACCAACGTCCACATTCTTCCCCTTTCCTTTCTCTTTATTTGCATTTTCCACAGAATAAGCTTCGATTTTGCCCTCCTCCCACAAATCCTCCTCCTCCTCCTCCGCCTCCGCTCTCGAAACCGGTTTCTCATCTAAAACACACCCTAGCCCATCACACTTCTCCTTAACCGATCGAATAAGATTCCTAACATCAATGAACTCCTTCAACGCAACATCCCTAAACTTTTTATCACCATTCACATCAACCCTAACAAGCACAGATATCCAATCCTGCACACTCACCAAATGCCTAGAAACAAGAAGCTTATAGAGCTCCCTAATCGCATCAAAAACCGCCCTATTCTCGCTATTCTCCCTCACTCTCTCCCCCTCCTTCAACGACCTCAATCTAATCTCACGCAATTCCATGGAAACAAACTCCTCCTCATCCTCTCCTCCACCAACACCAACATCACCACCATCTCTCACATCGATAATTTCTAAACACTGATTGATTTCATCGATCGTAGACTGAATTTCTGATCTAATCGAGGAATAGTTGGTTCTCAGGTCATCGAACTTACCCATCAAGATCTGCTGCGATATGAGCTCCCGCTCCCGCCGCCTCAGCTGCTGCTGCTGCCGGTCGGGGAACTGCAGCCTGAGGGTGTTCTTGAGGTAATCAAACCCTAGCCTGAGCTGGCGATAGTGAACCCCGAACTCAGCGGTCCACTTCTCGAGGATCTCGATGGACTTGGCGCGAAGGGCGGAGGCGACGGAGGAGGGAGGGGGGAGGGGGAGGTTTCGGCGGAATCCGACGGTTAGGGTTAGGAAGAGGTCGAGGTCGGGGACGAGGAGGGAGCGGAAGAGCTTGGAGCGCACGAAGAGCTCGTCGGCGATGAGGAGGGAGAGGAGGCGGACCTGCGAGTGGGGTCGCCGGAGGTGGGCCATGATGGAGGAGGCGGCGGCGGCGGTCTCGGCGGCGGAGGAGCGGGCGGCGGATTTGATGGATTTGAGGAGGCGGGGGTCGACTTCTCGGGATGTCGAGTTGGTGGCTTTCTCGATTAGGGCAGGGATGATGGCGGTGGATTCTCCTTCCATCTCTGACATCCCTCGTTTCTCTTTGTTGGTTTGATTGATTGCTGTTGCTCTTATATATCCGGTTCCGGCATTTGCCCAAAATGTCTCGAGTTGTATTATGGTTCGTACCCAGGCAAAGGAATTTCACTGTGGCCAAATATCAGAAAACTCCCTCAACTATGAACAATCATCGGAGAACCCCTAAAACTTCGAAAATATCAGGTCACAATTTGGACGGTTTCTAATACGGTTCCTGATAAAATCTCAAAGTTAAAGGGGACTTTCAAATGAAATTGAAACGCTAAAGGATGTTTCTTTTCATAAGCTCTATACTTAATGAGGGTTTTTTGATATTTTGAAAGCTACAAGGCGTTAATCGTCCATGTTTAGCCTATCATTTTTTTGACTATGGTATTTTTTGAATAGTATCATTATTATTTTTTATCATAAAAAATTATAACCATCAAAGATAGTACTTTTCAGGGGGGAAAATAGATATTTATTACTTTCCACAACAGGTTATAACCGACGAGTTACATATTTAAACCTTTTTGAACAGAAAATACTGCAAAATGGGGCGACATTTACGGCAATTGCAAGTTGGATACAATTGATACTTTCATTGCAATTGCACTAACAGTGGACCATGCAACCCTCAACCTCAAGAGCAAAAATGACCAGAACCTGTCGCTAGCAACTTACATAAAAAAAACATTTACTTCATCTCTTTGTAAAAATGAAAAAATAAAAGGATGAAATAACTTCTCTAGATAGACTAAAACGAGGTAGAAAAGTTAGAAAATAACAAGTAATACTAATTGTATTATGCTTTTGCTATTGAGGGACTTGGTTCACTAGCAACACAATCTGGCAAAGTTAATTCAGAGTCAGTAGGAACTTTTATTTTTATTTTTTTAGAAAAATAATAGCAGGATAGATCCCTGAGATAAGGTTAATGAAAACAAGGAATAAAAGATTCACCTGCTAAATTTTACCTGAAAAAAGTATTAAACTAAACAGATAAATTCATTAACTAGCGTTTCCTCAGCTAAAATTAATGACGATATTCTTCGCTTCTAATTGAGGAATGTTATTTGTGAAAATGTTTGCATAGCCACTCCTAACAAGCTTTGTATAAACTCCAAATTCAAGAACCAAGATAAAATATAACTACAACAAGAAAGTACTAACAAGCTTATTTACAAGTTTATAGTCATTACATTGTCCGCTCAGATATATACAATGGACGCTAGTTTATTATTTCTTCATACATGTCTTAGGAAAAACTTTCTGCTATAGTTATGTCGATGTGGTTTATATACAGATGGTCTTTGAAAAAGCTTACATGAGCCCCAAGGTTCGGCTAGAATTTGATCACTCTTTCTCTGGAAAAAGTTTTTGGTCTCATGGTTGAGGATTTTTTTTTTTTTTTTTTAATTTTACCATCTGCAGATTCCAGGTCGCTCTGTTCGACACAAATTTATCATCTCATTGTATTGTGATGCATAAACAAATCCCCACAGCTGCAGATCCAAAGAAATGAAAGTTAATGGCCAGAAAACCAAACGATTAAACAGAAAAACTTATGCAGGACATTGAAGATTAGTTTTTAGGATTTAATATTCTTGTAAGGATTTGATTTCATTTTAGTGAAGATATTTTAATTGGACTTGTTATTTAGTTTTATCAGATAGTTAGAATAATGAGATATGATTTTTCTTATCTTTGTTAGTTAGGAGTTTGTTTGATTTAGGATTTTATCATATAAATAATGATGTATTACTTCCTTTAAAGAAGAAAAATTGATGAATGAAACTTGAGTTTTGATAGATGATTTTGGAGTGATTCCTCAAGACGTGAAGCCATGTTTGTTTATTAGGCATCTATGTGTGAAACCAGGCTGTTCCATCATTTTCAGAGTTTAGATGCTGTGAGTAAATCCGGTAGCTCATTTATCTTTTATCTTCCTTTATTTGGTCTTTTATTGACTCAAAAAATTAAAAAGAGAAAGTTACTGTTCACAAGCAGTTCACAAGTATTGATAAAAAATTCCCATTCAAAGTTCTTTTCCGTTCCTCGTTATTTGATATCAGAGCCAAAAAATCCACCGTTTTGACTTCAACATAAACAATAAAGCACTTCAAAGTCCGTCAATGCCATCCAAATTTAAACTCAAGGTGGGTTTCTCAAAGGGAAGGAGATTTGATCCAGGACGTTGAAGATTAGTTTTTTGGATTTAATTTTCTGTGTAAGGATTTGATTTCATTTTAGTTAAGTTGTTTTAGTTGGAATTGTTATTTAGTTTTATTTGTTAGTTAGAATAATTAGATATGACTTTTTTTTTGGGTTATCTTTGTTAGTTAGGAGTTTGTTTGTTTTAGAATTTTATCCTATAAATAACGACGTATTATTTTCTTTGAAGATGAAAAATTGATAAACAAAACTTGAGGTTTAAGAGATGATTTTGAAGTGAGTCCTCAAGGCGTGAAGCCATGTTTTTTTTATTAGGTATCTATGTGGGAAACCAGTCTTTTCAATCATTTTCAGAGATTAGATGCTGTGAGTGAATCCGGTGTGGCCTATTTATCTTTTATATGTAGTTATGCTACCTGGCTAGCCAATCGCATTCCAGTCAAAAAGAAAAATAGCCAGATCAGGATCTGCGTTGACTACCAAGACTATTTGGCCTTTTATTGACTAAAAAAATTAAAAAGACAAAAGTTACCATTCACGGGTCAAAAATTTCCATTCAAAGTCCGTCTTTTCATTCTTCATCAATAACGGTTGAAATTTCAAGATCCAACTTCCAAACTCAAAAGCATCATATGTATCTATATAGCTTGTGAGGTTGGTGAGTGTTCTAAGAATACTATGAAATTTCTAATTATAAAACAGAATCATCAAAGTTTAGACTAGTGATTTGTTTCAGCTCAAAGGGATACTAATCTTATCTTAAGGAAAAACACTATGAAAAAGTAAAATACTTTAAATAATTCATTACATTACTCTTTTTAATATAAACCTGAACACAACAGTTATATAGAAGCTTATAAATATTTAAACATGGTGCATCATTAGATAAAAGTTTTAAGGACCAAACCTACAAGAATAAAAGAGAGGTTGACGATATTAAATAAATTTGGGTTTAAATGTAACTTCATATATTCAAGGGAAGGAGTTCTTTTGTATGTATGCCTGTGCTTTTGAAAAATTATGGTGTTGCAGATTGAACTTAGTTAACTTGAAATAGTAAGTACAGATTAAATTAGAAGCATATGAACCAAAGTGTTGGACTCACCATTATCAAATACAAGTTGTCAAAATCCCAACATACAACACAGTGTTAAACTACCCTTTTTAGCCCTTCTACTTGGTTTTTGCCTAAAATATAGATGCTATTATTTTTACAAGTTTATAAGTTTCATTTACATTATTTTGTACTCACATTCCAATTTTCTTATTGATGGACTACTTGTACATATGATGAATAATTTACTTATCATCATGCACTCTAGAAGATTGACACCTCTAAATATTTAATTTTGTGATCTGACTTGATTGTTTAAGGGGTATTATATCGGGTATTCAAGTTTATAGCTCACATGATTCCAAAAGATAAAAGAGTAGCGTTGACATATTTTATGGTTTCACATTTTTATTTAAAGAAATATAATTCAAAATTAACTTTTCCCATAGGACAAGTTGTCATTGTATAATCCACTTCTTTATAATAGAGCTAAGTAGGCAAGCAGTTATTTCGTTTGTTGGTCAAATGTGGGCCAAAAATTTGAAAAAGAAGAAACTTTTGTGAGGAAAAAGACTGCAGTTATACCTCGACCTCCTTAACTACAAAGTCTTCAGAATGAGCCAGGCAAGAATTGGCAAAGGTCTCTGAAGCAGAACTTGAACCATTCAGCCTTCAGAGAAAAAGATTAGAATTAATATCAATATCAGGACTAGCATTTTACTTTTACTATTAAAGTGTGGACTTGTATAAACAAAATCCACACTGTCAGTCCAACATGAAGATAAAACATTCAGAAAGCAACATTTAAGAAGCTCACAGGTCTCCATCTAAGTATAGAGCAAAATGACCACCTCCACCCAAGGCCAAGAAATCAGGTGAGCAATGAGTGAAATATCGATTAGCACCTGCATATTTAACTATAATTAAATATCAAACTTGTTACACATGTGTTCTACGATGATAAATTTCTCCATAATTTCATCGACATTAATATCTGGGCATGTGATTTTGGGTTCACATGCACAACTATCCCACATAAATACGAATGTATTTAACTTTAGAAGAAAACAATCAATTGAGTCATGCTGCTCCCTCATCCAAATGGTTTTATCAGGTGGGAAATTACGATTCTCAGTGGCTAGTAACCTAGAGAAGCTTAGTGCTTTAAGTCTTTAGATTTTCACCGAGTTAATTGTTTCAAAAGAAGATGTCAGGTGCATGTTATTAGCTTCCGATATGATGTTGGCATATGAGATAATGAAAAGGAGAATGTTAAACCCAATAATGAAAGTTCTTAGAAGAAAATAAGAGTTTATCAGATCTAAGACTGGTACAGTTTTTGACTGGATGACCCCCAGTAGCTATAAACTTCTAATACAAGTATCAAACAGGACGATGCATAAACTCCCCCCGCCACAGATTTGGGGACAGTCAGACAAATCCAATCTTACCCCTTGTTGAAGAGAGTGTATCCATGACTTTAATTAAAAAAAGAAATTTTCAGCTATATTTTATGGATAAAAAATTGAAGCAGTATGCTCACTAACTAACAATGAGTGAAGCGAGAATGCTAACATCCAGATGGTTAAGGTGCAAAAGTAGCAAAAGAAACAGTAAAAAAATGAAATGTGATGACTTCATTGTAGGTCTGACCATGGATATGAACAACGACAAAGCACATTCATTTTAAAAAATGACCAAAAATGGCCCATAAATGCTAATATTTAGATTTAGATGCATCAAACGTATTTCACCACTGACCAAACCAACCTAGGACAAATTTGAGTATTACAGACCTAAAGTCATTCCGACTACCTGTAGAGTGAAAAATGACAGGGTGGCTAGATCGGTCAGTGAAAACAAAGCTGCTATTCGTTCCCTGCAACAAAACAATGCCAAATAAGTGAGAAAGTTTATACCAGCAAGAACCAAGAATTGTCCAAGAGCTGTCAATGATCGATCATCAAGGAACAATAAGAAATTTCAGCTAAGCACCTGATACTTTCTCCTGTTGGTAGGTTGAAGTGGTGCCTCAATTAAGCCACCAAATACTGCACCTTTCTGATCCCCAACAACCTTAAAATGAAGGGGAAAAGCATGTATCATCGACAGGTAAATGTGGAACTATTGCTTAATGGCTAATTATTGTAGCACAAACAGGGCAAGAAGTAGAACAGCAATTTGTATTAACGAAGGAATGAATATAAACTATACACAAAAGTCTATATAACAACAATCAAGAACACCCTGACTCGAGCGTGAGTTATAAATTACCATTACAGTGCAAATCAAATATGAGAAGGGAAAGCAATTGCAAATAGAACCTCACAATCGAATTTATGTCTTTTTAATCTTTGCTGTTATAAGACCTTTTTTTCCATCAACTGGATTAGATACAGAGAACCATCAAAGTACCTACTGCTGATACCAGTTGTTAGCATAAAGTTAATAGTGCTGCTATTTTAATTCCACAGAAGAACTACAAAACTCCCAGGTTGATCTGCAATGCTAACGCCATTGTTTTCAAAGCGCGTGCCTCATTGCGCCTCATGCTCCCTGCGATGCAGGGCAATGACGAAGCGTCCCGCATCTGATGCAGCAGCGACTTTGCGCCTCACAAGTGACGTGTGCTTCGCATAGGGCGCATGCTAGGCCTAGCCACATATAGTTTTGTTCTTTAACATTTCAATCAGGCCTTTATACGCAATGACTCATGTTCCAAAAAGCAAAATAAAACCGTTAAGCCTTCATAGTAGATCGATTGAGGACCATAAGTTTGCTTCAATATTAGTCTTGATTTGACTTTTGATTTGAAAATTTATGAACTTTGCTCTACGTTGGATGTGTTAGCATAAGAAATTAAGACCTTATTTTGTGATTTCATAGTAGATATTATTTATCTTGACATATTTTTATGTGAAAATATATAAACATGCTCTTTCATGCTTGATAACCATCTTGAAAAATTGTGTGTGGTGTGCGCCTCGCTTCACTTGGGCACGTGCATCATATTGCACTTTGCACATGTACGCGTAAAGAGACTTTGCACCTTGCGCATTGATAACACTGGCTAACGCCTCTATATTATGGGTGTTTAGAGGAGTTAGGAAGAAGTAACTCTCACCTCCTCCTAAGATCTATTTTCAAACAGGTCCTGGATGTCAGTTGAGACTGCTAAGTTGCATAGAACCAAGTATGGGTGTGAGTATGGGTACAGGACATTGAAAATTTGTAAAATGTTGGGTACGGGGACACACGCACGCGCACACACGTTTTAATAATTTACATGAGACCTTTATTGTTTTTCAATTCATGTGTTATTAGAATTAAAATCGCTATCACATTTTAAAGTTTTTTTATGTTGATTATTATTAACTGAAGACTGATATTTTTGAACTAGACACTCAAACCACCCTTTTAAGCCATAGTTTTGAACTTAAATGTGGGCTAAAACAAACCCGACATGTCTAACGAGTTTCAAGAAAAGGATATGAAGTGTAGGGTATATGTCCAAGAAGTGTATGACAAGCATTTTAAACTAATATATATATCATATAATTGAGTACATGTCTGAATAAGTTCACACATGTATCCAAGGAGTGTCCATGAAGTCTTGGTATGGACAAGTGTCAGGTATGTGTCAGGTACAGGTGGCTACATGATAGAAGGGTAACAGAGGTTGAGATGTAGATAAACCAAGCTTTTGTGACGATGCAATTTAAGCTCATGTAACCAAGGAGCATAAAAGCTGAATTCTAACAGAATGAGAAAGAGTTTGGATAAATAACTAAGATGTAACACTTGCTTCCTGGTCCCATCCAAGATCTTGACTGCTACACTTTTATTGAGTGGTTTAATTAACTTAAATAAAAAATAAGGATACAATTGTTGCTGAATGAAAACAATGACTAATACAGAAAACACTATCATCATATTTCTCAAAGATAAAAAGACAACCATCTTTAATGAAGCAACTACTCTTTCGAAGAAGAGAAGGAAACACAAAACACAGCTTCACTACAAGAATACTTCTGATGTTATCTAAGCATTTTTCTAGCTTTAGCAAAAGCATCTTTTTTTGTGAACTAATCAAATATATAGATAAGCATATGGGTGAAACAGAGCATATTGATCTCCAGGAATTTTTTTTGAGGGCTTTCTGTCAGAGGAAATTTAAGCACAAAGGTAAGCAGAAACCTCTCAAACCATATTTCGTAGTACATGCCATAACATGACTACGAGCATAACAAAAGGTTTTGTGTCAACAGGATCCTTGTTAAGGTACACATCTGTCCACTTTTACTAGAGTAGCACCATTTTGAAATGTAGTATGAGGAGAAACTACAGCCTTAGTACTGGCCACATAGTTGATCTCTAATCCTTTTACAAACATAATTTCAGTCTTGATCAGGTCTCATGAAATATGCGTATATCAGGCGCAGATCCAAAACATAACAATTCCATGTTATTCAAACATGACATTTTAATACATTTTGCTTCTAAAATCCAATAAGATAAGACAAGGAGTCAAATATATATATAGTATAAAGTAATTTTTCGAATGGCCGCTAATACAGATTAAGGGCAATGAAAAAAATTACAAAGCATGCTGCATGTGAAATCTGACACTACGTTATATGCAATATTGTCATAAGTTACAATTGCAAATTAGGCTTATAACCAGAAAACTAGAAAGGCAAACTTGGAATATTCATCTTGTTAGAATTACATCCTTTTTTTCGTTTTCGGTTTTATACATCATGTGATAGCTAATATCCTATCTTTCATGTTAGAATTTATTCATCCTGTGATAGATAATACCTTATCTTTCAAGTTTTTATTTTCTTCACCCACTGGGGAATAAAATATAACTGTGATTTCTGTAACATCAGAAAACAGAACATTGAATATCATCTTGCCTAGATAAACTAGAATAAGACATAAATTCTCAACAAATCCTTGCAATAGGACCTACGGGATGTGCAGGTTTCTACTAAAAGAAAATATTACATTATCCTTATGTGCCTTGGATCTTAAATATTCTAAACCTCACTGAATGTCACAAAACTGGCCCAACCCTGATTAGATCTGATAAAGATTTTAGCCTCCAGAAAGAAACAGTATAGGTAACCTCAGTCCATGCTAACTTAATAACTTTGTGCTGAAGCAAACATAGCACGAATTTTAACCAGAACCTGATGTCATATACCATGGCTGCCTCGAACCTCGATACCATCAGGCCTGACTTATAGTGACATAAGTATCATTTTCAACCGTATAACATGGTAATCCAAATATAATGATGAAGAGAAAGAATGTGTTGTAAGGTAAAGTATAGTAAAAAATGTGTTTCATTAGACAGCTAGATACCAACAAAGAGTAACCAGGGCATAGCATGCTTCTCCTGTACAGGGTTGATAAAGAGATTCCATGCCTCCATGTGCTGCATAAAAGAATGAAAACAAGATATATCATGAATATTTGCATCATATCATTGAACTTGTTGAAAACCAGAAAAGGGAATATGTTATAACAACTGGATGTTTATACATCACCTATACAGCAGCACCCAATTCCTCCCTTGAGCCAATGCTGGCATTGAGAAGTAAACAGCAGCTCGCAGGTTTTCTGACAGAAGCAACGATGGTTCAGAAATCTCTGGAAGGTTAAACTCATTTTGAAACTTCACTGGCTTCGATTCATGTTCAACATGTTTGGACTCATTAATTGTGTCACAGGCAATTTTAGGCTCTGAGTTTTGTCGATAACCACTGATCCTAGCTGCTTTATGAATAGCTCTTCCAAGAGTTTGCCTGCCTCTTGCAAGGAGACTTTTCCTCCCAACAGTCTCCTTGATTTCTGGTTCTGGAGCTGTATCTCTTATTTCAAAATGGTGCTCATTTAAACCCTCGACAGAATCATGACCAGATTCAGAAGAAGTCAGAAGGGAGACAAGGAATGCTGAGAAAGAGGATGTATCAGGGCCATCTTCAGTCACAGAGTCATCCTGCATATCTTCTTTTTCTGGACTTTCTGTTCCATGCTCCTCCTATATGAACAAAATAAGATCCATATATTACACAAATTCAACAAAATAAATAACCAATCTAATTTTCAAAAGAGACAATACCATTAGAAATTTAGAAACATGGTGTTGGGGGAAAAGTTGTTTAAATTTCAACAGTGAAGTTCAATCTTAAGTTGAGTAGTAGGGATGAAGGAAACTACAACGTGAAACTGGAGTCTGGATCATGTCATAAGTCCATGAGTGCTTACTATATAAAATTTTAAAATAATATAAGAATATAGTAAATATAAAAAACAACACATAGGAGAACCATGTTATCTAAATAAAACTAATCAGATTATATCTAGGACTTATTAAATGGTTTGAGGGACAGCAAAACTCATGAATGCAGGGATTATCATTTCTTGCAATCCTTGCAGATTATTTCTACAATGTAACGCTCCCATGTCATCCTTGAGAAAAGAAAACGAGATAATATTGTAACACTTGAGGGTATCCATCAAATTTTTTGAGGAAAAAAATAGGGTGTACTTTTAAAACTAATTTTAAGATGTATGTTAAACGAAAACCTCCTAAAAAGTTATACCATACAAATGATATAAGATAGGGTGATAATGCAAGAAGTAGTTATGTATGTAGTACTAAGGTTCTAATCCTTGAGATTAAGGACATGAACTCTTTGGATAGAAGTACTTTTTCACTTATAAGCAAGGTCTAGCATTTAAGGACATGTTATAGAGTGCCACAGTGTCACACAAACGTTACATGCTCACCCAGGAAAAAGAAACTTGGGCCACTAATCACCTGAAAATGGCTTTTTTTGACCTCACTAGTGCATCATGACTCTTCTGTACATATGACACCATACCATATTCATTACTCCAAATTTGAACGTTAAAGAACTACATTAATAATCTTATATTTATGTATAATCACATGAACATTGACAATGGAATGTGGAAGACTAAAGCACTTGGTTATATCCTAATTTATCAATGTAAGCATCACAAAGAGCTGGAAAACTATATGATTTCTGCAACTTACACTCCATAAACAAATCAATCATTCCACTGGAAAAGAAATATTTCCACGTAGAACAGTGACTCCATGAGAAAAAAAAAAGCCAGCAATCCACCCTCATGGCAAATATTTCTTCAAAAAATTCTTCATCACTCAACTACCTCATGATGAATCATCATCATATGATTACATCTATGCAAATAACTTCTCCACAGTGAATTCTCTTCCCTAACACTGTAATTGCTTTAGAACTCACAAGCCATAAAATATTAGCATCTCCATATACATTCGGCAAAACAAGTATTGTCTATTTCTAATTCAAAAATCCATCTTATTCACTCTTACTTCAGGTTTGCTTAAATACCGACTAAACAATCAGTAACGTTTTGATAGCTTCCAAAAAATCAACCCTCATTAAATACTTTCTATACCCCACAAAATCCAGTGAGATTTAAATTAAATCACAATATAAGCATCAAACGAACAAAATTAATGAAACCCATCTCTGAATAAAAGCTAATAAATATTCAATCATCAAAGTTTTCTCAGAAAATCCCAACATGTCATCATAGAAACAGGAAGACAAATCATACCCATCTAAGGAAAAAGGTCCTTTAATCAATTCAAAAGCTCAATTTGTAATATTCTATTCATCAGTTCATCTGATCATCAAAAAGAAAGAGATCATAAAAAGGGGGGAAATTGAACTTACGGTTTTAGACCTCGGTGAGGGTTGGTCAGAAATGGGATTGAGGAGAACAGTGGTGAGATCAGTGACAAAGTGTGCAGCTTTGCTTCGAAGACCCATCGAATTCCAATGATTGCTATCGAGAGCGAGAAAATCTGAATCTATTTCTTTTATTCTCCCTTTTTTATTTTTATTTTTTTTTTTTTTTTTGCTTTTTTGTTTCTTTTCTTTTTTTCAAAAATCCTCTATACTGTGACTTTGGGGGATGGGAGAGGTGAAGAAGAAGACAAAAGAAAAATTAAAGAATTACACCAAAAAAGGACACCCGTTTAAGTTTTCAGAGACAGGAGTGGATCCCACGTGTAAGAGAGATGGGTGTGATGAGGGCTTGAGGATATGTTATGATACTATTCACTTTTGCCGGCGGCAGAATTGGTAAGAGACTAAGAGCGCCACAATTTACTGCCTTGAAAACCAAAAAGATTGATAATTAATGTTATCTCTCTACCTTTTTAGTAAAAATGAAGGTTATATTGTTATTGTGTACGCTATTATGCAGTATTAGAGATTTTGTATGAAACACAATAAATTGCTTTTTTTGGTAATATAATAAATTACTTTTATTTAAAAATACTGTGATTATTTTTTGATAATTATAGTAAAGGACAAAAACTAGCATAAATTGGTGTGTGTAACCGTTACTTTTTAAAAAGAAACTGATGAATATGAGATGACAACTAGTTAAACTTGTATACCATTCTAACCACATCAGATGTGTAGATCCCCATCACGTGTATCTTTTTATTTTTTTTAAATAACTATAGTTATATTTTGATAGCTCATCTAACGAAACAAACTGAAATCTCGCGGGCATCAAACCATTTAAAAATTATTACTAGCAGATATTTTAAATAACTATTCTCTCACCATCGTTTCGCTCTGCAAAACTCAAGGTAAGTAAATTTTTATAACAACATTGTTAATACCGTTGACTTAATTTTCGATATTACGATGATATTTTTTTATTTTAAAAAGTCTAATAATACTTCACTCTTAAAAAAAGAACTTTTTAAACAAATTAGTATGTCATGCGTGCGTTGCTCGTGATGCATGATACAGTTATAGATTAGAATATATTATTAAATTAGTTTTTAATGTTAAATTTATAATTTAAACAATAAGTTTTAGGGAGTTATCTCAAAATAGCAAAACGTTAAGGATCCACTCTAATACAGTATCAACATAAGCTCCTTATAAAGAAAATGACTATCAAAGAGTATCCTTGTGGTCCAGACTCTGCAGTTTTTACGTAGTGGTTCGCTTTAGATTATAATTTTAGGATATTTCAACATTATTTAATTTCTTATATTATTAAATTGAGTACACATCATTTTTATTTAACCCTCAATATCTTATTATTAAACTTTCCTATTGACTTTTCATCTCTTTAAATAATTTGATTATCAATCCTCCTATATTTTTTTCTAGGAGTTACGCTTTAATGCTCATTCTCTCCTTTCATAGGAGTCCAAATCTAAATAGTTAGCTACTACAATAGCACAATGTACATAATTTGTACAGCATTAGGCATAGTTCTATGGTATAACTACAAGCAAGTTCTCCATTCTTCTAAACAAAAAATACGAAGAAACTATTGGTCAAATATTTCTCATATTTAACTTAGTCAAGATGAAAATTGTGTCTTTCTACATGCATAAAGAGACATTTGTATAATATAATATTGGTTATTTGCTCTAAAATATTATCCTTCATCATATTATTGCATACGCATAACTATATTTTCGAGCTAAATAGTAATTATATAAAATAAAAATAAGAATAAGTGCTTAATCCAAAATAGAATTTCATGGGAACCTAAAAGTTCTCACAAGACAACTAACATGATAATTATTGCTTAACCAAAAACATAATTTCAAGGGAACATAATAGTTATTAGAACCACACAAACTTTAATACTTATAGTTATTGGGAATTATTAAAAATGAGAGGGTATAAAAGGAAATCAAAAGTTTTAACATAGCAATCCACAGTAATATAAGTATAGATATAGATTTATTTTCAATATCTAGAACTCATCTAACCTAGGATCTGGACACTTTCAGATATGGGCTTGAGTCCAGAAGTAAGAAGCGCGAGCAGAAGTGGACCTACCACTAAAGAAAGAAAATAGTTGATGAATATATAAGGGCCCACTCCAATTGACGACCATATTTTGGACTTATGTTCACTTTTAACTCTATAACGGTTAGAAGCCCACTTGCCTAGAAAATTTACATGCTCTAAGGTTTGTTTGTTTGAACAAAAGTAGATATGAATAGCAGAAGTAAAGAAAGTGGATGTTACTTTTTACTCCGAGACAAAAAGAAATGCTTATTTTTCTAGAAAAGTTACTTCTCCTTCTTTTTGAAAATATGACGTGGCGCATTTGTGGTACCTACTTCTTAAATTTATCTTCATCCGCGAAGGCTCAAAAGTACCCCATAAGTGGCTGAAATATGCGTCAACTTAGTAATAGGCTTGAATAGTTTGCCTTTTCACGTTGGGCATCTTCATACATTTATAGATCAGTTTTACAAGTTTGAATTTCAAATTCAAATTTGTTAGTCAAGTAGGAGCTTGACCACTTCTTAAGCAAACAGATAAAACAACTCAAAATATCTTTGCTTGAGGGATCTTAACCGCTTCTTCTGATTGTGTGAGATATCTCACAAATATATTTCTAGCAGGAACCCTCAAGGGAGGCTATCATGATACCATGGTAAGCCTATCATGAAGCTGGCTGAATCGGTCATTTGAAAGTGGCTTTGTTAGAGTATCTATCATTGCATCCATATTGGAAATATGTCAAACGTTTTTTGAACGACCTTTTCGCGTACAAAGTGGAAATCAATTTCTACATGTTTCATTCAAAAATGGGATATTGAATTAGCAGCAAGAAAAGTAGCACCCAAGATGTCACAACACACGGTCGGTGATGAAAGTCGAGAGACATGTAATTCGCCAAGTAATAATCTCTACATTCAAATAACCTCAGCTGTGGTGCAGGCCAAACTTCTATATTATGATTTTTTTAATTTGGAGAATGTGTTTTGCTTTCTAAAACTTCAAGAAATAATATTAGAGCCTAGAAAAACACAAAACCGGCCTTGAGAATGCCAATTATCATGACACCCGACCCAATCAACAATCTGAATAAGCATGCAAAGAAAATGATGGACATTGACAAATGGAGATGCCTGACGTGATGGTTCGTTTGAGATATCATAATATTCTTTTGACCACTAGCCAATGTATCACAGTTGGAGCTTGCATAAACTGACACACCGTATTTACTGCAAAAGAAATGTTTGGTCTTATAATAATAAGGTAATGAAGAGTACCACCCACATGTTGATAATTTGTCAAAGGGGGGAGCAACATCTCGCAACAACGAGATGCTAATCATGAAGGGAAATAGGAGGGCTAACAAGCATTAAAAATTAGATTTTTACCTACATACATCCTAAGATCCATACGTAGAAGAAGATCTAAGACAAAAGATTACCTGAAGCGTGCAGATAAGCAACAGAACTTGCGTACTCGTGGAGATGTTGCGCAGAAATCGCAGTGACGTCTCTACTGGTATCCTCACGAACTTGTTAGAATTCCGCTCGTCAGTGTGCTAGCACTTCGAAGACGGCGGCCTCTGGAGTTTCCTCTCTCTCCCTCACGATTTCAGAAGCTGGATTGGATT
>JBAKGM010000365.1:26859993-26874809 GCA_037177215.1 Asparagus racemosus | reverse complement strand
ACAGATAAATTAGAACCGCGAGCTAGGAAGGCCATATTTGTAGGATTCAAGCGTGGTGTCAAAGGATACAAGCTATGAGATCCAGTTGATAAGAAGATTGTGCTGAGTAGAGATGTCACATTCGATGAGGCTTCTATCTTGAAGCTTCCCAGCTCTCATCAGGTAGAGAGCGACCCGACAAAGGAGATATCACAAGTGGTGGAGATCGATGCAGCTCCACATTATCCAAATGGTATAGTATCCATTAGAGTGCCGACTGAGGTGATGCCATGCGAGCACGACAGTGACACGGAGGATAGGAGTACAGATGTGCAGGATCAAGGACCGACGGCTCAGGTTCAGGATTCTATTACAACTCAGAAATAGAGGAGAAACATACAGATGCCAGCACGGTATGCCAACACAGTTGCATATGCACTTTCGGTGGAGAGTATCGATGAAATGGTACCTACTACATTCAAAGGGGCAGAGCAGAGTTCGGAGGCTAATTCGTGGTAGGTAGCTATGCAGGAAGAGATGGAGTCTCTTCACTAGAATGATACATGGGAGCTTGTTGAGCTTCCAAACAAACGAAAGATAACTGGTTGCAAGTGGGTATACACTAATAAGGAGGGCATTGAAGGCACTCCATTGAGGTTCAAAGTTAGTTTGGTTGCGAAGTGCTATGCACAGGAGAAGGTATTGATTATAATGAGGTCTTCTTAGATTTTGCTAGCTTTGGTGGCACTGTATGGATTGGAATTAGATCAGTTGGATGTGAAGACATTATTTTTTCATGGTAATCTTGATGAAGAAATCTATCTGACTCAGCCATTGGGATTCCGAGCTGCAGGGAAAGAAAAGTTAGTTTGTAGACTAAAAAAATCGCTTTACGGTTTGAAGCAGTCTCCTCAACAATGGTATAGGTGATTCGATGGTTTTATGCTTGGTCATTCGTACACTCGGAGCCAGTTTGATCCTTGCGTATATTTTTACAAGCTGAAAGGAGGTGTGTATATCTATTTGTTACTATATGTTGGTGACATGTTGGTTGCCTCTATTTCCAGATCTGCTATAAATGAATTGAAGGCATAGCTTGCAAAAGAGTTCGAGATGAATGATTTGGGTGAGGCTAAGCGCATTTTAGGGATGGAGATCGGCAGAGACAAGAAGAAGGGTAAAATTTATTTGACATAGGTGGCTTATTTGAAGAAGGTTCTATAACGGTTCCATGTTAGCATGGATACTAAGCCAGTCAGCGTACCATTAGGAGCCTATTTGAAGCTTTCAGCTGACCTTTCACCGAAGACAGTTGAAGATCGAGAGTTGATGTTGAAGACTCCATATGCGAGCGCAGTTGGAAGCTTGATGTACGCAATAGTATGTACGAGACCAGATTTGTCAAAGGAGATGAACATGGTTTCGAGATACATGCACGATCTAGGAATAGGTCATTGGAACGCTATGAAATGGATTTTGAGGTACATTCGGGGTACACTCATTGTTAGTTTGGTGTATGAACGGGACACTACAGGTGGACAGTTGTGCGTTGGCTATGTTGATTCGGATTATGCCGAGGATTTGGATAAATGCTGGTCTACGACAGGGTATGTGTTCACTTTGACCCGTGCGCTGGTGTGTTGGAGATGCACCTTGCAGTCTACGGTTACTTTGTCCACGACGGAGGCAGAGTATATGGCAATTACGGAGGCTATGAAGGAGGCATATTTGACTTCGAGAACTTTTGGAGAAACTTGTTATATCGCAACGGTCTGCCACCATTCATTGTGATAGCATGAATGTTATCTATTTGGCGAAGAACTAGGTTCTTCATTCGAGGACGAAGCAAATTGACGTTTGTTATCACTTCGTTCGTGATGTTCTTGAAGATGGTGATGTGGAGATTGTGAAGGTCCATACAAAGGATAATCCAGTAGATATGCTCAGAAAGGTGGTTCCGAGCAATAAGTTCGATCATTGTAGAGACTTGTTACGCATTCGTGATTGTTGAGTTTGTTGGTGGCCATTTGGGTGAACTATGCAAGGCATGATTATGATGCAGTCTTTATGATGCAGCCAGTATTAGTTTTGATGGAGAGGAGATTATTTGAACTCTCGTTTGGATTCCATTTCTTACTGGACACAACAAGTGGGACATTTGGTTGCTTTGGTATCGGCTCAATTTTGGGTGAAACTTCACCGAGGTGGAGAATTGTGAGTACGAGAGGCCCAAGGCTCACAACGAGAGCTCGTGCTCGTGGGGGAAAAGCAAAATGCCTAAACGCGTTTATGGGGGCCACGAGAGCATGGCCACGCACGAAAATTTTGTGAAAAATTCTCTTTCCATATTAATCCCACATCGGATATTTGAGAGAGCACTATAAATTGGGGGGTCTATAAATATAGACCTATTCCTTTTGTTTTAGAGTGCTAGAGGGGGTAATTTTAAGCATTCTTTTGAGAGAGCTATTATGAAAGATTTGAGAGATTATTAGAGGGTTTTATTTGTGAGATTTTGTAAACCCTATTTGTATTCTCTCTCTCTAATAGTAGATTCCCCCCTCCTTGCCTCGTGGACATAGGCAATTTACCGAACCACGTAAAACTTGTGTCTTGCTGTTGATTTGATTTGTAATACCTATGTGTGTGATTTATAATAGCTTATCCAGCCCTCTTGTTGTGCCCTTTGTGCACCGGAGGTGCTGCCGAAATTTACCGCTGCGCACAACATAAACAACTTACCAACTACTATGATGAAATTTAGCTCCATTGGAAAATTCCAAAACATAAGTTTTTGTTGCCACTTCAAGGAGTTGTCTTAAACTAGGAACATACAATTAAGGAGCATTCCGATTCCAAGAGTTAAACATAAGTTGTATTGCAGTTCCAACTGTTCGTAAGCAAGTATATCAATTGCCCTTCATCGCGTATATTCTCCAGGACCACCATAACGAAACTGGTAACCATCTGGATCTCCGGATTCATAATTTCCGTCAATGTAATAATAAACGGGAATATCAGTGCCTACTTCGACTCCGACTTTTCCAGCGCTATAGGCCTTATTATTTTTATCTAGGCTAAATGGCATTTATATACCTTATAGTTTCACTCTCTTAGCCATTATATACCCTCAGTTATATTTTGTAGCATTTATATATCCTGAGTTGGCCAAAATTGCCACGTTAATACCCTATGTTTTGCAAACATAAAAATTTTTATTCAAAAGTTCCCATATAATATTTATGTGCTAATCTTATTACTTTTCCTCTAATAAGTTTGTTGAATGTATTGTTAAATCTTTTCAAATTCTTTTTTTGAAATACAAATATGGTACATTTAAATTAGAATTTGGGTAGGTTTAATGGTAATTTAATCAATATAAATGGTTGAAAAGCTCTAAAATTAGCATATAAATATTATACGAAAACTTTCGGATGAAAATTTTTATGTTTGTAAAATATAGGGTATTAACTTGTAAATTTTGAGCAATTAAGGGTATATAAACACTACGAAATTCAACTAAGGGTATATAATGCTAAAGGAGTGAAACTATAAGGGTGTAAGTGCTATTTGGCCATTATTAACTGAATATTCCGAAAATAGCATGTCTTGTTTGGACCTTCGAAAGGTAGATGACCGCTCCCCATAGGAGGACTAGGCTCATTCAAGGGGGAGTAAACTGCACGCCCCAATCAACCTCGGTAGCTTTCTCCAGTTTATTGAAAATCTGCTATTCAATGTTTATTTGGCTGTTATTTGATGTTGAATATATAGTTGTGCATTATTTGTTACGTTTCATTTTTCGCGCAATGAAATTACCGTTCTAATTAACTGATCTTTTTTTTAGCAAACTGATGATAATAACTTATATTTCAATTAAGTTTTATTGGTGGGGGAAATGAAACGTCGAGGACAGTGTGATCCACCCCTGGAAGTCATTATTCTCAATTTGCTAGCAGCAAATTCTCTAACATTTTTGACATGGAAACTAAAAAAAACTGTGAGTTGCACAGAACTCAATGCTTTATGCGAACAGAGGCACTGATACTCCTCCAAGAAATTTACAAAAAGATATTTATTAAGGAAACAGTGCAGCAACGAAACAACTTACCAACTACTATGATGAAATTTAGCTCCATTGGAAAATTCCAAAACATAAGTTTTGTTGCAACATCAAGGAGTTGTCTTAAACTAGGAACATACAATTAAGGAGCATTCCGAATCCAAGTAAGTTGTACTGCAGTTCCAACTGTTCGTAAGCAAATATACCAATTGCCCTTCATCGCGTATATCCTCCAGGACCACCATAACGAAATTGGTAACCATCTGGAGGTCCGGAATCATAGGTTCCATCAATGTCATAATAACCGGGAATATCAGTGCCTGCTTCGACTGCCATGTTTCCTATGCTGTAGGCCTTATTATTTTTATCTACTAACTGAATATTCCGAAAATAGCATGTCTTGTTTGGACCTTCGAAAGGTAGATGACCGCTCCCCATAGGAGGAGTAGGCTCATTGAAGGGAGAGTAAACTGCACCCCCCCAATCAACCTCGGTAGCTTTCTCCAGTTTATTGAAAATCTCCTTCGGCCAATATCCCACACCAGAATCTCCAAATGCCAACCACCAATTTCCAGTTTCTTGATCCTACAATTTAAAGAAGAAAAAGCAAGAGTTACTTACAGATGCACTTCATATAATGTAAGGGAGTATAGCTACTTTATTATTAACATATGGATCTTCTAACCATGTAGTCATTTATTTATCTATTAACTTTTAAATACAAGTGAGAATCTTGTTAAAATCTTGTCAGAAATGTTTAATTCTAAATATCACACGATTTCCTTGAGCTGTAAAAATCTTAAAAGTACTAGTAAAATATAAGACAGACGATAACTGACTACATCCAAAAGTTTAATTAATGGGGTCATTTAGAAAAAAGAAAAAAAGAAAATAAAGGTGGCTATCAGACTTCATACTAGAGATAAATTTATAGACAGTTCCCTTGCATAAAAATAAATTTCAAATTAAAGTTGAATGCTTGATATAAGTCTACTGAAAACGAACTTAACTCAATTCTAGTTTACCTTGAAGATAGTTATGTCAATTGACTCTTGAATTCCACCATAGGTAGAAAGAGGCAATATTTCAATCCCAGGAGTAACTATTCCAGATACTACAATAAATCCTTGACACATGAGATTGTAGCAAGCTTTTTTATAACCATCAGCCTGCATACACGATACTAATCATTTTATGTAATCTAGAATCTTAATCCTCCTGCTTGTCGAAACTACAAATAAACAAGAAAAATAAGTATCTCCTATTATAAAGTTTTAAATTAGACATGCACTTAGATCATACCGTCCAATACGTAAATAGTTGTGTTAAAGAGTCACCATTTTCACTTGGAAATACCTGAAATGAGAAAAGGGGAAAAAAAACAGTGTTAGTGGAAATTCAAGCGAGTTTAATTTTCTTGAAAAAAAAAATCTCTTAATTAAGTTTAATAATAACTACACTTACATCCCATCCTGCTTGTACCACATTTACTTCGTCCCCGGGTCCCTCTGCACCTCCAATGACCCATATTTCGCTCATTGTCACTTGATCAAGCTTAATATTTGGAAAACCATAAACAATAAGGTTTGCATGCGATCCATAATATTCTCCAATAACCGATTTCATCACTGCAAACTGTTTAACAAATGAACAAACAATCTATTTTAGAGCAAGAAGGGATAAGCAGAGGATCCGTATCTATACCAAAGTTAATAATTTCATGAATTTACTTATTGACATGACTCACTTTGGCCTTTATAGTTTTCTCCATAGTTTTACTGTTAGGGCGGAGATTACTTGAACATTATTTTGTGTTTTGGATATTGATATTGATATTTTGTCTGTGACTTTATCCACTGAAATTATTTTCGCCTTCCATTTCCTTTTGTAAATTAAACTTATTAATGGCATTTTTTAGGTTTGTAATACACATCACTGATGACATAGAAGGAGCGTCATAGCTCTTTTAACCAAAAAAAAAAAAAAAAATGTGAGAGTTGAATGAAGCGCATATATTTGAAATGCTGTAAAAAGTAGATAAGGACAAACATAAAATATCACAAATCAAATGTATCTTTAGTATATGTTGTCAAATTAGTAAACAAAATATAGGAGTACATAATATTCTTCCCTTTCTTTCAAATCTTTCGTTTCTTTTAAATTTGTGGGTACTAAAGCTCTCTCTCAATCTTTTGCATCTTGGCTAGCCCAGTGGTTGCAGAAAATTAATGCAATTATTTTCATGTACACTTAGATAAAAAAGGGTGAAATGAAAGGGTTTACTTACATGGCTTCCATCAATCTTACCAATCTTTGATTGGAATCTTGTAATATTGACATGATTCTGAAGAATTTTGGCATGTATCAAATCGTTCTTAGTAGTTCTGCGAATTTGAACTGTTCCTGATGGACAAGTGATGTTCTCGCCCAAATTTGATTTTGCAGTGAAAGGCTGTAGTTCACTAGTCATGCCTTTTGGAAAACTGCTGGGACTCATCTGCATCAAACGATCCAATCATCAACTAATAATACTATTTTCTTTTAAAAACAAGAGAAAGTATTCATTCGTTCATCTTAACACATGAATTGGGATAGTAGTGCTTACCGTAGAACTATTTTTCTTTAATGCAATAGTCTTACTGGATTACTTACACTTACTAGTCTTCTATATCGAAAATATTCATTGATCAATGTGCACAAGTAATATGTATGTGTATATGTATATATGTACGTACACACTAAGACACACACATTTAAGCTCTCTTTGGCCTCATTAAAAAGGTTCCAAACACGCAGGGTAATAGGTTTTTCGGCTTAAAAATCATGTCTGAGAGAGATGAAAGCAATGTCTCGAAACATATCTTATAGGCATCACCATCTAATTAATCCTTTGTTTGCATTCTTACTTGAAGAGAAGAGAAGAGAAGAGAAGAGAAGAGAAGAGAAGAGTTTTATCATAGTTATAATGGATCCTTGGTTGAATGATATTGAAATCCACAACAACGGGTGATTATTTAAACTCAAAGCTTTAGAAGACAATGATCCATCCATGAGAATTGAAGTGTTCATTCAGGGTATACACCATGGTTGAGGCAAAGAATACAATGATCCATCCATGAGAATTGAAGTGTTCATTCAGGGTATACACCATGGTTTAGGCAAAGGGGTGTGTGGATTAACTTAATCTAACGTAGAATCTTTTTGCACTAGTGTTATAATATGTAAAAAATAAAACAAAATTGGAATCTAATGTTTCTTGTTATGACAGAAGTGTCAATATGTAATATTGTCATTTTTATATATTTTGGTATAAATAGGTAGGCTATACAAATGCTTACATGAATTTTATGTTTTTAATTTTGGCCATACGAAATATAGTGCAAATGCAACCAAGGAATTATATTTAAAAATTATATATAACCTTTGTACCTGAAGTTTGTGATCTTTCAGAAGAGGATTGTCAAAAGCTGGTTGTTTGTAGATATCAATACAATCATAAAAGTGTCCGCTCTGAGACTACAAAATATAAAAACCTCCATTAGTAATGTATAAAGTGATCCTAATTAGAGAAATTTAAACAAGTTAAAACAAATGTTGATGGCGATTTTTGTTGAAAAGCTATTTATTGAAAGAATGAGTCCATACATACATCAGAATCAAATATGTTACCCGGTAAAACTAGTAGTACTAATTATTCCATAGCATAGAATTAATTTCGGTACTTGAATATATGATTTGCTAACGATCTTTATATTCACTACAAGGTCGTAATTACGATATAAAATTAGATGGATCATGAATGATCTCATTTTTAACACTACACGCTTAGTTTGGGGTGGGGGGGGTGGGTGGGTGCTGGGAAGACTACCTGAAAGGTTTTCACAGGAGGTTTGTTAAGGATTTTCAATTGTTTTTCAAATTCCAAGTCTTCTTCCTCCGTGAAACTCCATCGGCATTCAACTCCTTTGGTGATAACATGAAACACTAGTATTAGATGAAGTGAAAGGAATGCTTTTCTCATAGCTATTGATAATTTAAGCAAAGTTTCTCTACAGACCCTTATTATACCACCGCTGGCTCTTATTTTGGTAAAAAATACTTGATGAATGCATCCTACTGTATTTCTAGAATATACTTGTGGCATAAATACTTGTTACTATCTATGGAGAAACGTCAATTAATAATAATTAATAATAATAATGAATGATATTTGTTACCATCTAGAAATCTCTCGTTTTACTCTAGAGGGATGCACGTGCGTGAAGTTCGGTAAAAAAAGGGATGCACATGTGTCCCATGTAATCAAATATCTTGATTTTCTTCTTGATGTAGCGGAAAAGTAATCAAAATAGATGACTACTTGTTCTCGCACGAGTAAAATGGCACAAACCCTCGAAAATCCTAGGAATAGTAAGCTTTCTGAAATAATAATAATCAATCTAAAGAGTTTCACAAATTAATTCCCCTTTAATATAGGGTATAAAACAATACAAAAATACTAAGATAACCTTTCTTAAAGAAAATAGACTTCCTAGAAATAAAAAACATTTCATAAGAACTAAAAACTAAATTAGACCAAAACTCTTCGACGAGCAGTTTGAATCTGAAAACGACTTCCTTTGACCCTCAAACTCAGTTTGAATGGCAAAGTCATTTGACTTGTAGAGCACTTCCCGAACTTTCTGAAAACATATAATAATATTGATTATATGGAGGGAATCAAGAGTTACAGTCTGTTGAAGTTGCACGTAAAAATCTGCAAAAAATCATCCTCTTTTCTGGGATCGTCCAAGCTTTCATGATCTGATTTCTCCCAAAAGACATCAGTAATTGCCTCCGCATGACACTCCCCTCCTTAAAAAAACTTGACCCCTAGTTTGGCTGAAGATAAAGTGGCATGTAAGGATGAAAATCCGTCAAGTCAGCAACATTAAAAGTGGGAGAAACATTAGCTAAATCACTGGGTAACTCCACAACATAAGCATTGTCATTAAGTCACTGCAATATGCGATATGGAACAACCTTTTTCTTCTTTAACTTGTTGTATGTACCGACATAGAATCATTCTCTGTACAGGTGTATTATGACTTGATCATCGATATCGAATAGCTTCTAATGATGACGCTGATCAGCGTCAGACTTGTATGTAGCATTCGATGCTTCAAACTTTTTTTGCACTTCAACTTGAATAGCCTAGATGTGCTCGGCCATGTGCTCACCTGCAACCGTATAACCATGACCCTTAGGCAATTATAGCAAATCTACAATGCAGTCGAGTTTGCACTGATAAACAATCTTAAAGGGAGTTTTTTTTCCTATAGAATGAATAGCAGTGCAGTTGAAAGCAAAATCTTCTGGTGCAAGGAGTAAATCCCACTGCTTAGGCTGGTCTTGATATGGGGGTAAGTAAAGCAAAGTTGCAAGTATACAACTATCAAGTTATAGTATAGAAAGATGTCAATCCCACGAGGAAGGTATCGTAGGAAATAATCTAAATTGGTTCCTAAAGTTGTGTGTCATTAAGTAGGAGTGAAAGTGTGGAGATATAATGGTGCATGATTATTTGTAATTAAAAGAAAACTAGATCAAGAGGGGAGAAAGAGCGATGAAGAAATTAGAGAAAAATAAAATCAAGAAAATAAATAAAAGAAAACAAAGAAAAAAATGAATAAGAGCAAAATTAATAAAGAGAAATTTGACCAAAAAAAGGAAAATCACAACAAGTAAAAAAATGAAGGAAATTAATTAGAGAAATGAGGAATCTAAAATTAAATCCACTAGTTGAATTCGTTTAGGATTTATGAAGTACTATCTTTTTATTATTTTTTATTTTAGATTTATTAAGTATAGACTATCAAACCACTTAAATAAAACATAACCTATCAAATTATCATCCAAATAAAATTAGCATTCATGAAAAACAATAGCTAGATATTAATTCTAGAATTTATAAGCATAACCTATAAAACCACTCAAGATAAGCATAGATTATCAAATTATTCTTCTACCAATTACATCTCCAGTTGATTATCCTAAACATGATCATTTTAAGCATAAGAGAGCAAGCCACAAATCATAAAAGAAATCAAACTAGTTTTATACAATTTTAGAATTCCTACAAAATTTGAGTTACACATTTTAGATAATAAAAACAAAAAAATAAAATCTAGATTAGAGAGCGTGAAAGAAGGAGAATAAAAATATAAGAAAAATAAAAACCAATTTCAAGTAAGAAAAAAGCAAGAAAATAAAGATCTAAATGATGAGCATAAAAATAAATTTAAACTATAAAAATAAAAGTGAAAGAAAGTAAATCTATATTACAAAATAAAAATATAAGAAAATAACAAAAACAAAGAACATGAAAATAAAATTACTCTACAAGGCATCAAAATAAATCTAATCTACCAATAAGAAAAAGTAAATAAAATCCTAAAACATGAATTTCTAAAGTAAGAAGATGAAAGAGAAAAAGGAAAACTAACATTGCACAGGGTTGGACCCTTGAAAGCAAATCTCCATATTCATCTTCATTTTTATCTTAATCTTCAACAACCAATAAAGGGAAGAAAACAAAAATTTTAAAAGGCAAATTTTTTATTAATTGTAAATAGAATTTATAATTTTGGAAGATCTTTTCAATTAAGAGTAACCCTCCTCTCCAAATAGAATTTAACAAAATTTTTCATACTCAAACCCTTCACCCTCTACCACTATTTATAGCCTACAACAAGCAACAAGATCCATTAGATTTTACTTCTGCACTAAGGAATAAACCTTAGCCATAAAACGAATCAGTTATGAATCAATCAGTTGACCAATCAGATGACCAACTGATTAGACAATCGGTTAACTTATTAATTAGAATCTCAAAGTTCTAGAAATGTAGATAGCTCCGTCTCATCGAGATAGGTGATTTTCATGTATTATATGTTAAATTCTGCCTTTCGGATTGGGAGATAATGTCATTTCTTTGTGGCTAATCATCCTGAATATTATTTTGACTTGGTTTCTTTTCAAATTAGATTCTTGTTTTTTCAGCATCTATAGGCTGCTTGGCTTGATCTCGGTCTTCAATAAAAGGTTAAAAAATAAGAAAAGTTGAGTTCTTCTTGAGCTCTTATTCATTAATTCTTTAATTCATGTAGATTAAGAGAAAAACATGTTATTAGTGATATAATTATTTAAATAAAATAGATAATGAGGGTATAAAAATATAATAAAATATGATGATCAAATACCCCACACCTACACTTTTGCTAGTCCTCTAGCAAAGAAAAAGAAAGAAAAATTGTAACTTACTTTCGCAAGAATCGCAGTTATATTTAGTGATAACATGAAACACTAGTATTAGATGAAGTGGAGAGAATGCTTTTCTCATAGCTATTGATAATTTAAGCAAAGTTTCTCTACAGACCCTTATTATACCACCGCTGGCTCTTATTTTGGTAACAAATACTTGATGAATGCATCCTATTGTATTTCTAGAATATACTTGTGGCAAATACTTGTTACTATCTATAGAGAAACATCAATTTATAATAATTAATAATAATAATGAATGATATTTGTTACCATCTAGAAATCCCTCGTTTTACTCTACTAGGTGGGATGCACGTGCGCGAAGTTCGGTAAAAAAAAAGGATGCACATGTGTCCCACATAATCAAATATCTTGATTTTCTTTTTGATGTAGCAGAAAAGTAATCAAAAGTGATAATTACTTGTCCTCTCACTAGAAAAATGGCACAAAACCTAGAAAACCCTAGGAATAGTAAGCTTTCTGAAATAATAATAATCAATCTAAGGAGTTTCACAAATTTATTCACCTTTAATATAGGGTATAAAACAATACAAATGTACTAAAATAACCTTTCCTAAATCAAATAGACTTCTTAGAAATGAAAAACATTTCATAAGAACTAAAAACTAAATTAGACCAAAACTCTTCGACGAGCAGTTTAAACCTGAAAACGACTTCCTTTGACCCTCAAACTCTATTTGAATGGCAAAGTCATTCGACTTGTAGAGCACTTCCCGAGCTTTCCGAAAACATATAACAATATTGATTCTATAGAGGTAATCAAAAGTTACGGTCTATTGAAATTGCACATCAAAATCTACCAAAACATCATCCTCTTTTCTTGGATCGTCCGAGCTTTCACGATCTGATTTCTCCCAAAAGACATCAATAATTACCTCCGCATGACACTCCCCTCTCTGAAGATAAAGTGGCATGTCAGGATGAAACTCCGTCAAGTTAGCAAAATTAAAAGTGGGAGAAACATTAGCTAAATCACTGGGTAACTCCACAACATAAGCATTGTCATTAAGTCACTGCAATATGCAATATGAAACAACCTTTTTCATCTTTAACTTGTTGTATGTGCCGACAAGAAATCTTTCTTTGTACAGGTTTACCATGACTTGATCATTGATATCGAACAGCTTCTAATGATGACGCTGATCAGCGTCAAACTTGTACATAGCATTCGATGCTTCAAACTTTTTTTGCAATTCAGCTTGAATAGCTTAGATGTGCTCAGCCATGTGCTCAGCTGCAACCGTATAACCCTGATTCTTAGGCAATTATAGAAAATCAACAATGCGGTCGACTTTGCACCGATAAACAATCATAAAGGGAGTTTTTTTCTATAGAATGATTAGCAGCACTGTTGAAAGCAAACTCTTCTAGTGCAAGGAGTAAATCCCACTACTTAGGCCAGTCTTGATATGGGGGCAAGTAAAACAAAGTTGCAAGTGTACAACTTTCAAGTTATAGTATAGAAAGATGTCGATTCCACAAGGAAGGTATTGTAGAAAATAATCTAAATTTGTTCCTAGAGTTGTGTCGTTTAGTAGGAGTGAAAGTGTGGAGATATAATGGTGCATGATTATTCGTAATTAAAAGAAAACTAGATCAAGACGAAAGAAAGAGAGATGAAGAAATTAAAGAAAGATAAAATCAAGAAAATAAATAAAAGAAAACAAAGAAAAAAATGGAAAAGAACAAAATCAATAAAGAGAAATTTGACCAAAAAGAGGAAAATCACAACAAGTAAAAAAATGGAGAAAATTAATTAGAGAAATGAGGAATTTAAAATTGAATCCACTAGTTGAATTTGTTTAGGATTTATGAACTACTATCTTTTTATCATATTTTACTTTAGATTTATTAAGCATAGACTATCAAACCACTTAAGTAAAACATAACCTATCAAATTATCATCTAAATAAAATTAGCATTCATGAAAAAAATAACAGCTAGATATTAATTCTAATTTATAAGCATAACCTATAAAACCACTCAAGATAAGCATAGATTACCAAATTATTCTTCTACCAATTAGTTCCTAAACATGAACATTTTAAGCATAAGAGAGCAATCCACAAATCATAAAAGAAATCAAACTAGTTTTATACAATTTTAGAATTCCTACAAAATTTTAGTTACACATTTTAGAAAATAAAAACAAAAAAATTAAAATCTAGATTAGAGAGCGTGAAAGAAGGTGAATAAAAATATAAGAAAAATAAAAACTAATCTCAAGTAAGAAAAAGAACAAGAAAATAAAGATCTAAACGATGAGCATAAAAATAAATTTAAACTATAAAAAAAATGCAGGAAAGTAAATCTATATTACCAAATAAAAATACAAGAAAATAACAAAAACAAAGAACATGAAAATAAATTTACTCTACAAGGCATCAAAATAAATCTAATCCACCAATAAGAAAAAGAAAATAAATCCTAAAACATGAATTTCTAAAGTAAGAAAATGAAATGAGAAAAAAGAAAACTAACATTGCACGGGGTTGGACCCTTGAAAGTAAATCTCTATCTTCATCTTCATCTTCATCTTCATCTTGAACGACTAATAAAGAGAAGGAAAAAAATTTGAAAAGGCAAATTTTTTTATTAATTGCAAATGGAATTTATAGTTTTGGAAGATCTTCTCAATTAAGAGTAACCCTCCTCTCCAAATAGAATTTAACAAATTTTTTCACACTCAAACCCTTCACTCTCTACTGCTATTTATAGCCTACAACAAGCAACAAGATCTATTACATTTTACTTGTGCTCTAAGGATTAAACCTTAGCCATAAAACGAATCAGTTACGCATCAATCAGTTTACCAATCTGATGACCAACTGATTAGACAATCGGTTGACTTATTAATTAGAATCTCAAAATTCTAGAAATGCAGATACCTCCGTCTCATTGAGATAGATCATATGTTAAATTTCGCCTGCCGGATTGGGAGATAATGTCGTTTCTTTGTGGCTAATTATCCTGAATATTTTTTTGACTTGATTTCTTTTCAAATTAGATTCTTGTTTCTTTAGCTTCTATAGGCTGCTTGCCTTGATCTTGATCTTCAATAAAAGGTTAAAAAATAAGAAAATTCGAGTTCTTTTTGAGCTCTTATTCATTAATTATTTCATTCATGTAGATTAAGAGAAAAAACGTTATTAGTGATATATTTATTTAAATAAAATAGATAATGAAGATATAAAAATCTAATAAAATATGATGATCAAATACCCCCATACCTACACTTTTGCTAGTCCTTTAGCAAAGAAAAAGAAAGAAAAATTCTAACTTACTTTCGTAGGAATTGTGATTATATTTAGTTCATACAACAAGCCTTTAAACTCCTAAGTTATCCTAGAAGACGAGTTGTAGTCTCATAAAGATTTGGAGTTCAAAACAATTTTTGGTGCCTATATTTCGCACTCTTCTCTTGCAAAGTTAGTGTGTGTGTGTATATATA
>JBAKGM010000365.1:26826991-26847705 GCA_037177215.1 Asparagus racemosus | reverse complement strand
TTTGAATTACTTCATCTTCAGTGGGTGGTTCCCTTTGTTCGAACCTATTACCGAACTGAACGTTCAAGTGGAAAGTCCAAGGATCTTCCCAAGTTGGTGAATGATCATCTGCTTTAGGCTCTTCCGGGCTTATTGTGGTCATATTTACCATTAGCCCTTTGAATACTTCTCCGAGACTAATATCCGAATCCTACATTGAAGAATCTAACGAACTACTATGATCCTCAATTTGCCAACAACATTTGTCGGAAGATGAAGAGGTATAACCCAGACCCCTCCTGTGTTCATAATAACGGCTAGATTTTCCTTTCGGCACGTAAGAAGGTCGAGGTGGAACTCGAATACCTCGTCCATGACAAAGACCCACTCCCAGCACAAAAGAAAGAGTTTTCTAGGGGAGTTCACGATCGACGGCCTCAGGTGCTGTCATCAAGTCCAGGCAATGCAGAACGAGCCAGGTCATCAGATAAGTATATGGCAGTTCAACCTTGGTGATCGGGATCTCGTCTGAAGGATTCTTTCCTTTCTGCACGAAGCTGTTGATTAAGAGTCGAAGCCCGCTATGAATGTCTGCCACCATTGCCGGGAGGAGAGAAAGTCGACGGCCGACAACTAGTTCAACGGGTGAGAATAGCACCTCCAGAGGCATAGCTTCAGAGACTTGGTGCGGAACTATGCATTTCTTCAGCCGTATGGCTAGATGACCTACCAGAAGAGTCTGGGGCCTTATCTACTTCTGGGTCTACCACAGAAATGTCTCGAACTTGGTACCCTTTAGGATTTTAACCTCGGCAAATCGATTCGTATAAGACTGAGCCTTTACCTTCTCAATTAGCTTGTTGATATCAAAAGGGTTCAGAGGCTATAGCTCGACTATTTCATCGAAAGTCTCCAAGTTCTTGAATAGATAGTCTGCAAACTGCTTTAGGCTGACATGTGGCCATTTCTTGGCCTTCACGTTGATCGAAGCTATCACCGTTTGATAATGGCTGGTCAATTCCCACAGGATATCATATCCTGCGTAGCTGGTATCCTTCCTCCGTGATAGCTGATGGTTGGTGGGAAAGTATTCCTGATATGGCGCATCACCCATTGGAAGGCCAGATACCTTCATCATCTCGTGGAGTGGCAAGCCCAACTCCCTATTCCTCAGCCAAACCGAGGCACCAGGTGCCTCGGCACAGTAAACCCCGGCCTAAAAATAGGCTAGGGGGCTTTTCATTTGACTGGTTGGAAAATTCGTCCACTGGTTGGAAAATTCGTCCACTGGGTTAGAAATTTCGTCCTCTGAGCGTTGGAAAATCTTCTTTCGTGTGCAAATCTGAGCTTTTCCAAAGAAGAAAAACTCAGATCTAGATCTGGCGCAAGCGAAGAACGCCTTTAGCTTCAGATCCTGTCGACGAGAGGAAGATCAGGAGCAGATCAACTTCAGATCTACGGCGTATCCCTCATGATCTAAGCTTGATCTTAGTCCCGAGAAGAGCCGTGAAATCGCTTGGTCAATTTCACCTACTTTAGGCGATCTATTTCCTTCGTGAAATAGTCCCCTCATCCCTGTAAATCTCTACTTGGCTCGGATTACGCGGTGGTCCACGGACACAAAAAGTCCTCGGCATAGGCAAAGACACCCACGCAAGCGAGCATCCGATAAACAGATCTTGCGTTTGTTTAACAACGATAAGAAAGTTGTAATCTTTTTTTAAATTTTTTTAGTGTAAGCCTTATAAAAAGGCGATTTTTATTTGAATCTTGTTGTAAGTGAAACAAGCTGTCAATGAATTCGTGCAATGACAATCAAAACGACTTTCCCCGCGAACAAGCTGGCGACCAAAGTGAGAGATAGCTGCTCATCATTACCGTTATGAAGGAGGTGGTATATGATTCTTCTTCAACAATGCAGATTCAGAGAAAAGACACCGTCTGACTTATTGAGCCTCTATGATCAAACTATCTGTTGTAGGCCTAAGCTCCCCAGAAAACTCCTGATTGTGGTCGCCAAGCTTGTTCGCAGGGAAAGTCATTTTGATTGTCATTGCACAAATTCGTTTACAGCTTGTTTCGCTTACAATGAGATTCAAATAAAAATCGCCTTTTTATAAGGCTTACAATGAAAAAATCAAAAAAAGATTACAACCTTCTTACCATTGTTGAACAAACATAGGATCCGTTTATCGGATCCTCGCTTGCGTGGATGGCTTTACCTGTGCGAGGGACTTTTTTGTGTCTGTGGACCACCGTGTAATCTGATCCAAGTAGAGATCTACATGGATGAGGGGACTATTTTACAGAGGAAATAGATCGCCTAAAGCAGGTGAAATCAACCAAGCGATTGCACAGCTTTTCTCAAGACTAAGACCAAGCTTAGATCCAGAGGGATACACTGTAGATCTAATGTAGATCTACTCCTGATCTTCCTCGTCGACGGGATCTGAAGTTAAAGGCGTTCTTCACTTGCATGAGATCTGGATCTGGCCTTTTGATTTTGCAGACACTTGGATCTGTGTAAAAGCTTGCATGGATCTCACCTGAAGCTCCAAAATTTCCAACCAGTGGACGAAATTTCCAACCAGTCAAATGAAAGACCCCCTGGCCTATTTATATGCCGGGGTTTACTGTGCTGAGGCACCAAATGCTGCCTCGGCCGTGCCGAGGCGCTCATTTGGTGCTTTCTTCCATTTTTTTTCCTCTGACATTCATCCGTTCATTCGCCATTCTGTTCGAGCTTGTTTTGTCTGATTGTGCCGAATCAAAACTCGGTTGATCATTCTGTTAATTCTAGAATCCGATCGGCGTTTGTTCTATCGTCGCTTGTTCTATTGTCGCTTGAGTCTGGTTAATTCTGTCTCGTTGACATTTGAGTCTGGTTGACTCGCCTTGTCGAATCTCACTGACCTGAAGCTTCGTCGCTGGATTTATTCCACGATACATCACTTCGTTGACTTGTACGCCGTGCCGACTCACTTCATGCATTCGTCAACTCGCTTTATGCATTTTGTGACGTAGTTACGTCGTTAGCGGTTCTTGATCGCATCATTTGATGGGTCGTTGGGTGTTAACCCACCGTCACGAGTCTCGTTCGAGCATTGATAAGCGATTTTCAACGCCTACAGATACCCCCTCCAAAGTATCTCAGTCTCAATTTTTTGACGAGCCTGGGATTTTTTGGATATGATAGGACCTATGAATGGCTTCAGTGTTCGATCTCTCCGATCCTTTTAGACTCTCCAGTTCTTTGTAGGATAGCTAAAGGCATTACGGTACTACACTTTTTGTCTGACCGTTGTCAAGATCTTGACCTGAAGTCAATAAATGAATTTCTTTTGAGATTAGCTTCAGTATTTGATTCCTCCAATTCTTTCAGATTCTCCAGTTCTTTGTAGGATAGCTGAAGATATTATGGTGCTATATTTTTTGTTTGACCGCTGTCGGAATCTTGAAGCTGATTGAGTTCGTTTGAATTTTGACTCGTGTTGGTGAGTTGTCGTTCAATTGACCATCCAACATTTTACGAGACTCCTCTGTAAACTGGGGAATTCTTCGTTGCGACGCATTGATTGGCATCAAAATATGTGTAGAATTTTAGCCTTCAATCGGTCAGTGCGACGTGTTGACCGGCGTTCAATTTTACTTGGATTCGAACTGTTGATCGGTGAATCCTACGACGGCGACACGTTGCCCGGCGTCAACACAGTTTATACTCATGTGTTTACTGGAGTTTTTGGTGAGTTATCCTTAAGAAAAGTTTACGAAAATAATCTCTAGGAACTTCTCAGCCAAAATAGGAAACAGTTTATACTCATGTACCTGTTTGGAGTATCGGTGAGTTATCCTTAAGAATAAAGATATTTTCTTAGAACTTCTCGGCCTAAATAGGAAACAGTTTATAATCGTGTACCTTCTTGGAGTATCTTCCCGGACTTGAAATAATTTGGACCGGATGAAAAGTGAACTTCATGAGGTGATATCCCCGCTGAATAATTGTCCGGGGATCCCTCCGATGTATGGGAGAGAGGAGGAGTCACTTAACAGGCTGAGTTGGTGCCATTTTGTTGCCGCCTTGGTCTATTTGTAGACACCCCCATGGGTGTAGTATGCCTCGAGATGACTGTCTTCCTGGTGACGTGTTGCCTGAGCCCACCATTCCTGAAGATGTCGAGATTTGCTCCCCTCCTCCGAAGATATGGCTTTCTCCCTCTCATTAACTGCAGGGCTTCACTTTGATGAACTGTTGTCTTGCTAACAGGGGCTTCCCTCGAGGCTCATTTTTCGATTCCTTATTCTGATGTTCCTCCTGAGCATGCCGTGAGACTATCTAAAGCAGTCGGTGCATCAATGGTAGTTATTCCGTCGATAGTTCCTACGAGCCATGAAGCTATGCCTGCTGCTCGAGTGGAGTCCTGCTTGGAGGCATGGCGCGATGCACAAGTCTTTTCCGGACTATATTGAGATGTTACTTGTCGAGGAGTCAGCATCTCTAGGTGGTACACACCCTCGTTTTGCTTCGAGCGTGGCCTAAATGGCGCAGCTCAAGTGAGAGCTCTAGGTGGAAGGAGGAAACTTCGGTATCGTAGAGCTGACAAGGGTCCATGACGGAGAAGCTCCAACTATAATGTCTAAGAACCCAAAGCTTGCCGAAGTCTTGCAAAGATTCATTTTTTATGATTCTTTAATTTTGTTCGAAATAATTAATCATAACTCTGATAGGATTTTTGGTAAACCCTCAGCCATCAACAGATTTGATAAGCCTTTACCGATTACCGTTTGAATCGGGCTAGCATGCGGATTTTCTAAACCCGTTCCGCACGTGACGTCATGCTAAAAGAATGAGACACTTTTAGACTTCATGCTACGATGCCGAATACATAGACTTGGTACTCTTTTACAGGTAAGAGGCTACCCGGTAATGTGTGTTATGCGTAAACTTATCCCTTCTTAGGCTTCGGGATAAAAGTCTCCAGAATCGAACTTTGGTGTCTTCTTCAATAAGAAAAAAGACTAAACCGGCAACATGTGTGAGACGTTGACTTATTTCTTCTTAGGATTCAGAATAAAATTATCCACGCGTGTAAGGCGTGGATTTTAGTATCATTAATGATGACCCGCCACACTTTCGAATATGTCGGCGTTATTCTTTTTAAGGTTAAAAATTAACCGACAACGCGTATTAGGCGTTGACTTTATCCCTTCTTAGGCTTCGGGATAAAATTCCACAAAATCAGACTCTGGTGTCTTCTTCAATCGGAAAAAAGACTAAACCGGCAACGTGTGTGAGACGTTGACTTATCCCTTCTTAGGATTCAGGATAAAATTCTCCACGCATGTAAGGCGTGGATTTTGGTGTCATTAATGACTACCCGCCACACTTTCGAATATGTCGGCATTACTCTTTTTACAGTTAAGAATTAACCGGCAACGCGTATTAGGCATTGACTTTAGGGTTATTGGCCAACCCCCAGCCCTTAACGAGTTTGATGTGCCTTTACCGACTACCATTTGAATCGGGCTAGCGTACGGATTATTTGAACCCATTCTGCACGTGACGTTGTGCTAAAAGAATGAAACTCTTTTAGACTTTATACAACGATATTGAATACGTAGACTTGGTACTCTTTTAAGGGTAAGAGACCACCCGGCGACGTGTGCTAGGCGTTGACTTTGGGGTTATTGGCCAACCCCCAGCCCTCAACGGATTTGGCATGCCTTTACCGACTACCGTTTGAATCGAGCTAGCGTGCGGATTGTTTAACCCATTCCGCACGTGACGTTGTGCTAAAAGAATGAAACTCTCTTAGACTTCGTGCTTTGATGCTGAATACGTAGACTTGGTACTCTTTTACGGGTAAGAGAGACTAACCGGCGACGCGTGTTAGGCGTTGACTTTGAGATTATTGGCCAACCCCCAGCCCTCAACGGATTTGGTGTGCCTTTACCGACTACCTTTTGAATCGAGCTAGTGTGCAGATTATTTGAACCCGTTCCGTACGTGACGTTGTGCTAAAAGAGTGGGACTCTTTTAGACTTAATACTATGATATTGAATACGTAGACTTGGTCAATTGTCACGGGAATTGACTACCCGCCGGCAACGCGTGTAAGGCGTCAGCTTAATCCCTTCTTAGGCTTCGGGATAATATTCCCCAAGATAAAACTTGGTGTCTTTCTTCTATCGGTGAAAGACTAAACCGTCAACGCGTGCGAGACGTTGGCTCAATCCCTCCTTAGAGCTTCGGGATAAAATTCCCCAAGATGAATCTTGGGGTCTTCTTCAATCGGAAAAAGACTAAACCGGCAACGCGTGTGAGGCATTGGCTTTATCCCTACTTAGGCTTCGGAATAAAATTCCCCACACGGGTTAGGTGTGGATTGAGGTGTTTGTCAACAACCTGCCGCAATTTTGAATATGCAGAATTTTGTTCTTTTTCCTTCTTTAAAAAGCGGCTACGAACTTAACCGGCAACGCGTATTAGGTGTAGGCTTTATCCCTTCTTAGGATTCAGGATAAACTTCTCCAAGATAAAACTTGGTGTCTTCTTCTCGGAAAAAGAATAAACTGGCGACGCGTGTGAGACGCTGGCTCTATCCCCTTTTAGGATTCGGGATCAAATTTCCCAAGATGAACCTTGGTGCCCCCTTTTTTATCGGAAAAAGACTAAAACTGGCAACACGTGTGAGGTGTTGAATTTGGGGTTATTGGCAAACCCCTAGCCCTTAACGGATTTGACGAGCCTTTACTGATTACCATTTGAATCGGGTTAGCGTGAGGATTGTCTAACCCGTCCCGCACGTAACGTTGTGCTAAGAGAATGAAACTCTCTTAGATTTTATGCTACGATATTGAATACGTAGACTTCGTCTTTTTTGCGGGAAGACTAACCCGGCGACACGTGCTAGGTGTCGACCTATCCCTGCTTAGGATTCAGGATCAAATTCTCCAAGATGAATCTTAGATTAAAAAAATAGACATGTCGATGTAGGAAAGGAAGATTTTTATATTTTTTTCTGATGATGGAGAGGAAGGATTTTTGTCCTGTCTCCGAATGAAGATAGGTTTGAAATAAGAAAAGGAGGATCTTGTCTCCGATCACTTGCTCATGGAGAGGAAGGAGGATCTTGTCTCCTATCTCCGAGTAAGAGATGAATCCAAAGCAAGAGAGAAAGGTTTTGTATCCCATCTCTTGCCAGTGGAGAGGAAGGTTTTGTGTCCT
Source organism: Asparagus racemosus (assembly GCA_037177215.1). Lineage (NCBI taxonomy): Eukaryota > Viridiplantae > Streptophyta > Magnoliopsida > Asparagales > Asparagaceae > Asparagus > Asparagus racemosus. The sequence goes on along the minus strand of JBAKGM010000365.1, from coordinate 26,840,501 downwards.
ATCTCCGGAAGCTCACGAATTCGAAATAAGAGAGGAAGGTTTTGTATCCTATCTCTTGCTAATGGAGAGGAAGGTTTTGTGTCCTATCTCTGAAAGCTCACGAATTTGAAACAAGAGAGGAAGGTTTTCTCTCCTATCTCTTGCTGATGGAGAGGAAGGAGGATCTTGTGTCCTATCTCTGGGTGCTGGAAAGGAAGGATTTGTGTCCTGTTTCCAGTGAAAGAAACTAAAAGTGGAATCTCCACTTCGAGAATCTTGTGAGGTAAGACTAAGAGTGGGATCTCCACTCTAAGAATCGAAAAGATTCAGGAGACCTTCAGTCGGACGACCTGATCTGAAAATCCTGGCGCATACCTTCAGTCGGCGCTACCTAGGAAAGAGATAAAACTAATAGTGGGATCTCCACTCCGAGAACCAGGAAGACTCAGGCGACCTTTAGTCGGACAACCTGGTCTAAAAATCCTAGTGCATACCTTCGGTCGGCGCTACCTAGGATGAAAGTTCTGGCACGTACCTTCAGTCGGCGCTACCTGGAAGAGGGGTGAGACTAAGAGTGGAGTTTCTACTCAGAGAATCGAAAAGATTCAGGCGACCTTCAGTCGGACGACCTGATCTGAAAATCTAATTCCGACCTATACCTTCAGTCGGCAAGGTCTGGAAAGAGAAAGGATATGAATGGAGAGGAAAAATTTTATATTCTATCTCCAGTGTGAAAGAAATATTTAGTCGACCTCTTGTTCATGGAAGGAATCAAGAGGGAATTTTAGTAATAGACCAGAAAATTTTTGTAGACCCACCATCAATGAGTTTGATCGGTGAGGGAATTTGCAATAAAAGATAAATTTAGGGTTATCCTTGGGGAAAGCGGGTGAAATATCCCACGAGGAACTTCTCGTTGAAACTGTTTATCCTGAAGATATTAAGGGTAGTATTTTTTCAGGAACTTCCCATTTAGCGGCATTAATTGCTGGTCACCATTAGGCGATATGCACCATTAGAACAGACAGTCTCTATTATAAACGGGCCTTCCCATTTGGGTTCGAATTTTACCTTTGAGTTCAGGATTATCGGTCGTCGAGCAGCGAGGACCAGATCTCCTTCCTTGAAACTCCTGTGTCACATTTTCTTGTTGAAAGCTCTCGACATTCTGGCTTGGTAGAACTCAATGCATTGTTGAGCTTCCAAACATCTTTCATCCAACATTCTGAGCTCTTCGATACGTTTCTGATGTTGTTCTTCCATTGCCATCTCCGTCGTGAGGGCAATGTGAAGTGACGGGGTTTGGCTTGGGTTGTGTATACCTCTTTGGTAACCACCCCCTTGTTTTCCTCTGCCTCATCATATATCGGCACAAATAGCTGATGAGTTCTGACCATGACTAGTTGTTCAGTCTCGGGAGGCTGTGAATATGCATTTTGGAGGCGCGGAATGTACTCGATGAAAATTTCTTCAAATGAGTTTGCCATCTCAACGGCCGCCTGCTGATATGGGGTTGAATCTAGATTTCTGACTTCATAGTCCTCCTGGATCTGTTTGACTATGAATTGGGAATCTCCGAAAGCTTCGAGATCTTCGACCCCCAGCTCTTTGGCGAATTTGAGCCTAATAAGCAACACATTGTGTCTGGCCACATTATTAGGGTATAGCTCAGTTAGAGAGTAAACCCGAGGCATCACATGCTTCCTTGGAAAAACTAAGATAACTTTAGAAGAAATCTTAGAACATCCAGGGGTATTTGCCATTCGGGTTATAAAGACTTTCATTTAGATGATTTTGGGATAATTACCCCTATATCGATCAAGGCCTGGATTTTGTCCTTGAGATGGTAGCACGCCTTTGTTGGGTGGTGTACCGCTCTATGGTACGCACAGTATTTCAGATCATTGGTCATCTGTGCTTCCTCTTGATCTTGGATCGGAGGTAGCTTGATCTTGTTATTCTCCAGGAGGTATTTGAAAATACCGGGAACCTCGTCTTCTTTGAAAGAATAGACTTTAGAGAATTTTAAAGTCTTCTGCTTCTGCGGCTGTTGTGGCGCTCGCTGTTGGACAGTTTGGTTTGCGTCCATAGCTTTCGCCTACCCTTTCCCTTTGCCGCGTGAAACGAAATTTTGTTTGTGAGCGTATGCTGATTGTTGACCTTTTTCTACCTTTTTCCTCTTAAGAAATCGCTCGGCATGCTCCCCACGCAGCTTTAAATCCTTCCAAGTCTTGGATGGCGCCATTCCCATCGCTTCTAGCACATCTAACGACAGGTTGTTGTGGTAGGTTTGGAGGATAAATTTCTCAGTTATCGGGTCCCGGCAATTCATTGCCTTGTTCCGGAACCGCTTGACGAAGGTATCCACAGTATCTCTGTCCTTTTGTTTTTCGTCCAACAATGTCCCGATGGATACCTCGGTGTCATCGTTGAAGAAATATGCGAGGAACATGGATTCCATATCATCCTAGCTGGTAACGCTGCCCGATTTGAGACAGTGGTACCAATCGAAGGTAGCTCCTCGAAGGGTGCCAACGAATGACCGAACCATCAAGGTCTCATTTCTAGAAATCACTCCCAAGTGAGACTTGAAGTAAATCAAGTGCTGAGTGGGGGACCTCTTCCCGTCGAACAGCGTGAATTTATCGAGCTGAATTTCGACGGGTATGGGATCGACTCCCACTCCATGGGGTATGGACACAGTATTCCCGTCTTTTTATTTCTTGAGCGGAGATCAATGTGTTGATATTACTCTCGAGATCCTTAATTTTCTCATTTTCCGGTATGACATTACCACTGGCATTCTCCTGGCTACCCCCAGCGTTTCGCTCTTCAGGGGGTTGAGCAGCACCATGGTCTTCTTCTCCATCAGTGTCACTATCAACCTGATTGACGTTATTACGACGACTAGTTTCACCTTGACGGTGTGTCAGTGCCTGGATTTGCTGGTCATGCATTTCTCGCATCTGCTGCATGGCCATCTCCATTTCGAACTTGAAGTTCTCATTCTGCTTGGCCATAGCCTCTTCGAGCATTTTGGCCACCTGTTTAGTACTGATCATAAGGGCTTTCCGGGGTTGTCCCTCACTGAAAACTGTGTTGTCGGAAGCCATTGCAGAGCTAGCATCTGACACTTCATCATCTGACGGCAGTCCCTTTAAAATTTTGTCAAAATTAGGACGCCGAATTTTCCCGGTGCGCAACCCAGTAAGTCAGTTGGATGATCGGGGACCAGTACGATTTGACGTCCCTCCGCTCGTTATATTATTGGTGACTCTTGGTAATTCATCGCTTTGAGTCGCCGATCTTCTTCCGCGGAAGTGCCTTGTTCTGGACTTCGGCATTCCATTACCAAGTCTATCGAAGACGGAAACCCTATCTGGAGTTGCTTTGTTGCAGTTACACTCTGATAGCACTACCTTGATCAATTTGGAACAGAGGTATTGTGCGGGCTTCTCAGGAGAATTCCTCTTTTGGGCTCTTCTCGTACCCCTAGTACGGAAGTATAGCTCATCGGCAGGAGTGTCAGAGCAACCTATCGTGCGTTGGCACGACCTCTCGGTATAACGTCGTCGTCGTTAGACGAAAACGTCTCCTTCTGAGGGCGGACTGCTTCATCAAAGCTGCCAAAAGTGACTCACCTTGACGTTTGCCTGTGTGGGCGTGAAGTCTCGGTGGACTTTCAGACTTCGATTCTCAGTCCGGTTGGTGGAGCTACAGGAATCTCCCTATCCTTATGGAGGTGGGTGCGACCTCCTGCATTAGGAGTGACCCATGATTCCCTCAACGGACCCAAGCGTTCCTTGATGGTTGGCTTGCCAGTTGCAGCAGGAATCGACTTTGCCAAAAGCTTTGATGTAGACGCTGGAGGTGACCTCAGCGCAGAGGCAACTTGGATTGGGGCACCGGTGGATTTTGGCCTTGGTGCCGGGGCAGTTAGTGTTGGGGCGCTTGCAGTTCTTGGCTTAGGCACCAGGGCAGGAGTTGGAATGCCAGCAGACTTAGGATTGGATGTCATGTTCGTCGGGGTTAGAGTGCCGACGGCCTTGGGCATCCAGACCTGGCAGCTTGTTGGTGACTTGTTGGCTGCCCCTTCCTTCTTCAGCTTGCGAGCTTGTTGCACCAAAGCCCGTGCCTGTGCGAGGAGTGCGCGGCGCTTCCAGATACGCTCCTGAAGTGTGGAATGGTCCCGTTTGACCCGGACCCATTCGGTTGTCGACGGCTTGGAGGGGTCGTCAATCACTTGAGGCTAGAGCCTCTGCATCAGTCTGGATCTTAGATCCACCTCGTAGCGGATCCCATCCGTGGATTGCATGGCCTTGGCGAACCTGCGTGCCATGCTCTGTCATCGCCTCTGTCGTGCTTGCTTGGAGAGTGGGGGCATGCCATCGGCGGTCATCCCGGGCGCCGAGGGAACTTGGGCTGCGGGCACCGAGGAAATTTTACCGCTACCGGCAGTAGCGGGGTTAGATTCGTTGTCCTGGGACTCTGCATCTGAGGCACAACGGATTCTCCTTGCAGCGGAGATCTTCTTGGAGCAACAGGGAGAAGCAGATCTGGAGGAGGAGGAGGAGAGATACTCCTCAAACTTCTGTTGGTCAAATTCAAACTCGACCTCTTCTTCCACCGGGATCGGGATCCGTGGCTGTGAAACTACGACCTCGGATCTGAGACCGGTGGCTCCCACTATGGTCGCCAGCTTGTTCACGAGGAAACTTGTTTTGATTGTCATTGATTTGAACTCGTTACAAGCTTCAGTAACCTACAACAAAAATTTAAATAAAAATCACCTTTTTATAAGGCTTACAATGAAAAATCAAAAGGAAATTCTAACTTTTGACCCTTAATGAACAAACGCGGGATCCGTTTATCGGATCCTCGCTTACATGGGTGTCTTTGCCTGTGCCAGGGACTTTTTGTGTCCGTGGACCGCCGTGTAATCTGATCTAGATGCTAGATCTATGGATCTAGGATATTTATTTTACAAGGAAATAAAATACCAACGGGGATCAACTCACGAAGGAGATGATCACCGGAGCGGGCGAAATCGACGAAGCGAAGTCACGCGCTAGACCCTGAGATTAAGATGAAGTTTAATCTAGAGGGTAGAACCATAAATTTGACCTGGATCGACGTAGATCAGGTCTTGATTCTCTTCCTCACTACGTAGATCTGACGTGGAAGGCGTTCGTCGCTTGCACAGGATCTGGATCTAGCTTTTTTCCTTCGCAGATGCTCAGATCTGTGCAAATGCTCTCAAAAATCTCGCCTAGGACTATAGATTTTCCAACCTCAAAGGATGAATTTTCCAACCTCGAATAATGAGACCCCCCTCTCATTTATAGGAGAGGGGGGGTGTTTGTGGTGGCCGAAGACACTTGGTGTCTCGGCCAAGTGGCCACAACACCAAATGGTGTCTCGGCCTTGGCCGAGACACCGTTCGGCCTCGTTTCGAATTTGTTTTTCTTCTGAATCAATTTCCTCCGGTCGCATCGTCGTCATGCTGAGTCCATGTCTAGTTGATCTTCTCGCTGAATCGGAACTTGACCAGTCCAATCCCGTCAACGTGTTAAGTTCGGTTGATTCCGTCTCGTCGACGTCTGAGTCCGGTCAACTCTCCTTGTCGAATCTCGCTGATTTGAAGCTTCAGAGTTAGATTTATTCCACGATACGTCGCTTTGTTGACTTGTACGCCTTGCTGACTCATTTCATGTGTTTGTCGACTCGCTCTATGCATTTTGCGACACAGTTATGTCGTCAGCAGCTCTCGGTCGCATCGTTAGATGGGTCCTCGGTTGTCAGCCCACTGTCACGAGTCTCGTTCAGGTACTGATAAGCAATTTTCAACGCCTACAATTACGACGTTAAACTATTTCCTAACCTCCAATAAGATTATGAGGTTAAACTATTTCCTAACCTCCAATGGGATTATGAGGTTAATCTCCGACTGATATACGAGGTTAAACTGCTCCTTACACTCTGACGAATATACGAGTATAAACTACTTCTCCATGCTCCAACACCTTAAGAGCTTAAACTGTGTAGACTCCAATAGGTACATAAGTATAAACTATTTCCTATGCTTTAACTACACAAGAGCCTAAATTGTGGACACTATGAATCTCCCTAGCTAGGTCGAGATGATGGAATACTCCAACTACGTATGAGTATAAACTATTGTTAAACAATTGGCTAAGCGACAACAGCTACATCTAGCTACACTCTAGCAGTTATGCCAACATCCGGCTACACTCTAGCAACTATGCAAACATTTGGACACGCTCGAGCAACTTCGCTCCAAATATGGGTTGCAAACACAGAATTGGGTGGAATCTCAACAACAAGCACTTCAAAATGCAACCTTGCATTCAACTAAGGTGAGTCCAAAGATGAAAAACCTACACCTCTAGCAACCAAGTAGTCAATGGAGATATTTCAATCTAAGAAAGACGACCAAAGCTACGTTTAACTGTACACCTTTTGTGATTACCCAAAGTATTTAATTTCCTGTTACAATCCAGAATACATGATCACAAAAACTTTGTGGGGGGGTCTTGTTGATGGTTGAAATATACTCTATTGGACTAATGCTGAGTCTGAGTCCAAGAAGTAGACACCCATGGCTAAACACTTCAGATGGGCTCAAACATTAAATGTTAGGCTACAGTGAAGTTCACTTAGATCACATGCGAACATGACTGTATTTGAGCCAAAGAGGACCTGAGTCTGAGTCAATCCTCAAGTTGAACTCAGGGTCGAGTCAGAAGGCATACTCAAGTCAGCCAAGTCAATAAACGAGTTCAAGTCAGATTCTGAGTCAAATCTACACTTATCAGTGGAGCTCAACCAAGCCATAGCGAAGCTCGCCCAAGTCATAATGAAGCTCGCTCTCAAGACTAAGTCAAAGTGAAGCTTCTAGCTAGGCTTGCCCAAAACAAGCTTCGCCCAAATAGTCTATGTGGGACACATAGTGAACTTTGCCGAAGCCATAGCAAAGTTTACTAAAGCTGAAGCCGCAACAAAGCTCGCCAAAGTTGTAGCGAAGCTCACCCAAGCAGCACCAAGCTTCTCCTAATAGCCGACGTGGGCAGTGTCATCCATTCTGGCGAAGTTTGCTCATAGTCATTATTGATGGACTTTGCATGTGACCATTATTGGCGAACCTCACCCATGGCTGTTATTGGCGACCTCGCCCATAACCATTTTCACAAGCTACTTTTAAGAAAACGGTTCAACCTATTAAGTCACCCATTTAAGGAGAGTTAAGCGAAGTTAATGACCACTAACTCACCTATTTAAGGGGAGTTAAGGCCCACTAACTCACTCACTTAATGCTCCCAAGCCTATAAGTAGGCATGATCAACATGAAGCAAAAGGGGTATGAGGGCACAGGGGGGTGAAGGAAAAGGGCTTGGGGCTAATATTATCTTGGCTAGACACTTTGTCATTGAGAAAAGAGAGAGAGATTCAGAGGCTTCATTGACAAAAAGCCCATCTCTCCTCCATTCTCATTGATCTTCATAGATCATTATCATCGGCTAATCATTTAGCCCAATCAACGATCCTTGTTAGAAAGGATCCATTCTCTTCTGTTAGTCATCTAGCTTAATCAACAGTTCTTGTGAGAAAGAATCTGTTAATATCTCCTTATCTAGGGAAAACTGTACTATCTTCTGAGAGATTAAAGATCATCAATCAAAGAAAGACCCATTGTCTTGGTCAGACTATCAATAGAGTACAAGATCGACGCTCCATCGACACTTAGAAAGAACCTAAGAAAATATAAAGTTTTCCTTTGTTTTATTGTAATCTGTGTCAATTGCAATAAAAAAGACCTGAAACAAGACCCTAATTGATTCTCCAGTGCAAGTATTGAAGAAGGTTCTCTACACAAAAAATGGCATGAGGTGCGAGGTTGGGTAGAGAAACGAATCAAGATGGTAGGAAAGGATAACATGCTTGTTTTGGATGATGTTTATTTAATTTTGAAAGTCGAACAAAATTGGCTGAAATCATTATGGGTGCTTGACTCGAAAGGTTACCAAACTCAAGTGCATAAGGGAGCCATTATCATATACCATGGAAAGAACTCTTTCTTTGTAGGAAAGACAGCAATTTATTTCCAAGCAATTGGAACTTCGTTTGTTTCCATTGCTATTAGTCTGGATATTAAATATGCCCTTTTATCACTATTGAATCCTTCATGTGTTCACATTATTTGCTAGGTTTTCTTGTTTTAATTATGAATTAAATTTTAAGCTAGGGCTACGGTGTAGCCAATCCATGATTATGTAGTTTTCATTTGATTCTTATGATTTTCAAGACAATTTAATTCATGTTGAGCATGCATTACTGTTCTTAATGCTTTTAAAACATCGATCACCTTTTGAATGTTTTACTGTGCAAAGATGAGACCGAGAGGGGAATTTATGTAAAAGCCTCTTGCAATGCTTACCATGAATTGAATGAAATACAGAGATGTACAAACATCATTCATGTAGTAGTGATAGGTGGATTCTAAGGTTTCTGCTTAATCTAGCGTTTGTCGTAGAACTTAATGCACTTTTATCTATTTTAATCCTCTTACAAGAGGTGGTTAAAGCGATGAAGCTCATTGATGAATCAGGCGGCGAATGAAAGCTAGGATCCATGGAGGCTGCTGGACTGATGAAGAGAAAATTTCCTATTAAGAAGGTTACTAGAAAAAGAAATGAAAAGTCAAATGTAATTCGTCGGTGCAAGGAAAGAAAATCAAGGTGATTGTTGTCTATTTCTATCCTTGAAGAGTCCCGACCGTTCACTCAATCAGAACTTTCTCATAGAATTTCTCTTATATCTCAACTCTTTGGCATTTCCAAAGCAGAGGAAGTCTATTGGCGTCAGCATTCAAAAATCCATTGGCTTCGGGTGGGAGATTCAAATTCTCCCTTCTTCCATTAATCTGCTTCGGTTCATAGGCGTCATAATTTCATTCCGTCACTTATGCATAATGATATCCTTCTTACTTCTCAGTCAGATATCCAAGAGTCCTTCCTCTCATAATTTTCCTCTCTCTTCAAAGTTCAATCTCCATCCTCCTTTGAGATTGATTGAGAGGCTCTGTATCCTCATAATCTGGATTCCCTCTCAATGCTTGATATACCTTTTACCAAAGGAAGAGATTAAGATAGCAGTCTTCTCTCTCCATCCAGACGAATCCCCTGGTCTTGATGGGTTCCCTATTCTTTTTTACCTATTCTTTTGGGATACTATTAAAGAGAACATGTTTGGTTTCTTTATCAGTTTATATTAGTACCCTACTTCCCTTCATTCCATCAATTTTTCCTATATTACTCTTATCCCTAAAGTTGATGGAGCTAATTGTGTTAAGGATTTTAGACCTATTAGCCTTTTTAATGGTCTTTTTAAAATCTTCACTAAATTCTTAGCTAACAGATTAGCTCCCCTTCTTTCCAACCTGGTTGACCATACCCAATCAGCTTTCCAAGCAGTCAAGTCAACTCTTGATTTGATAATTCTAGCCAGTGAAATGATTCACAACTACTGTTCTACGAGAAAGAAAATCTGTATCTTCAAAATAGTTTTCATAAAAGATTTTGATTGTGTGAGCTGGTCCTTCCTTCTCTCTATTTTAAAAGCTAGAGGTTTTGGTACTTGTTGGTGTTCTTGGGTTGAGCATTCTCTCAGTTCGACAAAATCATATCTATCCATGTTAATAGCTCACCATCCAAAGTTTTCCCTTGTGGTCATGGTCTCAAACAGGATGATCCTCTTTCTCCTATGCTTTTCATCTTGGTCGCTGATGTCCTTAACAAGATGTTCTTAAATAGTGTTAATGCAGGGGACCTCTCTAAACTCCATCTCAAAGGCCCCCTTAACTCCATTAGATCACTGCAATTTGCAGATGAAACTTTGATTTTCTGTAGCGCAACCCCATCAGATATCTCTACCCTTACAATAATTTTTTTACATCTTTGAGGACATTTCTGGTTTGGGTATTAACTATGCCAAAACCTCTCTTTACTCTTGTGGTAAGAACACAAACATAGGTGCTTCTTATGCCAACTTAATGAGATGTTCCCTTGAATCCTTTCCTTTTAAATATCTGGTCTTCCTCTTAAGATGGGCTCCTTTACCACATCAAATTGGAAACCACTTCTTGATTCATTCTCTCGTAAGCTCTCGCTTTGGAAAAGTAAACATCTATCTTTTGGAGGTAGATTAACCTTGGTGAACTATGTTTCGTCATCCTTACCCTTATCTTATATGTCCTCCTTCAAGTTACCAGGTTGGGTGATCAAATCTATAGATAAAGTGCGTCGTAAGTTTTTTTGGGGAGGACTTTCTTCAGATAATAAAAGCAAAGCTTTGGTCAATTGGTCGTTGGTCTGCAAATCTAAAAAAGAAGGAGGTCTAGGTGTTCTCAATTTAGTGAACTTCAATTATGCTTTATTATCTAAATGGGTTTGGAAAGTTCTGAGACATGATTCTTATGTAGGAAATACTATTTCTTCTCTTTATAATCTCCAAAATGCCACCCTTATTAGTACACCACCTACTTCTAGATCATTATCTAAATTTTGGCATGATGCTGCAGAAGCAGCAGACCATCTTTTCCTAAGGTGTATATATGCTCGGGATATCTAGAATCTCTTCCTGCCTAAATTTGGTATTATTTCTCTTCTGGAAGATCTTTCTCAACTGATAAACTCTAAAGGTCATTTCATCAGGGACAAAGATTGTTCTATACTGTGGTCTATCCTCTTGCCAACACTATGTTGGTGTCTATGGCGGGAATGAAATAACAAAGTTTTTAACAATGAGATTAGGGATTCAAGTAAGACGGCAGCTAACGTTGCCTATTTCCTGTGTTTCTTGGCAGGTAATTCTCGACAAAAGATAGCTGCAAATTTGAAAGCAATTATTCAGGACAAAGGGATAGAGGAGCTCCTGAGCAGTAGTGACGAAAACAGTTGAGTGGTGTGGATACTTAGCCTCTTCAGTTTGGACGTTGTGTCTTCTCTTGGATGATCTGTGGACCTTGGCTATTTGGTTTCTATGTTATTACTTCTTTTGTAAGCTAATGATTTTCCAGCAGTTAGTTTTTTTATATATAAATTTTGATACTTTTACCATGTTAGATTATGGGGATTAGATTGTCAAAAGGGGTGACGGCCATGGTCCTCACCTTCTATCCTTTCTAATTTACATACTCTTTCTTTTGGTTCTTACCTGTATATCTTGGTTTTAATATACATCTTTTGAATAGGGCTTCTCGCTCTATTTTAAACTTCAAAAAAAATATTTATCCATTATAATTGGGTTAATAATAATGTTATGTCATGTCCCGTGACCTAAATGGCATGTTACACTGGCAAACCACGTTGACAATCAATTCACTAAAATAACATGTTTAGCCTATTAACTTAAACTTATTTTATTATTTCGTCAAAAATAATCAGAAAAGATTAAAGTGGAAATAAACCAACAATTTGAAAATAGATTATTACTTTTATTATAATAAAATATAATATAATATAATAAATTCTATAAAATATATTATATTAGTTATCACAATATATTTTAATATATTTTAATATATTTATCCATTAAATTAATATTTATAAATTATCAGATATTATTTTATTACAATATAATATAGTAATAACATATAGTATATTATTAATTAATTAATAATTAATAATATATAATAATATATTAATTATTATACTGAAATTACTAATATTTTTTATAATGTAATATACTAATTCAAATTAAATAAAGTAAAGTGAAAATATATCATTATAAGTTTATCATAATGATACAGTATAATAAAATATAATAAAACATAACATATTATACTATCTTAAATATATATCATATTAATTAAAAGCATTATATCCAAGAAATATATTACACTAACTACAATTTATAATAATATTTTAAAATGTACAGTAATATAATATATTTTAATATCATATCTTATAATATAATATAATATATTTTATTTAAATTAATTATTAATATTATAGTAATTATCATAAAAATATTAATTAATAGCATTGAATATATTTTCTTTGCATATAGTAATTGTAATAAAATATATTAAAATAATATTCTATAGCATATTATAACATTTTATAATATATTATATTAAGCATTGTTTATATATAGTATTAATCATAGTATAACAGCATTGTTTATATATAGTATAAATCATAGTATAATATAATATATTAATTATATTAACCATTAAAGTTACTAACCTCAAAACACCTCAAAAAAAACTCAAAGCACACGAAAGATGCTTTGAGATAAGTATTTGCTTTTTGCTTTTTGGTCATAAGTGTTTTGAGTTTCTCATGAAGACACCCTGGTTTCCAAGTGCATGGTGTGTTTGCTTTGGCAAAAATACCATGGAAACAAAGAAATTACCATAATTGCCAAACGCTTCCTAACAAATCAAATAATCAAGGTTCGTTAACGAAACGCATAGTTGATGCAGTTAAAAAGGATTTATATACAGAATCACCAAGTAAGTCACATAAGGGTGATGGTGAACGTTAGACTCTAAAAAGAGTTTAAAATATTTTTTGATCCTCGTATAGCACACAAATATCTCAACTGATGAAAGACAAATTATATTAACGGTTTACGTCCAAAATTAGATCATCACATCATTTTAGTCGCCTCTTGCTCTTGTTTAGAGTCACGTAACTAGAGTTTTCAACTTATTCTACTAGGCTATACATACTCTACGTGAAATTAGCTTTTAGGCAAGAAAGGGTTAGATATTTAATGAAATTCACTATAACACGTGTTTGTGTGAGGTTCAAACTACAAGATCTGATCTGACAAGCAAAGATCTCCATTAGAACACTGATATGAACTTATAAGTGAAAAATCTAAGGTATCTTGTAAATAATAAAGTAAAGATGAGATTTGTGCCTCAATATTCTAACATTCATCGAGGGTATACTTAATAAAAGACATCATAGTGATTCATCAATGATCAATTCCACCTATGCATGTATGAAAAATCGGTTATACGGTTACAACACGAATTTAGAATTGATACACATCGAAGGGAATTCATGGAATAGATAATAAACAATTTGCGACTTATAATTGCGCATGTGATATTATAGTCAAAAAAAGGAGGAAGTAGGGTATTTTCGTTGTATATCTATCATTTTAGATTCTGCCGAATGATTAGGATGATCTGATAAATCTCTGCCAAAAGCTTCAATGTTTTTCCCTTGAGCCAAGATCCGAGCTTTTTTTCATTACGGAGGAAGAAGGAACACCATGATAGGGGCGGATTTAGCATGGGGGCAGTGGGGGCAATTGCCCCCACTGACCCCCAACATTTTTTTTAGTATTAGGTCCAAAAAAAATTTCAAAACCACATACCCGAACTGTTTGGTGTAAAAAACCTTCTTCTGTATTTGTATTGTCGTTTGTTTACAAATCAAGAATTGCTTTTTACAACAGAAGCGAAGGGTAGGCCCTTCTTGTTTTTAACGTGGGT
>JBAKGM010000365.1:26782592-26792861 GCA_037177215.1 Asparagus racemosus | reverse complement strand
AAGAACCTCCCCCAAAACAATTCATACTATTTTTTGATGGAATTTTTGCATATATACCCCTTCAGATAATTCATATTTGAAAAATCTATCCCCCAAATCTTGATATTTGCAAAACTGCCACCCCCCACCTCAAAATATATATCCCTCACATAGAATATTCTACTCCCACACTTAAATGTGTTAGATTTCAAACAGTAGAATGATGTATTGACCATTCTACCCCTCTCTGAATCAACAAAATAAGGACCAACTAGTTTCTCCATCCCTTGATCTATCAAATTGAGAGAACTCTGTGTACTGTTGTTTCCCATTCTACTCAGAGTCAATGAGTATCATGGATCTCGGATTAGGATTAAACTCCATCATCAAAACCTTGTGATCTATAAAGAAGCAACACACGCACACATCAGCAATCTGCAGATCAGTGTGCACTATAGTGGGTTGCAAATTTCATCGAGGATTGCAAATTTCATTGAGGAAAATTTACAAATTCTGGATGTGCGTCTTTTAATATTTTAGTCAGAAACAGGTTATCTTATTCCTAAAGATTAAGAAGAAAAAGAGATTAGGTAGAAGTGAGGAGAAACATGGTGTTTTGTTGGTTTTAAAGATGGAGAAGAAGGCACATTTGTTTTTCTAGATAGGAATTGATGCGGGACAATCATGGATCATCCATCAAAAGATTTTAAGATCTATTAGAATAATTTTAATTTTAGTAATATCTAATTTGATTTCATGTAATTTTTTTTTAGTTAAGATTTCTTTAGAATTTGATTTTGAAATTTCTTTCTATTTTAGCTAGGATTTTATTTGATTGTATCTTTTAGTTTTGTTAGGTTTTGATTTGATTAGGATATTTATTTACTTTTTTAGGTGTTTAGTTGCTTTTTTCTATAAATAAGAGATGTAATCATCCATGAGGAATAGACATTGATGAGTTTGAGAATTCTCTCTAGAGCATGTAAGGTGTTCTTTGGCATGTGATTTGCCTTTTTTCCTTTAGGGTGTGAAGCCCTTGGGTGTGAAGCCCCTAGGTGTGAGACCTAGTTATTTATTTAAAATTTCTCTACTTTGAACCCTAGCCATCCGATCTCAACTACAAACCCAAAAAAAGAAAAAGTTACAATGTCTACCATCGCCGACTCTCCGCCGATCGTCCCTTAATGAGTTATGATCCCTCGTCGCCAAGGTCTTACAACACGGCTCTGAAAAGCTATCAACGACTGAAAAATCTACCGTCTCCCCTTTCAGATCCCCTTCAGATTCGAGCACCACCAAAACTCACAGTATCGAGAATCTTATGATTTCCCATCGGATCCGGGTTGGCGTTGAAGGCAATACATTCGGAAGCCATCTACTTTCAGACCAGAGACCTCGCGTCGCTCCCCATCAAGAATATAATTAAAACTACTTAATTAAGAAATGGAATATCAGTAATTGTTTTTTAACTTTTCCTTATCAAACAGAACTTTAGAGAATATAACGGGTATACTTCCTAACAAAATAAATACGGGGTAGAAAAACTCTGTGAGGGAGTTGAGGGATAAATTTGCAAATATCAACATTTGACAGGGCAATTTTGCAAAAACAAATGATTTTACAAGTTATATGTGCAAAAAACCCCATTTGTGATTCTTCGATGCCATGTTTTTGCAAGGATGAGCTCCATTTCTTTTAGAATGAATAGGGTAGAAATCTAACAAAATTAGCAGCTATTTGCATAGATAAGTCCTGAATTGAAACAACTTGTTTTATTAGACGTCTTACTTCTTTAAAATTACATATACGCATCGATAATTGCATGGTTCATGTAAGAAAATACTCTCTGATTTTCAGTAATACATTTAAGTAGAAATATACCAAACAAGGGTGTATGAATTTAGGGAAAAAAAGAAGTGATCTTGATGGTCAAGGTATATATGCAAGAAATATCTGAGGGTGCCAAACTAAAATCCTATAGAAGATCAAAATTTTCCATAAATGCATTATATGCATATTTTGATATGTATGTAACATACGCGATAAATGAAAATATTTAATTCATATTAAAAGGCGCTGGTGCAGCAAACAAATAATTCTCCAACTTTGTAAGAAGTACTTCAGGTAAAACGTGACCAAATCAAGTTAACATGAACTACGTCAGCAAGAAAACCAGAACCTTAATGCTAAATCAGAAAGATATCTTTACAAAAAAAACTAAATCTAGTTGCAGAGAAAGAAAAACCAAAACACAGGTACTTCAGACAAAATGTGACAAAATCATGTTAACAGGAACCACACCAGTGAAAAAATGATAACATTAATGTTAAATTGGTCATAAAGATACCTTACAAATAAACTGAATGATTACTTTGGTGCAAAGAATGAAAAGCCAAAACAAAAGTAAATAATCAAAAAGGAATGATAAGAACCTGCAGCACTTGTCACAGAAGAACTTGTCCTCAGCATTTAAAGTCTCAGTTGAGCTAAAGTTTTTGAGACAGCTCGTGATTGAACTGTTTTGCTCTATGTCGAGGCTCAAGTCAAAGAATGTTTCATCCCTTGCAGTGACAGTTTCACAGCGCAAACATCTTGTTTCATTGGTCAATATGCCCTACATTAAAAATATCGCACAACATCATCAGATATTGCCATACCCTGCACATTATACACATATCATCAAAAGGGAAGACCAGATTACCTGAAAGTTCTCGTGAACCCATGTAACAAGAGGTTCTTTATGAACACCGTTGGCTTGAGGGCCACATGTACCATTTGCAACCTTGTCTGAAGACTTATCAACTTCAGGGGAACTTTTTGCAGCTTTTGACTCTTTCTCAAGAATGTCAACAAGCACATTCAGCAAAAAATTTAGAAACTCGTGAGCATCCTGCAAAACATACACCCATATGAAAGAGATTGATCAGCTTCAACTCCAAGACAAGTTATCTGATAACTTTACAAAAGAAGCAGCACCAACAACTAGGCAATGGTTCATGCTGCACCATCCCAGTGCTAATTATTATACGAATATGGTGCAGAATAATGAGTGTGCAATCCTATGTCTGAGGTAAAACGCATGTATAATTACATACATCTTTCTTAGATGGAATAATTCATGAGCCAATTAATCAAAGAATCTAGAGGATACAAGATAGTGTGCAGCAATTCATGGATTCTCACCAAAACACTACAGATATACTGAGGGTAAGCTTATCTACATATATTGCAGAGCTAGCTGTAAAAAGATGAACTTTGAAAGGTGTATGATCTGCTGGCTTTCCCACAAGACAACTGCTTAGCATTTTTATGAATTTTGCGAGAACATAAGGTGGATAATATTATCTGTTGATGACATAGTAATAGGTAATGAGAGCAGTGAAGTGATTATCTATAACAGAGAAAGGTGACGAGAAACTCTTCAATCTAAAGGATTAGAATTACTAGAACAAAAATCTGGCAAGGGTATAAGGCTCCCCATCATGCATCTGAGTCTGCAGAATAAATGGAATGCAAGTTTAGTACAATTATAAAAATAAAGAGTATAGTACATATTCAAGGTCAAGAAATACCAAGAGGCAATCATTTTCATTGTCCAGGATCAATTATTCGCAAAGATGATTAGATGAGGATTATGTGGTTCATCTAATCAAATCACGATGGTTAAAAGTGGAGTACTCCCAGAGTCCTATGTGATTGTAGAAAACCATTGAAATTGATGAAACAATTTTATAGAAAAATTATAAGATCCACAATGATTTATGGATCTGAAATTTGAGCAATTAAGAGACAACATGTGTGAAATATGAGCGCAGCATAAATGAGACTGTTATCATGGAGGTGTGAATATCACAAAGTCATTGGATAAGAAATGAGTGTGTTTGTAGGACATTAGAGGTTGCTACTATTTAGGATAAGTGAGAAATAAATGTTTTAGATGGTTTAGCCATGTGCAATAGAGACCATTGACTGCACTAATTAGGAGAAGTGATAAGATTTTAATTAATCGAGAAAGAAAATTTAGAGGTGGGCTAATAGAACTTGGTCTGAAACTACTAAGAAGAATACGATAATGATTAACTAGGTTCAAGGAGAGAGCCCTCAACAAAAGTGAGTGGAAGAGTAAGATTCATGTGCCTGAACCCAAAAAATTAGGATAAAGGCTTTGTTTATTGACATTGTTGTTGTTCAGAGAAGACCATAGCCTATCAATGTTATATATTAGTAAAGAAGGGGCAGCATATCTCAAAGTTTATATTACTTCTTCCTACTTGAAAAAGTTCAACCAACAGGAGCTCTAGGAAACACAGAAACTCAATCATTTTCTGCTTTAGACATAACCTCCAAACGAATAACAGAATAAAATAATGCCTTGTGACTCATCAGGCCTCAGGATCTCAAAACCACAAGGAGATGTCAGTGTTTTAAAGCAAAAGGAGACATCAAAACAACAAGGTCCATATGACCTGAGGCGAGAGGCACCGAGAAAGGCGATTGCCTGAGTGAAGCAAGGGGTTAAGTATTCATAAAAATCACCATGTAAATAGTGTGCAATTAAAAATAATAGTAATAAATCATAACCCGAAATAGATGATAACAACAAAATGTCTGATGTCATAAACAATGATAGCCAACAAAACATAAATTATTGAAATAAAGTAGCAATCATGAAGTATCAATGCTATTAATTGCTGACATACACTGTTTAAGTGATAAATTTTGAACTTTCATTTCAACATTTGATGTGTTCTTAAAATGCTAGCATAGGCATATTACTACAAAAAATAATCAGGTAAAGGCAAAATGCTTTTAAAACAGTGAGGGATGTTAAAGTACCTGGTGCATGTAACTTCGAAATGCTTCATTTTCCTTCTTTACTCGCTGTACAAATCTCTTTGGAGCAATAACACCAGTTTTCTTCTTCTGAGAGCTTATCTGCATCAGGAAATGCCCCAGTTAACCCATGAAAAACATGTACCTAAGAACAGAGTGATTAAATACAATATCAAAATAAGTTCAATCCTATTAAAGATGAGGCATTAAGGAAAATCTACTCTAGGACACTTGCCCGTCGAGCCCAGTAGACAATCCAGATTCTTAAGTATGTTACATTATGAATTGAAAACTGTTATTAAGCAAAGGAACTATTTGCAAGCTTTGGTGGATGATGCTAGCCTATAATGATACTATCTAATATCAGGAGTCTTGGGAGTCCAAATAGTAATATCCCTGCCTATGTGACTTCTAAACATAGGTCATGGAAGGAGGTCCTAAGATTACCTGGCGACGGGACATTGAGCAGATCATGAAAAATGTACTTTCATAAACATGCTCAAAATTTACAAGCTATACATCAAAAGATATTAATTTGAAGATTCATTCGCAAATTCAAACGTACGTCGCAAGTATATTTTTCCAACAAAATCCAAAAACGCTTCCGAAAAATCACATTATTCTAAGCAAAGGCCTCTAGATATTTTTGCCTGCCATGTTCTGTCATAATTTAGATTAAGTCATGTATGTGAATACTGATATTAATATACATAGCTAAAAGAATAACAATGGTTACACTGATCTCTTAAGCATTTCACCTGCTATGTCGCAAGAAATTAAAATAAGAATTCAAATATAAATTGAATCCAAAAACGCTTGATTGAACATCTGCACTTAAACCCCTCTCACTTATTTTATTCCCAAAAAAGAGCCTTTCCAACTCATTTCTGAGAAATGCCAAAACATAAATGTTGCCAAACAGAAGAAATGGAAAGGGCATTCAGAAACCACATTCCATGGTCGGAGTGGAAACCCTTTTCTGTGGTTTCCACCCCCAACCAAACAGCCCCTTGGCGCAACCAATAAGAGTTCAGAATTCAGATATCATAAGACAAGATTTGTTTTTAATAACAGAATTAGAGCATCTATATTACTTAAGAAATCAAGGGTTGTTCAAACAAATAGCTAGCAGGGAAACTATAGTTCAGAAGATTGAAAAGCATGTGTCTAGTACTTTGAAGCATGGGGATACAGGCATTTACGGACACGACGATATAACAAACATTGAAAATATATTGAAAAAGGTTGTTTAGGAATAAACATTTTATTTGTGCAATATAAATGCAAATATACACAAGGAAACGGATATGAGAGGATCGGGCTATACAACACATATAGTTCAGAAGATTGAAAAGTATGACTATAGTTCAGAAGATTGAAAAGTATGTGTCTAGTACTTTGACGCATGGGGATACTGGCATTATATGATACGGACACGACGATATAACAAACATTGAAAAGATATTGAAAAAGGTTGTTTAGGAATATACATTTTATTTGTGCAATATAAATGCAAATATACACAAGGAAATGGATATGAGAGGATGGGGCTATACAACACATATAAGGCAAATCCTAAAATTTACATGTAGTGGGTACAATAATAACAAATTATATATTTCTGTTCGCTCTCTGAATAGTAATACTTTCTATAGGAACTGAAGAACATCATAAAAAAACAATGCAAGATCAAAATAGAATAGTAAAGCCATCAGTAACAAATTTGATTTTAGTGTTAGATACATATATGTCACATATGATACATTTATTTAGAACATGCTACAAATCTTAGGATATATCAAAAGGAGCATTCATATCCATCAAGCATCAAAGTGTCCACATATCAGACATGTGCTTTATATCGATACATCTCCTGCGTAGATCGGTGCTACATAGGTGTAAATTATTCATTCAGTTTAGGAGTTAAATGTTAGTTCGGGCTTCATAAACACAAGAATTTAAAATTTAGTTGCAGATGACAACATCAAGTTGACCAAACAAGTTCTAGTAAGTTATCGAGAAGCGTAGCAACAGGCACTGCCAATTTTGTGTGTAAAAAAGTGATGAACATTTTTACTTATGATTTCTAGATAGGAGAATAAAGCTGCAGCAGATACATCAAACAACAATGACCCTAAAGAATTCTCATACCTGAGTAAATAGATCTGCCAAACATGTCAAAAGGTTTTCCTCGGAATCTGCCACATTCTTGTTATTTGCATAATACTCTAATAACTGTTCTCGGAAAGGAACACAGAAGTAGAGTGCCTGCAAAAAACATAAAGTTATCCCTCTAAACTGTATGAAAAATTATCAAATCGAATAAAGTCATACCCTCTAAAAATAAAGCTCCCTGGGATGTCATTACACGACAACGTTACATAAATAATTTGTGATTAGAAGTAATCTGAAGGGTACTCTTGCATGGAGGATAGTGGAAAGCTGATTATAACAAAATTAAAGAAATGATGAAGATTATTCATTTTGATTAAGGTAACAATTAGCCACTAAACATTTATAGCAATCCTTTGAAAATGACCAGGTATCATACATAAATTCTATAACTATCATAAAATGATTAATAGCAGATTATCCTAGAAGAATACAAGAAACGACCATTTTAGATCATAATTTTTCTTTCCTCAAGAATAAAACAACAGCAATTGAAGGTCCAATGACAAAGTCAACCCTACAGTTGCGTCATATATAAATTTAATGGGAAAGAGCTTGTAGTACCTTATACTTACAGATAAGATATATAGCATGTCCAAATGACGTTAGTGTACATTGAACAATATTGAAGTCTGATTGATTTCTGAATAACAAGGTTCTGAAAGACAGGATATGCAAGAAAAACACAGCACCACTCGCCCTATGTTGCATAGACATGGGTACCACTATGGATGCCCGTACGGGCATGACAAATTTTTGAAAGATACGGTATGAGACACTGACATATACATATATTGAACTATAATTTACATAAGATCAATAATATTTTTTCATTCACACATTATGAGAATTAAATTCCTATAACATTTTATGTTTCTTTTATTATATATAGAATAAAATTTGGAATTGAAATCATAGTCCTGAACTAAGCCTGGAATGAAACGACCTGACCTATGCCTAACAAGTTTTAGAAAGTGAATGTGCAGCTTATCCCAAAAAGTCTATCACGAGTGTTTTAAATTAAAACATGTATTATATAACTGAGTATATATATGTGCATAATCAAGGAGTGTCAATGTTCAATATGGGTATGTAACATGATAGAAGTACCCAAGGAGTGTCCGAGTGTTGGCGACCGATATGTATGTATTATATAACTGAGTACATGTCTGAAGAAATATATGTGCATATTCAAGGAGTGTCAATGTTCAATATGGGTATGTAACATGATAGAAGTACCCAAGGAGTGTCCGAGTGTCGGTGACTGATTTGCATCAGGTACAGGTACCACTTCATGATAGAAGTACCCAGGTACATTGTTTTAAGCATCCCCAATATGGTCCATATATCGGCCGATATATCCTTTTATAAAGCTTCCAGCAAAATGATATTGTCTCAATATTCTTTACCACTTTTTAGCAATTCTTGGGGATATATCATCAATATGGCTGATATCTTGGCCGATATATCCTTTCCTAAGAGGTACTGCAAAACGATATTGTCTCATTATCTTTTACCACTTTTTAGTAATTTTTGGGGATACATCCCTGACATGGCCAATATATCAGCCGATGTCATTTTATATGGCTCGCCTCAAAACAGTATAGTTCTGCAAAATTTTTAATGTTTTCAACATATTCTACCCCTATGAAGTTTTGTCGCAAATTTGAGTAGGCTCTTTTCCTAATATATATTAGTTACATTTTTGTATGATAAGATTTCATTAAATATGTTTAGATTATATTTTAGGATATTATATTATCTATGCATATTATCATCCAATATGGCACTCCAATATTTACTACATATCCCTAATATCTTATATTTAAAACCTCGCCCAAGTAATATAGACTAAACCTCAAACCTCTCCTTATATCCTTTCGCTTGAAAATTTTGCAACTTAATATTTCAATATAGCAAATATATTCCTGAAAAAAGGGCAATGCAAGCATTTGCTTTTATTGTCCCTAGTTGTGATGGTGCTCCTATGAGTTCTCAATAACAAATGTGAAGCTCATAATCAGAGTGGAAAAGTAATGAAAGATGAACTAATGAAACTGGTACCTCAAAGTAGGGCCTGAACCTATCCAAACAAAATTTAGAACAATAGCAGGAATTAACCTGATCAAATTAGCAACAACAAAAACAAAAAGAAACAATAAACCTCAGAAAAAGGGGGTAGAACTTCCAACTTATGAAGTACCACACGTTGTTTGATTTCCAAGGGTCAAAACTGATTCTCTCAAGAAACACCAAACCGTACAATCTCTAACTAAATTTCCAGACTTATCCATCAAGGTAATGCAAAGGTGATTGTGGTCTGAGCTTAAAAGTTAACTAGTAATCACAAAACAAAATTTCCGCAAGCACAAATAATTTGTCCCTGAAGTTGTCAAAAATTCTAACTGATCCCAAATTCCAAATACTAACTATTGCGTGAACAAATCAAACTAAATTTCGAGATACTCATCTCAATTCCATAACGATGTTGAATAAGCTAAAAGCAAGTACATCAGGCTCGGGCTCAAGATTCAAATCTTTAATCAAAGGATCAAAAAGGACCAACCAACCTGCAACACGCTGTTACAATAGCAAGTGTTTCCGAAATTCTCAAGGCCAAAATATCTTTCTCCTTCAGGAAATTGATCGCCGAGAGCCTTTTCCAGCTTCGAACCCGTAGCTCCCATTACCGTTTCACACTTTCCACCCAAAACCCTAACCCTTGCTCCTAATTCTCTGATCTAAGTTTGAGAAATCGACGCGAATTATGGTTTCTAGGGTTTGAAATGAAACATTTTTGTTGAAGGAAAGAAACAGGAAGAAGATGATGAGAGAATTGATCCTAATAAGAGGAGAGTCGAGAAATGGAGTATTTTTTTTAGAGAAGATCGGGAACGTTGATTTTGAGGAGATTTGAAGATTGGACGGCTGTTATTTTAATGGTTGAGATGGAGTGGGAGAAGTACGTGGCATTGCTTTATTTGCTGAATTTTGTTGGAGTTAAATGGAGGTTGATTATCAAAGTTTGACAATTTATTAATTGCTCTTAGATACCCTATAGTTACCCCACTTTGCACTTATATACCCTCACTTGTTTTTTGGCAGCACTTATAAATAGGAGGTGCAGATGGTCAGATATGATACTTATCATATCCGTATTTGTTTATCAATCACGGAATAAAGATATGGACATGCATCGATAAGAAAAATTCATATTCACATCCGCTAAAAATTGAATACTAATACGAATATGCATGCCGATATAAAAGAGGATACAAAACGAAT
>JBAKGM010000365.1:26756603-26782492 GCA_037177215.1 Asparagus racemosus | reverse complement strand
AAATTGGCATTTATTCGGATTAGATTAGCAAATTGCACATTATTGTTAGATTACCCTATTCACCCCACCCCCCTCTAGGGTAATTTCATGTTTGACCCAGACCCATTCGTTTGTCGACCGCTTAGAGGGGCCGTCAATCACTTGAGGCTGGAGCCTCTGCATCAGTATGGATCTTAGATCCGCCTCGTAGCGGATTCCATCCGTGGATTGCATGGCCTTGGCGAACCTGCGTGCCATGCTCTGTCGTTGCCTCTGTCGTGCTCGCTTGGAGAGCGGGGGCACGCCATCAGCAGTCATCTCAGGCGTCAGGGGAACTTGGGCTGCGGGCGCTGAGGAAATTTTACCGCTATCGGCGACAGCGGGGTTGGATTCGTCATCCTGGGACTCTACATCTGAGGCCCAACGGATTCTCCTTGCAGCAGAGATCTTCTTGGAGCGATGGAGAGAAGTGGATCTGGAGGAGGAGGAGGAGGAGAGATGCTCCTCAAACTTCTGTTGGTCGAATTCGAACTCGACCTCCTCTTCCATCGAGATCGGGATCCGCGGTTGTGACATTACGACCTCAGATCTGAGGCCGGTAGCTCCCACTGTGGTCGCCAGCTTGTTCGCGAGAAAAGTTGTTCCAATTGTCATTGATTTGAATCTGTTACAAGCTTCAGTCGCCTACAATAGAAATTCAAAAAATCATCTTTTTATAAGGCTTACATTGAAAAACCAAAAAGATTACAACTTTTGACCCTTAATGAACAAACGCGGGATCTGTTTATCAGATCCTCGCTTGCGTGGGTGTCTTTGTCTATCTGTGGACCGCCACGTAATTCGATCTAGATGCTAGATCTATAGATCTGAGGTATTTAATTTACGAAGGAAATAAAGTACCGACGAGGATCAACTCACGAAAGGGATGATCGCCGGAGTGGGTGAAATCGACAAAGTGAAGTCACGCACTAGACCCTGAGATTAAGACGAAGCTTAATCTAGAGGGTAGAACCATAAATCTGATCTAGATCGATGTAGATCTGGTCTAGATTCTCTTCCTCGCTGCATAGATCTGATGTGAAAGGAGTTCTTCACTTGCACGGGATCTGGATCTGGCCTTTTTGATCTTGCAGACACTCGGATCTGTGCAAAAGCTCTCATAGATCTCGCCTGAGAATTCCTCAGAGGACAAAAATTTCCAACCATCACAACTGAGACCTCCCTCTCTATTTATAGGAGAGAGGGGGGTGTTTGGCGAGCCGAGACACCAAATGGTGTCTCAGCCTTAGCCGAGATGCTATTTGGCCTCGTTCTGGATTTTCTCCGAGATCGATTTCCTTTGGTCGCATCACCGTTGTGCTGAGTCCGTGTCCAATTGATCTTGTCACTAAATCGGAACTCGATCGGTCCAATCCTATCGACGGGTTAAGTCTGGTTGATTCCATCTCATTGACGTCTGAGTCTGGTCGACTCGCCTTGTCGAATCTCGCTGATCTGAAGCTTCGTCGTTGGATTTATTCTATGATACGTCGCTTTATTGACTTGTATGTCTTGCCGACTTTCTTCATGCGTTCGTCGACTCGTTTTATGCATTTTGCGGCATAGTTACATCGTCAGCGGTTCTTGGTCGCATCGTTAGATGGGTCGTCGGTTGTCAACCCACCGTCATGAGTCTCGTTCAGGTACTGATAAGCGATTTTCAACGCCTACACTTCCACTGGGGGAAGTCCCCCTATTAGCTAGTCCCTCGTTTTGGCCCAAGTCCCCACTTCAGACTTGGCCATATAGTATGGGGAGGGCCATCCCGCTGGTGTGAAACCCCACTCTTTATCTCCGGCTGGCTCTTTGCCCTGTCGATGGGGCTCCGGTATCTAATGGCTCAAGGCGCCCGCTCCAGTTTGAGTCTCATCCCTGCCAGGAGTCGACTCTGAGACAGCCCCATACTTAACCTCAATGGGCTAGGGAGAGATTTCCTCTCCCGAGTCAGACGACCCCATCTCCATTGGATCGGCTAGCATTTCCCCTAATTGCTTAGCCCCTCTCAGACCGCGAGTGGTTTTCTTCCACCACTTCCTACGGAGACCTTGGGCGGCACATAGGATAGCCCCCTAGACGTCTCGTTCTGCCTTGGGATGGACGCAACTCCCTCGGGAACTATTCCTGTTCGGGGTCGTATAGCCTGCCTGATTGCCGACCCCTCCTGAGACTCCTGAAAAGATTCTTCAAAGGGAGTCGGCTCAGCCGCGGCCTCCAGGCCTACAACCCTACCAAATGTTAGGTTGTGAGCCCTCGTCTCGTCCCGCTTAGTAGGAGGGATGGACGAGACCCCATGCAGCAGAAGGACCGACTTGTCAAGAAGGGCCCCCATCATGCGTGGTCTAGTGTAAGAAATGATTTTCTCTAACTCCTACCTCTCAGCGGCAGACAAAGGCTTCGGGTCCAGAGTCCCTTTCCTGATCTTGGGCCAACTCGAACAGTCAAGGTTGGAGTCATCTCCCTCTACATAGGCAAACCTCTCCTTCATCCTTTGTTCGATGTGGGCGTGTCAAGAATCACCTTGAACTCTCCAGCTGCCTGGAGATAGTAGTGAGGTACCTTCTGCACCATCACGCATAGCAGATGACTCAGCACATTTATTGACGGGGTGATCCCTAGCCACGAGCAGATGACAACGGAGCCCACCAGCACCGCAACAGAGTCGAGCTTCATCTGCATCGGGGACACTCCCAATGCCTCAAATACTCTCCAAAGGAATGGATGTAGCGTTAACCACAAACCACACTCCAAATGCTTGATATACAAGGGGGCTTTCCCCTAGCTATGATTATATATCATCGCAGATCTCGCCGGCACTGTCAGCTTGAACTCCTTCGGGATGTCAAACTTCGAATGCAATGCCCGCATTTGCGCTGTAGTCACCTTAGAATGAAAGGTATCCAGCTGGCTCAGGCGTTCGGAGTCCATGAAAGACAGTTCGAGAAGACGCTGGAGAATCGTCAGGGATCTGATTCTATGAAATGTTAAGTAAAACTTATTCTTCCGTCGTTTTCGCTCATATAAAGAGGCCCACGAAGAATAGCCCAGCCCCTCATCCTCCCTCTATTTCCAGTTCAACGGTCGGGATCACTTCTCTCGAAACATGAAACGTCGAGCGCAGAGAACGAAGCATCAGCAGTTTAAAGCTATTCGCTGATGTCAGCCACGTCCCATCCCAGGAACCTTCGCGGCCCCTTCCGTATACGTTCTTCTCGACCAAGACCCGAGATTCTGTTTTTGCTCGGACTCAACTCAAAGCCAACTCTAAGCGAAAGGGGCCAACTGTTATGGTCCTAGACATTTTTTCACTGTTAACCATTGAATTTCAGGAGGAAATTCTACGCATAAGATAAGAAAGCGCGCTTAGGCCGCACTGACCAAAATCCTGCAGATGGCTCGAAAGTCTGTATCAGTCGTCCTTCCAGTCAACTACCTTCATAAGGCGACTCAGACAGCAGAGCTAGTCTTCGACCCAGTCGACTACCTTCGTGGACGACGCGAATGGCAGTGTTAGACAGTCACTTGGATGGACGACACGAATGGCGGTGTGAGTCGATCTCTTGCGTGATCGACACCGTCTCCTACTCGATCGACTCGAGCTCCTATCCCCAGATGACGGTTGTACGAAGTTTGGGTCCGACAATGCGTCGATATCGCATTAATTGCATGATCAGTGCCTTAATTCCCCCCATCTTACACGATAATTAAGACACCTCGAACCATTCTGGCTGTGGGCATTACTGATCCCATCCCCATTAATGCCAAGGGAACGGAGCTAACTCCCGCGCCGATCTCTGATCGACACCTGTTAAGACTGTCCGGCGCAGCCTTCTCTACATGTTTCTGTTTAATCATCGAGTCAGCACACGTAGGAATAGGGCTGACTCACATTTTAGCCCAGCACTAGCCATAATGACCTAAATGCCTTCCGACTCCCATATAAATAAAAAATTGGACAATAGACAAAGTAAGTAACCTAATCCAAAGAATTTCTTCATTCTACTTTCAAAGAAAACCCATACTTACTTGATCGTCGGAGGGACCACCGGAGATCCCAACTCCACCCGTCATAGGATTTCCTCTGGAGCGGGAGAGACTATTGAGGAACTGAACCATCAGGCATTAGAAGAGAAAGTAGACTCCACTCACCAAAGCCCTAATCTCACAAAGATTACCAACTGTGTGATCCGAGCATCAACAAGAATATTTTGATGAATATAAGACTACGTGCCCACATGTCATCTTCTAATAGGATAAAAAGACTTGTGGAATCTTATGACATGATATATATCAACTTTTTATGTCTTTATAATATGACGATACATATAATTTTTTGTGCTTTTAAGAACCCTACCAATTTCTCTTCATATATAAATGAGGGGTATCTTGGGAAAAAATAACGGCGTGTAAAAGTATCCAATTCCACTCGCATGTTTAGGGGAACTTCCTCATATGCACATAGGTCATGGAGTTTTGTGCAAAACCCACATAATTCACCCTCAATAACAGTACATTTCCATTGCCCCTACTCGTCTTTCTAAACTACCTCCACCCACAATCGTCTGCATAAACCCAACTACCCTCTCTCTCTCTCTCTCTCTCTAAAGTTCCACCTTCACTCTTTCTCTCTCTAGAGTTTCTCTCTCTGATCGATCGAGGCTCAAACGATGGAGAATTCTTCCATCACCTCCTACGAGAAGCTGGATCGCGCCGCGAACTGGGTCGTCACGAGCGTCGCCTCCGCGTTCTTTGCCTCGCTGGAGCGATTCTCCTGCATCAATCTCAGCACCAGCGACATCGACGACGACGACGAGGCCAATGATCGCTCGCTGATGTTCTCGAAGATCGATGCGATCGATGATGCTGAATCCGATCCCGACAAGTTGTCTCTGGTTTGATTCGATCGACAAAATTTGTTCTTTTTTTGTTGTTAGGGTTGTTTGATGATGATTATTTTTGGTTAATTGTTGCTATGCTTATTGATTTCGGCTTATAATTCTTGAAATATGATTTCTTTTTACTGCCACGTGCAATAGAAAGCCCCCTAACCTACAATAGTTGTTAAATTTGTTAACTTGTGGTGCCTGTGAGAGGATTAAATTTAAATTCACAACTATCCTTATTTTATTTAATGTCTTTTATCATCTCCTCGTAGAATGGGAGTTCATCTTGATCAGGGTCTTGATCAGGGTCTTTGTTGAAAAATTGGATGTAGATGAAGGGGTTTCTTGTAATTTACCCAGAGTTATAATAACATCAGTTTTGTGCTTGGGAGTAGTCTGTGTCTTGGATTATAGATTAGGGACAGGATATGCATGTGTTTGTTACTAACTGCTCCATATTTTGTTGATAAATTCAGAAGCAACTCCATTGGAATGAAGGTTACGGGGTGGTTCCTATGATTGGAAAAGAAAGCGATAGAATCTTGAAACATTGTTGAGCTCGGACTAGTTTAGGTTGCTCTGTATTTTTCATGCTTTATGCTTTTGGTTTTATTCAAGCCTTACTAAGAGTGAACAGCGTTTATAAGGTCATTTGAGGGGCTTTATAGTTGCATGATCAATATAGATTATTCTCTATTGTACAGTCAGATGTTTGAATTCACGAGGTTGATGCTGCTACTTGGTTTGGAAGATCGAGACTATTACTTTATTTGTTTGGGAGTTCGAACATTACCAAAGATCTGTAACCACAGCTGGAGTTGTACAAAGCTCTCGATGTAGCCTTGGTTTATTATGGATTGTTGGACCTACATAATCAAATTAGCAAATCTTCAGTTAGTCTTGGTGTTCTTAGTCTGATATGCTATTTTATAAGTTGTACAATCTTGTTCGTGGAAGGGCAGGATCAAGTTTGTGAGTTGATACATGCTATTCTATCTTTTAGCTAATAAAAGAAAGCTGGCACTTGTCACACAAACTATATTATCTTGCTTTATTTGTCATTATAGCTTCTTTCGTTGTGATATTGGGGCTGTATCATACATGTGGTCTACAAACTCAAAATAGGCACTCCTCCATGTTCTCTTAAATGCTAACAGACCAAAAATTAGTGAAAGGCCAAAGAAAAATCCACACCCTGCACTATTCCGGTACGTCACTGTTTCATCTTTGTCTTCATCGTCTTTCTTGTCTTGAACTTGAGAACCTTCTTCATCTTCACACTTGGTGCTTAGTGGGATTCCACAGAGCGCAGCATTCCCGATATAAATGGATGCATCGGTAAAGGTCTGTAACTGATTACCTGTTGGTATTTCTCCTGTCAAGTTGTTAAATGACAAGTTCAAGTGGCTCAAAAAGTTCAAGTTTGACAGGCTAGGAGGAATTGGACCTGAAATCTTGTTTTTTGATAAATCAAGAGATTCCAACTGCCCCAGTCTTCCTATATTTGCACTTATCTCCCCACTTAGATGATTCACAGATAGATTTAGGCTTTTAAGTCCATAAAGACTTGCCAACTGACCAGGAATATTTCCAGACAAGTAATTATCGGAGAGATCGATCATACTTACTAGAGAGAGAAGTATATCGTACATGATTTCTCTTCCTTTGAAGACTACCAACACATTCTCCTGATATTTAGTTATGTGATCGACTAGAATACTTTCAATTCTCTTTTTGACCAACTTCATGGCACTGAAGTTCCCGAAACTAGGCGGTATGTTTCCTGACAGATTATTGTCGGAGAGATCCAAAATCTGAAGATCTTTTAGATTTGACAGTTGTGGAGGAATGTCTCCATTTAACAAATTTGACCGCAGTCGAAGGATCTTCAAATTGTTCAACTTTTCTCCTACCCATCTTGGTATATTTCCAGTGAACTTGTTTTCACCAAGATCAAGGGTAATTATTCGCTGACATTTCCTCAAAGAAAGCGGGAGTTCACCAGAAAACTTGTTGTTGGCAAGGTGTAATGACCTGAGATTGACCGATGTACAAAGGGAGTCTGGAACACCTCCAGTTAGGTGGTTGTTCTTAACATCTAAAATTAGGAGTTCAGAATCCCAGCTCCAAACATTAGGCAGTTGTCCTGATAGACGATTTTTAGAAAGGTCAAGAATTTTCAATTTTGTGATCTTACAAAGAGACGGAGGAATGCTGCCACTTATATTGTTCATCGAAAGCGAGAGATATTCCAAGTTCGGCATCGCCTCACCAATTTTAGGAGGAATATAGCTCGAGAATGAATTGTTTGATAGATCTAAGTGTATTGTGTTTGAAGGAAAATATGGTATAGAACCCTCAAGGCAGTTGGAACTCAAATCAATATATGCGTATTCCATTTCTTGAAAATTTATCCAAGAAGGTATCTTGCCTCTGAGTTTGTTATCGGAGAGATCTATGAAGTAAAGTTGAGAAGAGAAATTCCAAATCCATTCAGGCACAGTATCTGATATATTTGTATTAGATAACCGAAGGTAAGATAAGTTCTTCTGTGTACGAAGCCATGAAGGAAACTGGGGACCCAATGTTGAAGAGCTCATGAGGAGTGCATTAAGTTGAAAAGGAGGAATCCAGCTTGGGCTTACTTCTAGAGCTAAGGAGTTATAGGAAATATCTAACTCTTTCAATCTACCAAGCCCAGAAAGATGTGCTTCGGTGAGAAAACCCTCCAGAAAATTACCACCGAGGTATAAATATTTCAGCTTCGAAAGCTTTCCAATACTTTCTGGTATAACTCCATCCAAATGATTGCCTCCTAGTTCAAGTTGTTTGAGATTTTTGAACTCCCAAAGCCAATCTGGTATATTTCCAGCAAGCCCACTTTCTTCTATCCGTAAAATTTCCAAACTGTTCTCATTGCACCGGGAAAACATATCTCCAATTTCAACAAACTTTTTGTAAATATCTGTGGAGGACAAAAACAATGTCTTTAGCTTGCACATTTTTCCAAACCCTTTTGAGTTTCCAACGTCAAGTTCCATATTCCCAGAAAGATCGAGGATTTCAAGATTAGTATTGTTGCCAATTTCTTCAGGAATAGTTCCATGAAAATTATTCCCGTCAAGCTGTAAGATGCTGAGGCTAGAAACATTAAAGAGCCATGCCGGTATGCTGGAAGTGATATTGTTAAAAGAAAGTTTAAGTACAGAGAGTGATGTAAAGTTCAAATACTGAGGAGGAGGAGAAATTGTATCAAGGTGGCACGAGGACAAATCGATCTCACCTAAAGAAGGAAGCATATTTAGAGCAAGCAACAAATTATCTTCCTTTTTAAACTCCACAAAGTTCAAAATCAAGTGGTGCAGAGATCGTAGCTGAGATAGCCACCTACAGTTATCAATGTAGAGATAATTGTTGGAAAGATCGAGAAACCATAAACTTGACAGGTTTCCAAGCTGATGAGGCACTTTTCCACCAAAACGAGCATCAGAGAGATCCAAATACTCCAGTTTCTGCAAAGAGCCGATGAACTCAGGAACTTCGTTGGTGTGGAAGTCATTTCCGCTGAGATCCAAGTAATTCAGTTGTGTAAGCGCGATCAAAGATTTGATTTTTTCGACTCCTGGAATTGTGATGTGTAGAGAGTCACTAGGGTTTTGACTTCTTAGGTCTAGACTGACGATATTTCCTGTGATGTTGTCGCAACTAACTCCTGGCCATTTACAGCAGTTATCGTTGATCCAAGAAGAGAGTCTATTACTTGGATCAGCAAACCCTGCTTTGAAATCTAGTAGAGCTTGCTTTTCTGCTTCTTTACAGTGATTCGATGATGCTTCAGTGCATAGGATGGTAAGGGATAGTAGAAAGAGTAGGTGGAGAGAATTAGATGGCATCTTTGAAGAACTAAATGTGCTTGTTTCTTTGGAGTGTAGGTATTGCTTTGAGTTTAGATTAGTAGAATTCTTTGATGTTTACCCTTTTATTCTACACCAAAGCCGGCATCCATACAGGAAAACTTGACATATGGAAACAGGTATATAGAGTTTGGTACTTAAAACTAAGGCATGTAGGAACAAAAGTTTATTTTTATGGTTAAATTGCGGATAGACTCCCTATAGTTCTATTGTTGCAGATAGACCCCTGAGTGATTTCAACAAAAAAAAAAATCTTTTATCCTCAGCAGGTATATTTGTCTATTGGCAATTAACTCTATTTTTTTTATGCTTCATAATAATAAAGAATTTATCCTAAAATTTTG
This sequence comes from Asparagus racemosus, assembly GCA_037177215.1. NCBI lineage: Eukaryota > Viridiplantae > Streptophyta > Magnoliopsida > Asparagales > Asparagaceae > Asparagus > Asparagus racemosus. The sequence goes on along the minus strand of JBAKGM010000365.1, from coordinate 26,773,336 downwards.
GGGTCTGCTATATGATCTGACTCTTTCTATTAAGTGTTATTCCCTCTGCTAAGTAAATTATGTCAATTTGTTTATGCTCCATAATAGTAGCATAATTTAGGGTCGCCGGCTTGTGTTTGTTCAGTCCTTTCTGTTGCATCATATGTGCACTTGTCTCTAATTTTGTTACTTGTTTCATGCTCCTGGCTTGATCTTGATTGTTTTTTCTATTTCTTCGGCATGATTAGCATTATTTTATGTGATTAGACAGGGGTCTCATTTGTTCCAGGTTGTTCCTAACCTTGTTTTACATTTTAGAAGTATTGTTGCACTGTGATTTCTTCAACGGTGATATTTATGTTTAATTTATTAGTTAAAAGTTACTGAGACCCCCTAATTGATTAAATTTGATGCATGGATTTCTAAATTTGAGGAGAAAACTGAAGGCTCATGAAAACTTCTAATCAGAATAGAAATGAACGTCATTGCTATCATTATCAGGATAATAAATGGAAACTCTAATTAATTCAGATTTAACAACCAATAACGTTGACATTATTGTCATATATAGAACTCATAGAGCATGACAGCATGTACTCGATTAGGCATTCGATTTAGAGATGGCCGACGGGGCGGGTTGAATTGTTTTGACACACGGGGCGGGTTGGACTGTTTCGACACACCCAAATTTGTCCCGTGAACCCGCACGAACCGGATTCAAATAGGAACGAGACGAGTATAGACCTGACTCGTTTATGAAACGAGTTAACTGAGTCGTCTCGTGAATAGTAAACGAGACGAGTCTGACCACGAGTCACGAGACGGGTTGGGTCAGGGTAAATTTACCCCAACCCCCAGTAGTAAATTTTTTTAGAAGCCCTTCTACACAAGTATTGCTTAGATAAGAAAATTGACGGTCTATCCAAAAGTTAAAATTTTTTAAAGGCCTCCAACGGCTAGAAAAAGAGAGAGAGGCTACCAAATTAATAGGCAGTTCAAAATTTTTTAAGGCCTCTAACGGCTCAAAAAAAGTCATTGGAGAGTGAGGTTGTCACTATTGAGCCGTTGGTTGGGGGGGAGGGGGGGTGCTGCTCAGCCAATAGCGGGTGAGGACACACACACACACACACCCCTCCCCCACCCCCCAATTCTATGAATATCCCCCAGGCTTAAATCCCTTTCATTCTTCACAACTCAAACTCTCATCTTCTACTACAATTTCAACTCTCGTCTTTGTCTCCCTCTAGTATTTGCAAAATCTCACATTATGGAGCACTACAACTCTTCTTCCAGGTGTTTCTCTGGAGCCTTTGACTATTCATCGGAAACTTACACTTCTTCCCTCTGATAAATTTTTTTTCAATGTATTGTCAATAATGATGTGAAGTGAATCTGTTATTATTTTATGAAATGAAAAGTTTCTTCTATTTATTTCTCCTTATTTCTTGTAATTGGTACACTTGTATTTCATTATTATAAAATATAAAAAATATTTAAAAAATAATATTAGTCTAGAGAAAAAATTTTAAAGAACAAAAAATTAGAGGGAAAAATAAAGGAAAAATCGGAAAAAGGTCCAATTTGTTAGAGTTGTGACTCATCTCACCATGAGATGGGTCACAAATTGGGTCTAAGGCTCAATTTGTGACCAAGTTATCGAATTCGTCTCGAACGAATTCAAAGCGAGATGAATCTGATTCGTTTCGTTCTGGATTCGTGTGAGACAGGGACGAATTGACTCGATTCGTACCATTGACTATCTCTACTAGAAATGTTATTGTGCAGTGCGCATGCCCGAATGCCTGAACCCCGTTGGTCAGTTGAGCATAAGAAACAAAAACTAAATTAAAAGATAAGAAATGCATGAACGGTAACACTACATAACGAAATAAATTAAAGTCGCTAGTCGTGCAAGAATCGTTTGTGATTTATTTTATCGATGACGATGACATAAATAGATTACTTTGAGTTGCATGACAGTACTGTTGTAGAGCAACTCTTGTTATAGTAGTCAGTTAAAATTTAATTGTCTAATTATTTGTTCTTTTCCGTGGCTTTTCATCCAAACTAGTAGACAGACGACTTTTCTTTGGTTTGACAAACGCCAAAAATCTGCATACCTCTTGCTAAAATGCTGAAAAAGACCATAAAATTTATGAATAATTTGCTAAATGGTGAATGTTATGTTATAAGATATGCATAATTTAATAAAAATTAAATGCAGTAGAAAGTTTTTTTTAAAATAATGAAGCTACTAAGAATTGAATACAAGATCGTGAGAATCATATTGGAACCTGTCAACCATCTGAGTCACTCACGGTGCTCGAATTAGAAAGTATTTAGAGAAGTCAAGGAATTGTTCAGTCAAAAACTAATCCTGGCCTCGTGGTTTTCATGGCTTTGGATGGTATCACAGCCATATGCTGGAACTTTTTTTTTTCCTTTTTGTGTATCCATTGAGGCTTGTTCAAGTTTAGTATGTAGCTGGAACCCAATTCACCTTCGTTCTAGTTTAATTCATGGGAGAATGGCGCCTGATAGTGCTGTCCAAATTATGTATGATCTAACATCAATTCCTTTTTAGGCTTTGTTAGCTCGGTGTAAGTCTATACGAATTCAATATAAACTAAATTCTCCTACCTTATGTTATTTTATTATTTTTTAATATCAAATTTGAATTTTGAAATGCTAATCCTTTTATACAGCGGCAACTATTTCCAAGAGAGGAATAACAAGAAGAGATTCGTGACAAAAATGCTTACTAAAAATTGATCAAGACTAGCTTGAGTGTATTCATACATCGATTGTTACTGCGGGTGAGCTACTTGGAATATCAATAAAAAGATAGAACTATATATATGGAGCTGTGGAATCTTTTGATCTGTCTCAGCCATAGAAAAGTGTGTATAAAGCTCTTATTGTTCTTCATTCGAGCATAAATACATTCAACTGAAACTTAACAATAAGTCTGTGAATTGAACGATGCTAAAATTAAGAAAGACAACAAAACTGTATCACAATAGCGCAAACGATGCATAAAATATGTACACATAAAACAGACCAAAAGACTAAGACTAGCCCGTGCTTTGTACGGGATAAATACCGGATTTGCTGAGAAAAGACTAAGAAGAGGGATAGATGTAACATTCTCTATGGTCTCAACATTCTCCAGGGTATCCATATGATTTTGAAAGGCAAATTGTCAAGGTTGAAAGGTAACTTTTCTAAATGTACCAATATTTATGGAGTAAATATGTGAAGAACTCCAGGGCATCTAACAACTAACTATATTATAAACAATATAAGAGCACAGACAGATATTTCAGACAATCGGCAGAGAAGAAAGCATCTATCTACCAGAACCTTCCCATGCTCAGAACATCCAAGTTCAGCTAGACGAGGAAAAATTATTAGCAGTCACTCTTCACAATCCCTAACCGATAATGTCTGTCAAAGGTAAACATGGTTTGGTGAGAGAAACTGAAACATGGCAAGTGTTCAAAATTCTACATTTACATGGCAAATAGCGTATTTATATGGATGTCGCACTAGCCAAAGGCAGTCTGGACAACAGGACATACATTGCAAATGCTCCACATGGTTCTCAGATGAAATTTGTCATCCTCCGACGAGCAGTTAGTGGACTCAACCTTTGTTTCTGAGATGCAATCAAAATTATATAATATGGTTAGAGCAGTTGAAGGAGAATAATACAAAATAATTCTCTGACTCGGGCTGATGAATGATACTATTAATAAGATTAGAAGCAAATTGGTTACTATGCTAAGTGGTCAAGAGCCCAGATTGCAATTAATTTTGCAAAATAGGTGAAGTGTCATCCTTCTTATCTCATGTTCCCCCTATTTAATCATCTTTAATATCAAATTAGAAGTGCTGATGTTTATTTGAAATGTGAACAAGTATTCTATAACAGGAACTTAATTCCAAATATACCAATTTTGTGTTTTAGAGCATTGCATGGAGATTATAGAGGGAAGTCGGTAAGATATATGAAAATAACCGAAAAAGATGATTTAGTTGTGCACAATAAGAAAAGGAATCGTTTTAATTTGAACAGACTTGTAGTATGAAGGAGAAATAAGTCTCGGCCTTTTACCTTTCAATCAAATGCATAAGGATCATCGGCATAAGGATTCAAAGAACCCTCTGAAAAGAGGTCGCCTATATTTGCAGGATGGGGGTGGGGCCCTCTGCTAGGTACCTATAAAGAAACAATTGAAGCATTAAGATCAACATATAGGAAACGGGCAGATACATGACCCCCAAAAAAAAGAGCATGGGAATTGATGAAAAGAGCATGGGAATTGATCATGAAAGACATTCTGAACTTATCAAATTATTGTAAACAGATTTAAGGTCCAAAATATTAAACTATAGTAGCAGTTTATAGTGCCAATTTTTATTTCATGCCCATTCACCGAGGACGATGCTGATGCACCAACCTCCAGTAGAAATACTACGAGAAGCAACCCCACAAAGTTTTTTAAATCAGGTTTTGATCAAATAATAGCTTCCTATCGTATCCTGCTCTTCCATTATTCCCAGGACTGAGCCTCTTTCCGAGACAGTGCCCAGATCGTTACTGAAGAGTGGCTAGGTTACGTAAATATTGAATAAATAAACAAATAAAACAAAATAGCCATTGCAGCAAGCCAATCCACAGCTTCAACGGATGCAAGCTTAAAACAAAGCATGTTGCCATGCCTCAATATCAATATAAAAGAAATTATTTATTCTCCTGTACATATGAAAGATACTACCAAAAGAACTGTATGACAACATACATAGAGAAACATAAACTTTTATGTAATCATTATAAATCCAGTCCAATTGTCGTGTTGGAATTACTGTTATACACGATGTATTTGCTTAACGAAAATAAAAACTTTTGAGAAAGAGCCAGTCTATAGATTTCTAATTTCAACTGCAAAGTTGTTTTCTTTAATCCCTCTACTCATTTTCCTGTTTTTGGTGTTTTTAGTCTATCATAAATTCTCTCCTTTCCTTTTACTATTAGTCCAATGTTTTCGTGTCAATATGTACTATATCCTCATTAGTTTTATTAAATTATACTCCATATATTCTGTTTTGTTTATACTAATCATAAATCCTTTATATTAGAGAGCTTCTCTCTACCTTTCTACTTTACAAATCATCCCTTTCCTAGTCTCATCAACTAATACTATCATCAGCAAATAACATACACCCCGAGACTTCATCTTCAATATTCCTAGTAAGTTCGTTCATAACTATGCGAAAAAGATAAGGGCTTAAAGCCAATCCTTGATGTAAACCTATTGTAATAGGAAATGGCTTTGTTTCTCGTTCATTGGTTCTGACCATAGTCGTTAATATCATACGTTTATTTAATCACATCAATAAACGTACTAGACACATGTTTCTGGTCTAAAATCCACTAGACTATCTCCCTAGACACCTGTCGCAAGCTTTCTTAGACTAAGGGTGAATACAGAAATAAGATGGACTCTTAAGGTCATTATAAGATCAATGCAGTTTATTAAAATCAAAGGTTATCCGTTTCCACATGTTAATACTGCCAACCAAAGTTTTGAAATCTTTCTGGAACATGATACCTTCCCATGTTAACAGATGATAAACCACCATGGATAACTGAACTAATACAACAATCTAATAGTCCTGCATTCATAAGTGGGAGGTTCAAATATAATAGAAGGTTAACAATATTTGTACCTTTGTCATTTTGGTGACATTCTTGCTTGCATTAGGGGTCCTGGTACGTGTTGTCTTATGAGGATTGGGTTCCTGAAATGCCATGACGAAGATGTAAAATAAACTAAATGCGAACGATAATCTGCAATTTATAAGTCAATGATACTTGCTCAAGTGAGGATCTACATACCCCAAACATCACAGTGCTCTTTGTTTTTCTGCGCTTAGTGACCGTTTGCCCATTTGATGTCTCAACTTCATATTCATGGTGTGTTACCTAGAGCAAAATAATCAAAGTGAACCAACTTGTTAAATGTACAATCCTACAAGGTTTGTGAGTTTCAACAATCACTTAATAGTTGTAACTAGTAAGACATAAGGCTGATGGCTAATTTTGCCTATGTCATTGAAATTATCTTTAGTAGTTCAGAAGCAGTTACACTGGATGAAACTAAAGAGTAGCAGATTGACATGAAAGATTATGGCATCTACAGGTACCATTGGAAGAAAAAATTCACCTTCTTCCTGTGCTTGGGTATGTTCATTACATTTCCTGTGTTTCCCTTCTTCAGTAAGTTTGCCACAGGTGTGCGCATTAATCCTGATAAATTTGCATCCTGAAGTTCATAGACAAGAAACAACAGTTAGGACATTCATCACAAGTTGGACATGTTCTATGGCTAGTTACTAAGAGAATGATGGAGAAACACCTTCATTCTACTTTCAGGACTTGTCAAAGAGATCCTGCGTTCTTTTCCACCATAAGGATCTTTCATTTTAATTGATGAAACAGAATATTCCTGAAATAATTGAACCAGTTGAGACAACTTTAATTCTCAAAGAGTATGTTATCGTAAATATATTGAATGATAAATTTATAAATATGTCAATTTTTCAATTAGTATGTTGAGTCTAGTAGATAGACTTCTCAATATAACGTAAGAATATGTTCACAGTATATAACACTAGAAGCAATAGCTTTAAACTCTATTCTAGTACATGGCTAGATATGATTATACCAAGACCTTTTTAGAGTTTACTTCTTGGTCATCTTGCTGGCTTTCGCCCATAACTTTCCACTGTAATTGTAATAGTGCTCTCTGCTTCTCCTCCTGTAAAGCAGGCCAATCAATATTTAATTAAGTGGTAACCTTACAGTCAATCTTCTAGTCAAATGCATACCTTTGATCTTTGGAGCTCTAATTCCTCCTGTAATCTTTTGCAGTCATCATCATGCTGCAGCTTCATAGATTTCATTTGAATTTCATGTTCTCTCCTTAGTGATGAAGTTCTCTACAAAGATTCAAAATTCACAAAAGTAAGATCATGAAAAAGAAAACAAGGAATAAAGCTCTTAGATAACATACTGTCATAAGATATAGTACCTCCCTCATCTCATTTTCAGCTTGAAGCTGGATTCTCTGCAGCTCTTCCTTTTGATGAGCTCGAAGGCTTGATTCCTTCTGATCATAATCTTGCTGGACTTTACTCATCTACAAGAAGGCAAAATAGGTCCAACAGTTGCCTTCCAAAAATGAATGTATATTGTTTTACATGCATTCATATATGCATATTTCTATTACATGTGTGTCTCATATGTAACATTATTACCAAGACATTCAAAAGAGAAGATTCCTCTAAATAACAATTACCATTTCTGAATCGAGATAAAATTTTACCAAGGAAATAGGCATTTTACACAGAGAGTATAAAAATATGGAAAATATGGAGTTTCTGTATCAAAATGCATTTTTATCATGGAGGTGATAAGTACAACGAGTAGCCAACACAATATATAGAAATATTTTTCCTTAGTGGCAAGAGGATTGGGGTCCCCACATTATTACTCAAAAACAGTGTGAAGATTTCTTGCCAAAATGCATACGTTACTCACTTGTCACCCAATTAGAAACAACTTTAGCTCATCAGACGAGCCTTTTTCATAAATATGGTTTGACATATTTGAGATCTATCTCCAATTAGCGTGAGGAAACTTATAGCAAGCAACTCAAAGCGATGCCCAAGTCAAATTAGACCAAAAATTGGTGTGTTGCTTTCTGCAAAATGTCGCCACTATGTTTTATTTTGGAACTAAAAGTTGACCCGACCTAACATACTATTGAATAATTACAACATGCTATTGAATAATTACCACATTATGAACTTAGCGGATATTAAAGGTTTTGGAATCTATCAACAACTTTACAAGTTTCATCAAAGAAATATAAAACACCTACGATCCCAATCCTCAATCGTCTTAGTTATAGTACAACGTAATAAAAGGTACTATGCCATGGCAACCACAAATCAGTTTGTGCATCTCCAGCTGACTCCGGTTTCCTTTTAACGTGATGTTTTTTAAAGAGGTGAAATTATTCTACTGCAAAAGAGATATCAAACTTAATTTCAAAGCATAATGTTGTTATCGGTAAGAATTTAACCAGGAAAACCTAGTGCTCCCCTAGTGCTCCCATCTTGGATGCCTAAACATCATAACAAGTATTTAACTTTGACTATGAAAAGATACATAGCTGATGGTCCTCTGCTTTATACTTTCTTTTTCTTGTGAACACAGGTTTCAACACCTTTTCACCTTTTGACACTTTATAAAGTCATAGGATCAAGAAATACTTCATAAAGAAGGTAAGCCGAACTCCACCCACCTAAAAGTAACAAGAAATTTAATTCAATTTCTGTCCTGAAAAACATTGGGTTTCCATTAACCTTACAAAGCATCTGAAGCTTCAGAAAGTTTCAGCCAATTGTGAACATTTAACTATATGGTAGCATGTATAAAGTTACTAATCGTAGTTCTTTTTCAAGTCTTTGCCCAAAATAATCTTTATCTTGTTGAGTTGAAGAGTGTTGTAGAGTAAAAGTCCTTTTTCATTGAAACTAGTAATATATTCGTAAATAAATACAAAAGAAGAAGATGAACAATGGATCTGACCAATCCTCTCGAAAAATAATAGAAATAAAGGAGGCTTCAAAGAACAATGCCAAGCGATCGCATCAAATCCATGTATAAAGCAATGCCAGAAAATGGGCTTTCTTGGTCTATGATAGTTCACCATCTTGTTGTTAATACTTTTTTTTATTATAGAAAATTAGTTTTTGCCTGAAAGTTCGCAGCACATACCAATGCAGCATGTTCCTCCTTAACAGTCAACAAGCACTTCTGGGCTTCTTCTTTATGTTCTGAAATTCTTTCATCACATTTTCTTTCCATTTCTTTAATGAGTTTATCTGCCTGAAAATTTTGGAAAATTTTAGGGGAAGAAGCTGATATTGAAAGATGAAATCATCTAGAATCAGCATATCAAAGAAATAGCAAACCTTTTCTTTTTCTGCTCTTCCAATCTCCAGTTTCTCCCCTTCATACTTTCTCCGGATCTCGTTGATTGCCTGCATTTAATCTTCTAAATAAATTGATAGGTTGAACATAAAGAAAGATAACAATAACATTACAATATTTGTTAGTACCTGATCATTTCTCTGAGAAAGTTCCTTTAAATGCTTTGACAATTCAAGTTGTTTTCCCTCAAGCATTAACTCAAAATGTTTTCTTTCTTCAGTAAGTTTGCCTTCAGCTGCAATAAGTGATGCATGAATCTGGAAAAGTATGATCAGCATGATTAGAAGTATTAAGTCAAAACTATAATTCCATGATGCTGATATGACTAGTCATTCATAACCTCAGCTTTTTGCTCTTCCAACTCTTTCTCTCTGTCCAAGAAACTTGTATGAACCTGTTCCTTGTCATTTAAAACATTACGTAGATTGCTCATTTCATTCTCAAGTGATTTGACCTCCTGATCCTTTGTCATAATCTCATCCCTCAAGGCTCCTGCTTCTGCATCTCTTTCCTGCAATAGTGATTGAACCTTGTCCTCAAGATTGTGATTTTCTGTCTCTAATTTAGAGATCTTCTGTAACAGATCTTGCTGCAAAGTTGAGTAGCATTTATTAGAAAGTGTAAGATACCAGTCTACTATATATCTTTCAGGTACATGTTAAACTTGACAAACCATATGATCTTCAGTGACACCAGCAGCTTCTGTCAGAACTTTAACTTTCTCTCTTAAGTCAACAACTAACTTCTCTGATTCAGCCTTCTTTGAAACAAGAACTTCCACTTCAGACTCCAATCTACGAGTTTTATCTTCTACTAAGCGGCACTCTTCCGCATGCTGTACCATAGTGAACTCTTGAGATTTCTGAAGCTCCGTGATCTTCTCTTTCAGATCTCCAATTTCTGCTCTTAAGGCATCATTTTCAGATCTTATGCCCAAAAATTGTTCATGTAGATTGTCAAAGTTTCCTTGAGCACATTTTAAGGCCAAATTCTTCTCCTGCTGGGCCAATTCACAGCAAATTTCAAATGAAGAGACCAGTTTAGCAACATAATTTGAAACAGTCAGGCTCTCTTTGTCCAAATCAACTACTTTGGACATCAAACCGCAAACCAAATCTTCAAGGTGCTTGATCTCCTGAAGTGATTTGTCCACTTGTAGTATTAAATCTTGATTATTGCATTCTAAATCACACTTCTCTTTTCTTAAAACCTCCTCAGAAGATCTCAAGCGGTTACATGTTTCTTCTTTCAGTGTCAGATCCTGCTGCACTTCATGCAACTGGCAATCTACAGTCTGGAGGTGTCTCTTATTTTCTTCAATAGCATTTTCTAACTCTCTGATAAGAGCATCTACATGCAAACCATGACTTGTTTAATTTTAGGATAAAGACCATAACCCAATAAGATGTTTATTAGTTGAATAAAACAAGGTAACAAGTCCAACAATTATAATGAATAAAGGCAATAAAGTTCTTTCTTCACTTAAAGAAAAGACAAAATAGTCCTCTTCTTATGCTTAAATATCTGGTTAATATCAACTACTTGCTGGAACCATTACGTCAGACACTGGCAACCTTTCTTTTTGTTTGTTGCCATTGTGTTCATGTCAGATGGTTCGTTGAGGATTTTATAGTTCTCTTACTATATATGTTGATGACATGTTGATCGTTGAACAAACTGTGCATATGAATAACTGGTTTAAGAAGAAACTTAATAATTCCTTCTGTATGAAGGACTTGGGGCCGGCAAAGCAAATATTGGGCATGCATATATCTCATATCAAGAGAGCAAGAGATTATGGTAATTACAGAAAAAGCACATTGAGAAGCTTAATACGAGCAAGGCAGAAGGCATATGGTTCAACACTTGGTAATCACTTCAAAATGAAGTATGTTGAGTGTCCCTATAGTGATGAGGAAAGGGAGAAGATATAGAATGTTCATCATGCTCCAGCTGTTGGATGTTTAATGTATGTGATTTTGTTGCCAGTAGAATTCTTGCCAATCAAACGAAAGAACATTTTGACGGTAGTGGAGTGGACTCTCATATATCTTAGTGGTAATTCTAAAGTATGTTAACGCTGTGGAGGGGTTTCCAATAGAATGGGCTGGATATACAGATATAGATATGACAAGCATTGACACAAGGAGGTATATTTCAGGTTTCTTGTTGACTTCTCCAGTGGGATCTCTAGGCAGTCCAGATTACAGAATACTGTTTCACTGCCTAGTAACGTGGCAGAATATATCGCCACTACAAAAATTTGCAAATAGATGTTGTCAATGAAGAGATTATAGGAGTGTAAGACTTGAAGCAGGATAACCATGTCAGGATGTGGTTTAATGTGACAGTTAGAGCTCCATTTTCCTAAGTAAACAATTTAAGTTTGTGCTCCAAGTCGAAGCATATTGATGTCAGATACAACTAGATCAGGGATGTGTTCGGTGAGAAGTCTCCGATTTCAGTAGATACATTCTAATTTCAGAAGATAATGGTGTAGAAATGTTGAAGAAGCCTATACCGAAGGTAAAACATATGACATGCTGACAATTGACCAACATGAATTCTTGGTAAGGAGTCATAATTGATGTCTCCCCCATCAAGTGGACTGGACTATTATTAGCTAGACTAATTGCGGCCCACTTGCCAACCCTCTACTTCTACTATACAGAAAAGAAGAGGGAGAGTCCCCCTTTATAATAGCAGCATCATAATGGCAGCATCTGCCCCACGAAGCTCTGCAGATTAGACCCAGACATAAAATAAATCTTTGCAGAGGGAACCCACAGTAAGGACAAAGACTGAATGAGAGAGAAGATAAAGAAGAAATTCATGATTCTATTGTGCTCCTATTACAGTGATTTCTGAGGCGCCTTCACCACATAATAATCCCGTCATGTGCACAGTGTCGAATTCTCCAATGACAATGGGGAAAATTGGTGAATTGGGTACTCTTGAGGTAACCTTGTGTGACTGTGTCTTTGGATATCCCTCTAAGTTGTAGATCCTCAAGTTTTGGACATAAACTTGAGGAAAGAGAAAACTCTTCTATGCTTTTATTTGATAGTGGAGTGGTCTTTGTTGATTGCCCTGTATATGCAGGCCATCGTGCGAAACCACTGGATCTTGGTCTTCTGTGCTTTCTTGATTGCCTAAGTTTATTGATTATAGCATTGTGCTTAGAATTTTAGTGAGTGAGTTAGTCTGCAAAGAGTCATTTTTTTAATGTCTTTCTCAATAAATAGATCAAAGAGCATAGAAGGTTGGCTGGAAATGACTACATAGGATAAACTTCCACTAAAATAATACACGTCTAGACAAAAGAAATCTTCTTATGTCTCTAGTTATTCTTCTTGTAGAAACTTTGTCAAAGATCCAGTTGATGCTGCCTCCTCGAGGCAGGCTCTGACTAGGATTACCATAGGAGCATGTAACCATAAGCACAATTTGATATACTATGAGATGACCATCTATGACAAAAGAGGAAAAGTTACCTTTTCCCTTAATAATGTTGCCACTTGTACACCGTTCATCCGTTATTTTTTTCTCCATTTCCTCTTTCTCATGTCTAAGTTCCATAATCTTTTCTTCACCTGAAACAAGGAAAAAGAATGCAGATATATCATAACAGAAACATGATATTGACATACATTTCCATATGATCACTGAAACGTCCTACCTTATCCAATTAATGTAGCTTACACTAGTTACTAGAAGAAATATAAAAACAGTTAAGATTAATCGGAAAGAGATTACTAAGAGGGATTACTTTTGTTGCCTAAATGGTCATTCATAAGATGTACTTGTTGAAGCATGCTGTTCACAGAACTAAAGATCTTAGAGCATGATTGTCAAAGCAGAAAAATATTCTCGTGGAATATGGTTTAGGCTTTAGAATTCTCATAATTAAGGGAACTTTATAAATGGCTACAAGACCAACTGGTGTTTTATGGTCAAAGTGTGGAACAATCCAAAAAAATGTCTGCAGCATGTATAGCTGGAGATCAAGGTTCAAATACGCAATTTTGATCCCAGTTTGGATGTATATAAAGGTATAGGCATCCCAACATAAGGCCACTTTGGTTTTTGCATATGTGGTGACTGAATAGTTCATAATACAAACATATAAATGGAGTTAAATTAGGAGAAGTGAATCTACAGCACAAATAACCCATTAATTAACCCAAACCAATAGGGTAGGCATTCATTAAAGTTAAATGAAAACCACAATAGAAGTTACATTAAGGAATATCAAATAGTATATTTTATGATTACAGATTTAGGATGGCTCCATTGTTGAGGGGGGATGGCACAATTAACAATTACTGAGCAGTCTGAAACTAATTGGAGACTAACTGAAATTGAAACTGGTAAGAAACTAACGAAAGCTGACTGATACAAATGTGTATCAGCACACTTAACAACCATAAAAAACAGATGTCATGATCTGGAGCAGTCCTCATTGAAACTGAAATGAAACAACTGAAATACTGTTCTATGTTTGAAATGGAAACATTGAGAAGAAGAGATAATTAGACACAAAAGTATAGAATTAGCAAGTTTGATCATATTGTATGAATATCAAACTAGTTCTGATAGAGGACAAGTTGAACAACAATGAAGAATAGTGTCGAAGCAGATACGACTGGGCATAGAGCCATAGATGAGCAGAGGACATGAGCTAAAGCAGTAAAAAGGCACAAGGCAGATGCTAAATTCTCAAGTAAATGAAAGAAAATGAATCGTGTAGTTGATGACAAGAATTTTGGATTATTTTTTCCTGTTTCTGTTTTAAAACTTAAGAAACTATTTTACACACAGAAACACTAAGGTCTATTGGTGGGAATAAAAGAGTTGCTGTCTCACCTGTTCTGATTGCATTGCCAGCGGATTCTAACTTTGCAGCTAAGTCATTTAACTGAGAGTTGAGTTTCTCAAGCTCTTTTGAGTTATCTAAGAGCTTTCCTTCAAAGAACTTCCTGCCTTCCTCAGCTACTTAGCATAAATCATTGAGAAATTAGATCATGCAGAACCTGAAAGCTTCGCATAAAGGAAACAATTGCCCCATACCTGTGCGAGTCTGATCAGTTAGTTGTTCAAGAGTTTCAGTTAGCTGATCACATAGCGCATTCGTTGAAGAGATCTTTGAATCAATTCCCTTCCAGTTCTTTTCGTCTTCAGTTTGCTTCGCTCTAAGCCTAGAATTTTCATTGATTTCTTCTTGTACTTTGTCCTCTAACATGTGTATCTGCTCTGTTGCTTTTATCAGCTTCTTGTGCTTCAATTATCATGTCATGATGGGATATATTAGCATAAACCATTTCAAGAAGGTTCAATGAACCTCTTCAAGATTTATATTAAATAAAAAAAAACTTTGGAGGCAGTTAGAAGTTAGGGGACAGCTGTCTCAAGATATGAAACTGACATCGGAGTTTATATTATGATGTAAATTATAACGGGCTCAGCATTTAACACCCCACCTCATATGTAGGTGATTCATATTATGACACAAGGACTTTAGTCAGATATAGTTTGCAATTTATATCAATGCCAGAAATAGCAAAAAATAGAGTTCTTGGCTTTTGGGGATGTGTGTTTGTGTGTTGGGGGATGGGAGTTGGGGTTTTTTTTTCAATCAGGCAACAAAGGAGTTGAGGCCTTCTTATGGGCAGTGTGTTCCCTAGACCGTTCAGTTCCTACTGTGTTTAATTATCTCGAAGACTAGAGCATTGAATATTGTATGCTACCAAAATAATAGGGTGTCTAGCGACGCTATTGAGAAAATTTGACTTGCCATTGGAATCAGCAATGTCGGATGTTTGATATTCCTTGTGTTCATATACATATGGTTTTCAATGCATTAACCTTCCAGTTCTTCTTGAGGGTTAAGCTGCTCTATGGGACAAAGATTTTCTAATCAAGTGATTGTAATCTTTTTAGTTTTGAGGATGCTCATTCAGATATAATTGATGAACATGAGGAGCCTCCACCTCACAATTTTATCTCCAAAAGAAAGGATAAAAAGACAATCAGAAAAGGTACTAATTTGCAGTGACTTAACAAGAGCAATGCAAGAGTGCAATATATAATGAGGACTAAGAAAGCCACAACATGATAAAAACAAAGGATCAAAGCAAACCACAGCAGTGATATATAAAGGATAAATCCTGAACTTCAAAATGAGCCAAAAAGAAAAATGAGTTGTAAAGTAGAATATCTTACCGCAAGTTCAAGGTCAGTTTTGACTGATGCCTGTTCCTGAATTAGTTTCTCTGAAAAATCAAGCGCATAAGTAGTAATGGTCAAAAGAAAGAACAGGTTCTCATGGGATAAAAAAGAAAAAAAAAAAATGAAAGAAGCTTCTTTTGCTATAAAAGAAAAAAGGAAAAAAGAAATGGAAGCAACCTGCAGTGCGCTTCAAAGTTGCAAAGCTTCCATAGTTTATGGAATCCACAGGGGGGGTACTTGGAATCACGATCGGTGTCGCTTTAGGCGTTGCTTTTCCAGCTCCAGAGAGAGGTGTCTTCAAGGATCTGAAATGATCCAAGCTCTTCAAGGCGGGAAACCCTAGCTTCTGCATTACTAACCTCGAGAAAGATCAAAACCCTAGAGACAAAACCTGTGACAATTTGCACCTCCTCTCTGCAAATATCAAGAAAGAGGGGGCGATCAGATCAATTTCGGCTCCAAGTCACAAATTCATACAAAAACACCACTAAAACTCACAAATCTGAGCTCGTTCTTGCAAACTCCAAAGAAATGATCTATTCTAGAGTTGAAGTCTCTCTCGAACCCCCAAACTCACCGATCAAAACCCAAAGATCAGAATCCTCGTCGTAGATTTGAGCTTCTCGAACCCTAGATAGAATATCTCTACCAATCGCCGGAGAAAATCTAAGATCACATCTCCAAACCCTAAGATCAAGATCACGCCAGTCAATTCGCGATCAACTGAGCTCTGATCTTCGGAAATCTTTCCCTTCTCCAGCGAACTTGAAGAAATGATCGGTGAAAACCCTAGATCCGAGATTTTTCGAAATGGAAACCCTAGAAGTTTGTTGCAGGGATGAAATTGATGGAAGAACGGAGTCACTAGAAGATGGAGTTGAAATGAGACTCGAGCGCCAACTCCTCGAATTTATAGAGCCGGAGCAGCCCAAGGCCGTTGGTTATCTGAAGAAAAAACCCCTTGCCTTGATAATAACTACCAAAATGACCTCTTATAATGACGTGGCATATGATGTCAGAAGTGACCAGGCAGTGTCTAGATTGAGAGCGCGCCCGAATTTGGAACTGGTGAAGGTCTGAATTAGGATTTTTATGTTGTGAATTGGTTCATTGTTAATTAAATGAAGGAGAAAGAAAGGAAAAATCCTTTTGAAATTAGGGCTATAAAAAACGTTTCGAGCAGGAAACACTGATTCTAGAGAGTATTTTGGTTGCCGGAGAAATTTTTAAAATCAACTCTTTTTCAAAATTAAAGAGCAAAATCGACCGTTTTGAAAATTTATTAGCAAAACCGACCGTTTTTAGGGAACACGGTCGGTTTTGCAGCACTGAGACACCCGGGACTGCTAGTCCCGGGTGTTGAGAGAATAGCTCTGCTGTTTAAAACCCGGGACTACTAGTCCCGGGTGTTAAGGCAATCATGTCTCTGTTTAAAACCCGGGACTAGTAGTCCCGGGTG
>JBAKGM010000365.1:26727395-26756503 GCA_037177215.1 Asparagus racemosus | reverse complement strand
CGAAAGGGGAAAATGAAAGAGAGAAGAAAGGAGGAGAGAGAGAGCGGGCTGGGTGATAAAGGGGGAGAGCAGCTGGACTAGTAGTCCCGGCTATTTGGGAAAAGTAGCCGGGACTACTAGTCCCGGCTATTTCATCTTTGCAAAACCGACCGTTTTCCCTAAAAACGGTCGGTTTTGCTAATAAATACTCAAAACGGTCGATTTTGCCCTTTAATTTTGAAAATTGGTTGATTTTAAAAATTTCTCCTGCCCTTGCAATTACTAGAGAATAAATTCTATGGAATCAGTTGCACATTGCAGACCTATAGAGACGCCAAGCAAGAGAAAGTTTCATTATCTAATAGATAATGAATGAAATATTAAACTATCAAATCATACTAAAAACTATTGGGAAAAACCCTGAAAAAGAATGAAAGATTTTCCAAACGTGTTTTTGAACAATGGAATAGGAATGTCTTCATAATCTATCGTTACAAGGAAAAGAATATATTTTGTGCATAAAAGAAGTAAGATGCTTATTTACAAAATAAAGGCCTAAAAAAACAAATAAATAGCAAATATATGTCTAAGTAAAGAATGCCCATTTTATTCTTTTAAGCTTTTATTTTATTTTGTTTGAGTTTCTTTGTTTTATATCATGTGATTTTAATTATTATTAATTTAAAAATCAAATAATAATATTTTAGTTGTAATTTGCCAATAAAGAGGGATTTATTTACTAAAAAATTCTTAGGAAGTAGGATTTATACTCAAAAGAACTATCTGATGGTTTCATTTGGCAAAAAGACCTAACTACAAAGGCCTATTTGCATAAATATAAGGAGAAATTTTTGAAATAGATCTATTTTTATATTTATTTAAAAAAATAGACCCACTTCAATTTTTTTTACAAGAATAGACCCAATTTCAATCACATCAGCATTGTTGGGTGAAACTGAGTCAATTAAAATTTTTGTACATCTTAGATGGGGTTGCCAACCCCGCCTAATTAGCATATCAAAGTTCAAAATAGCAGTGGTTGGCAACTACGGCCATTTAGAACTTAGTTTAAAAATAGTCATGGTTACCAACCGAGGCTATTTTGAACTTAATTATCTTCACTAATTAAGCGGGGTTGCCAACCCCGGCTAATTAGTAAACTGTATTGGCAACCCCGGCTAATTAGTAAACTATATTTTTAAAAAAAATCAACTCAGTTTCAACAATGATGCTGATGTGGCTAAAATTAGATCTATTTTTATAAATAAAATTGGAACGGGTTTATTTTTATGAATAAATATTAAAATGGGTCTATTTCAAAAATTTTGCCTAAAAATAACTTCGAACAGATTTCCATACTTCAGCTTTTGAGTCCATTTCCTATTGAAAGCAGTCAACCACAATGATCAAACTCTCAAACCCCAATGAACTCCAAATCTCTGAAAACATGGAATCTAATGATTCAAGCCTCAACATCAAATGGGTTCTTCTCAGAATCCCTCAATCTCTACTCCTCCATGCTCAAAACCAACACTCATGGCGACAACTTCACCTTCCCCTTCGTCGCCAAAGCATGCGCTAGACTAAACTCAATTTCAGACGGAAAAAAGATTCACGCCCACACGATCTTATTGGGTTTTCATTTTGATCCCTATGTTCAAACTTCATTGCTTGATATGTACTCGAAATGCTCTAATTTGGAGAGTGCAAGCAAAGTTTTTGATGAAATGCCCGCAAGAACCTTGGTTTCTTGGAATTCCATGATCTCTGCTTATACTCATAAGAGTCAAGTTAAAAGATCCTTTGAAGTTTTTAATGAGATGCGACGAGTTGGTATTGAACCGAATTCGAGCACTTTGGTTAGCCTTGTATCAGGATGCTCTGGCTCTGAATTGGCTCTTCGATATGGTTTAGTGATGCAATGTCATGGGATTAAAGTTGGGTTTGATTCTGAATTGTGTTTTTTGAATTCAGTTATGGGTATGTATGTTAGGTATGGTATGGTTGATGTTGCATGTTCTTTGTTCGAATTGATGGAGGAAAGATCGAAGGTTACATGGACTACCATCATGAGTGGACATTTAAGGAATGGGGACTGTTTCAAAGTTTTTGAGCTCTTTAATCAAATGCGAAGAGACCATATAGAGCTAGACTCACTTGTATTCATCAATCTTATCTCTTCTTGCGCTTTGTTGGCGAATATACAAATAGCTAGCTCCGTCCATGCTCTTCTAGTTAAACATGCTTTAGATCATGAACCTATGGTTGCCGCCACTGTAGTTAATCTGTATTCCAAGTGCGGTGATCTACTCTTAGCCCGAAAAGTCTTCGATTCCATAAATGAGAAGGATGTCTCGCTGTGGACTTCGATGATTGGTGGCTGTGTTCTAAATGGTAATTCAACTGAAGCATTGGATATTTTTGAGCTATTCCTTCGTTCTCCCATTAAGCCAAATGCAGTTACCATTGTCACCATCCTTTCAGCTTGTATTGAATTTGGCTCCCTCACTCTAGGCGAGAGTGTTAGAGAGTATGCTAAAGAAAACGGGCTCGAATCCGATTTAAGAGTTCAGACCTCACTGATTGATATGTACTGCAAATGTGGATGCATAGAGAAAGCAAAAGAGATATTCAGTCGAGTTCAACTGAAGGACTTAGCTCTATGGAGTGCAATGATCAATGGATATGCTCATCATGGGAAGGGAAAACAGGCTCTTGCACTGTTTAAGGAATTGGAGAAGGAAGAAGGTATTAAGCCAGATGCAATTGTGTTTACCAGCGTTTTATCCGGTTGTAATCATGGTGGCTTGGTGGAGGAAGGACTTGAATGTTTCGAGAGAATGCAGAGGGATTACAGAATAGAACCTAAAGTAGAGCATTATTCGTGTGTGGTTGATTTGCTTGGTAGAGCTGGGCATTTTGATTTGGCTTTGAACCTTATCAGGCATTTGCCAGTTGAAGCACAGAGGCAAGTCTGGGGGCCTTTGCTTAGTGGAGGCAGATCTCATCACAATGGGGAGTTACGTGCTATATTCGAATCCGAGCAGGAGACTAGTGGAAATTATGTGCTAATGGCTAACATACAAGCTTCTTTAGGGAACTGGAAAGAGGTGACAAAGTATAGAAGGTTGATGGATAAGAAAGGATTGATCAAGAAAACAGGGTGGAGTAGGATTGATTCAGGCAACTAAAGATCTTTAGTTTTGAGGGTCAGAACTTGAAATTTGTATTGAGGAAGTCCAAAACTTCTTATTCGTCAAAAGGAAGTTACCCTTGTTAATGATGAATAGTAACGCAGAATAGGGTAAATTATCCATTAAAACTGCTGCATTCTCTTGTAGTTGTTATTTCTTTGTTTCCTTGCACGGTCTTCAGCTCAGATCGAAGGAGAAGTTATAAAGATTAAAGGAGAACGAATATTTGCGTCCTGTCTTTAGCTTTAGTGGCAGAATACTCGGACAATTTATCATGTATGGATCCAAAAACGTAAAACTAAGATTCTCAGCATCAGCCAATAACAATTAACAAAGATAACTGTATTTCTCCCAAAATTTGGAGGCCGGTTGAATTCCATTCCTCTTTTGTTTTAACCGGGCATAGATTTTGTTTGTTTTCATCACCATCCCTTAATCAGAGCATCAAGTACAAGACTAAGAATCTTCAGGTAACTGCAAAATCAATTGAATGATACTGCCCAAGAACAATATCTCACGTGTCAAATGAGAAAAATCAAAGCCGTTCGTCTTATATGAATAGAACATAACAGCAGTAATAACAATCATATGCAACTTCAGTCTCATGGAACAAACATGTTGCTTGAGGCTTTTATTTTTTAGTGGAGTATTCAGGATACAGTAGAATATGCTGAATTAAAGTGAAATATGTCCCTTAAAGAAATCCAATAACCAAAAAGATACAAGTTCTCAGTTCTCCAAGGACTTCTGGGTCCTGTCCAGCTCACCCACATAATGATTTATTATCGATCATTTAATTTACATAGTTCTTCATATATCATGTCATATAACATACATAAGAAACAATCAGTAAGTTCATGCCATCTATGATCTGTTGATGTGAGGCTGAGGGAGCAATGGCCAAATAAACCAGCAACAAAGACATACAGTATGGAACTTCGGCCGAAAAGCAAAGGTATGAATTTGATAATTCCGGTAAGGCTAAGTGAGGGGTTTAAGTACCATGCAGTCTTCTCCCTTGTTAGAGTAATTTGTCTATGGAGAGTCTTCTGCACTCCATGATAAAGTCAATTCCTATGAATCAGGGACTCCTCCACTTCGCAGATTGAGTTCTTTCTGGATGGCCGCTTATGTCCAGAACAACATCTGAGACAGAAAGTTGCCTGGGTTTCTGTTGCAGCTCACTCGTAATTTTTTGTTTCGAGCCCAACTTGAGCCTCAGGAGCAACGAGTTTGCCATCACTCCAACTGAGCTCAAACCCATTAGAGCTCCTGCAATGGATGGAGTCAGCATCGTACCAGTTACAGGTAGCAGTATTCCTGCAGCAATGGGTATTCCAACCTAAAAACCAATCAACTGATCAATGAATACACAAGGACATCAGCTGCAAAAAATTATTTTGAAGAATTAAAACATTAAAACCTAAGTACGTAGATTTATTATTTTTCCCCAATGCGGTAAGCTTCCAGGTCATGTAAAACAGGATAAAGTAAATCCCGAAAAGTTCAAACGGACGCTTTTGCGTAAAGGTGTCAGCATTTGAAATTTCAGCTGTCACATTTAGGCCAAAAAATTTAATCACACTGATATTGCGCATATCCACTAACCAATATTAGTGAATATGCATTTGAATAGCAATTTCTCCACAAATGTACGAAAAACTCTCTTCCTACCACTAAAAAAGTTGTTTGCCCTCTAATACCCCCAAGTTTCAACCTTTCTTAACTTTGATACCCTGACGTTCAGAGTTCTATCGACAATTTGATACCCCAAAGTGCAACAAAATTGACATTAATTTTTGTTCAAAAATATCAACAGAGAAAATTGAATGTAAATTTTTTTTTTACCAAATTTAGTTTTTTGAGTTTAGCGAAAGTATCAAAGTTGGGGCTTTGGGGTATCCAATTGTCAAATTAGCGTCAACTTGAAAACTTCGGGGTAGCAAATTGTCAAAATGGAACTCCAAGAAGCTTTGGGGCTTAAAGTGCAAAAAAAACTTTAGGAAAAGATTTTATCCCTTCCATAGAGTATAATTCCAAGAGGACTGTGGCATGAGCTGGCAAGTAGCTCCTTCAGGCTACTCATGTCATAATCCTGTTTCTCCTCCATGAGAAAGAAAATCACATTGTCAATCGCAGGGGTTTGCTTATAGTTGATTTATCCATCTTAAGACGGACTCCAAGTTTCACCTAAGTTAACAGGGAAGGTGCATCCAAGATTCTTGACCAAATTCAGTCCATGTTTTAGTAGTTGATGATGTATATGCTAATGTGTTAAAAATATATGAAAACATTATTCTGCTGATATCATACAATCATTATCTATCCCCAAGGAAAAAAATTTCAATATGGATGTGCTGACAAATATAGACCAAGTCAATGTCAATTTATTTCATAATCAAGATAAATGCAAAATCCAACTTTCAGTTCCAGATGTATGAACATACACATACGTATGAATAAATATATTTACACAAAAACACACACACACACACAAATACTATACATACATATACATATATACATGCATATATACATGCATATATATGGAATGTGCATGAGGTGGAGGTTCATTTTTGCGTCGCCCCCACTTTAGCCCTACATTGGGTGGTGGCAAAGATGAGAATTGGTTTAAATAGTAAGCCTTGGGATTCAAGTGCAACATGGCTAGCTATTTTTTGTCGTGGATCAGCCAAACAACTCCGGAGTTAAGCGTGCTTGGGAGAGAGTATACTAGGATGGGTGACCTCCTGAGTTACAGTGTTGCACTCAAGTGGACCTCAGGGCTTACAACGTGTCAATGGGATCATAGGCCTGAGGCAGGAGAAATGGTATCAGAGCAGTTAGCTAGCCAAAAGTGTGGAAGTAAGTGATATGTGACTAAGTGCTATATTGCGTGAAAGCGTTGGGAGCTACCCTTAATATCCACATCGCATTGTTGTGATACTAGGATGGACTAATTGCCATACTGCGACGAGGACATCGCATGGTTAAGGCAGGGTGATTGTGATGCCCCCACTAACTAAATTCCACATTGGGAATTGACAAGAATATGAATGGGAGACAAGTGCAATAATCGCAAGCCATTTTTTGGGGCGAATTAGCCAGACAACTTCGCAATTAAGCATGAGCGTAGTACCTGAATGGATGACTGAAAAGTTATTATGTTGCGCTGAGCGGATACAAGGGCTTATATCACGACATCAAGCTCGTGGGCCTGGGTATGACAATTCTTCTAAAGGAGCTACCAAGAGAAAGCCACGTAGTGCAGCCCACCCTGCTAGTTACATTGGGAGGTGTAGACTTCTATCTCTTGACAGCTCATTGTGCTAATGAGTTGTCATCTCACAACCATCAAATACCACACACGAATAGATATAAACATGAACATACATACATGCAAACAAGCGTGTGTGGGTACACATGGACATGAAATAATGTATACGAGGTGGCTGCTCAGTTTGATATATAAGCTATAATCATGTGATGGGGCCTATCTTAACTAGTCACATCATATGGGTAGGTCACACCTCCCTTTGTCTCATGGTAGCTCCTTTAACAAGATGATCTGACACCTCATAACCATATCTCTCTCCCCCTCTCTGTGTACACACACATGCACACATATATCTACATACATTAGACACGCACGCACACACCACAAGCATATAAAGGAAGAGATAAATAATGGATATGAGGTAAGAGTTCATTTTCCTAAATGAGCTACCAAGAGATGGATACATGATAAGCCCCACCCTACTAGTCACATTGAAGTGGCAAGTTTCTATTGTTAACACTCCTCTTGACTTTTTGACTTCAGTAAGGAGGAAATAAGAAGAATCGATCGCATGGCCCAATTGGATCCCCATCCATTCTGGACTGAGAAAAGGGAAGCGCCTAAATCAAGCTTTTTTCAAAACTTTTTTTTATAGGCTAGGCAAGGCTCATTTTAACACCCCTTATCTCATGTTGCCTCATAAGAAAATGAGTCCTCACTTCATAACCATCAAATCCTACACACACATATATGGGTATTGGTGGATATGGTTGGTACCTACTTACTTAATAGGTTGTCAAGAGATGAGAAGTGAAGCCCTACTTTCCCAGTGTGACTAATAGGAGGCCTCACCACTAGCTCAACTCTTGGCAGGTCATTCAAAAACATGATATTAGAGTAGTAAAGAGTATTATTTAGTTAAGTCTTTATTTTCATTTTTTAGTGGTTTGGTTCCACATCGGGTAGACTTGTAATCTTGAAATATTTTTCTATCTATATAATAAAGAGAGTTGACCCATAATCGGAACAAGTCAATTTCCCTACTTAACATGGTACCTTAGCGCAAAATTTTCTAAGAACAACCAAGCTGTGTCCTAATCTCTTGATGAAAAACTTTAAAAGCGGGTTGAATCTCAGAACAGTCTTTAAACAAAAACAACAATGTCATAGGAGAATAGTCATTAATAAAAGTCACAAAGTACGAAAAACCTGAAAAAGATTTAACACGAGTAGGAACCCAAATATCCGTATGAATAATATCAAAGAGTAAATTACATCTCTTATTTTCTCTGGAAACAAATGTAGTTCTATGACATTTTTGTCGTTGAATGAAATGCATTCTAATTGAGACACAAATTTATTAGAAGGAATGATAGAATGTAATGACCTAATAGATATATGACCTAAATGATTATGCCACCGAAGAACAAAGGCATCAGAAAGGCCCAGTCCAATGGCCCTCTTAAAGTTTTTGGGTGTCTTCGCTTTGTTCAAATTCTTGATAAAGAACGTGATAAATTAGATCCTCGAGCTACAAAATGCGTTTTCTTAGGATATTCAAAATCTCATAAAGGCTATCGGCGTTGAATTCCTGAAACTAGGAAATATTTAGTTTGCGCTGATGTTTCATTCTTTGAAGATACTCTATACTTTACTCCCACCACTTTAGAGTCTCCTCTCGTAGATGTACCCTTACCTATATAGACTATTCCTAGGAAATCACCGACATCATCTCAACAGCTAATGAAACAACTAATAGTTTATTAGCGGCGGCAAAAGAGTACACTACATGCTACTATACCCACTTCTCAATTTGCTTCTTTGCCTGAAGATCCTGCCATTGTTCCTGTGAAGTCCGACGACTCTAATCTTTCCATTGCCCTTCGGAAAGATAAATGATCTTAACTACGAAAAATCACATAGCAAAATTTGTCTCTCTGTCATTTATTACCACTTTATGCTGCTTTTGTCTCATCATTATCCACTGTCTGCTCCTAAATCTTTTTGTGAACGTCTCTTAGATCCAAGGTGGAAAAATGCAATGGATGGGGAAACTGTTGCGTTGCAATCTAATCAAACCTGGGAACTTACTACTCTACAACCAGGGAAAGTTGCAATTGGTTGTTGATGGGTGTATATAGTGAAATTCCTACCAACAAGTCAAGCAGAGCAATTAAAGTCTCGCCTAGTTGCTAAAAGGTATAATCAGACCTTTGACATGGATTACTTTGGGACTTTTCACTGGTTGCTCACTTGCATTTAGTGAGGATTTTATTCCATGTTGTAGTTGTGAAAAATTGGCCAATCTTTCAGCTAGATATCAAGAATACCTTCTTGCATGGTGATTTACAAGAAGAGGTGTATATGGTCCAACCACTAGCCTATGAAGTTGAGGAGACTACTAAGGTTTGTCACCTTAAGAAAGCTATCTCTGGATTGAAGCAATCTCCACGTGCATAGTTTGATAAATTCAGGATGGTGGTTTGCAATTATGGCTTGAAGCGTAGTGCATCAAATCATTCCATTTTTGTGCGGCATTCTACAGCTACTACTATTGTCCTTGCTGTATACGTGGATGTCAATTGTTATATCAAGACATGATCATCAAGGCATTCAAGCTACACCTCAATTCTCATTTTCATATGAAAGATTTGAGAGTTTTACGATACTCTTGGGATTGAGGTTGCCCATTCCTCTAAGGGGCTAGCTCTATCTCAAAGGAAGTATCTTCTGGATCTTCTTGATGACACCGATATGCTTGGTTCAAAGCCTGTTCGTACACCTTTGGACTCTCATATTAAACTTGATCAAAATTTGAGGGAAGTTCTCTCTGATCCTACTAGTTACCGGAAATTGATTGGCAAGCTTATTTATTTGACGGTTACATGTCCTAATATAACCTATGTCATAGGAGTTACCTATGTCATAGGAGTTCTCAGTCGATAAATGCAGAATCTACACCGGCTACACTGGTCTGCATCTTGTCGGGTACTACAGTACCTAAAAGATGCTTTAGGAAAATGACTTTTTTATCGTGCTTCTAACAATTTAGATATTGTAGGCTACTCTGATGTTGATTGGGCAAGTGATTCTCTTGATCAACATTCTATTAGTGGTTAGTGGAGGAAATTTGGTCACTTAGCGCAATAAGAAACAGATAGTTATTGCCCTCTCTAGTGCAGAAGCTGAGTACAGAACTATGGCTCATGCCGCCTGTGAGATGACTTGGGTTCACTCACTACTGCAAGAGACGGGTCCTGTTTTCTCAATGCCCATGACGCTCCACTGTGACAATCAAGCAGCTATCTACATTGTAAGTAATCTGGTGTTAATGACCGAACCAGGCATATTGAGGTGCACTGTCATTTTATTCGTGATATGGTGTTTGTTATCTAAGAGGATTGTTACTCCACATGTTCGATCGACTGATCAGATTGCTGACATACTTACAAAGTTTTGCCTCGGACATTGTTTATTGCACTTTATAACAAGCTGGGCATGATTGGCATCTATGCACCATCTTGAGGGGGAGTATTAGACTAGTAGAGAGCATTATTTAGTTAAGTCTTTATTTTCTTTGTTTAGTGTTTTAGTCCCACATTGGGTACACTTATAATCTTGAACTATTTTTCTATCTATATAATAAAGAGGGCTGACTCACAATGGGATCAAGTCAATTGTCCCAACATAACACATGAAATGCCTGCCTGTTCATGACTCGTGAGATAAGGAGCGGCGAGGCCCATTCTTTCGATGTGACTAGTACCTCGTGTGTGTTGTGTTTATAAATATATACATAGATAAACATATGTATGTATATGCATATACAAGGATTTGATGGTAATGAAGTGACAACTCATTTTGTTAAATGAGCAACCAAGAGATAAAGGGTGGTGAAACCAAGCCATCTAAGATGACCGGTACGGTGTGTGTGTGTGTGTGTGCACGCGTGTGTTGTCTACATCTATGATCCCTTCAACTGAGAAACTACTTTGATTTTCCTCTTGGACGAAAGCAACACGCTAGGGGCCTTAGTTGCACCAGTATCTTGAGAAGTCTTCTAATTCTTGATAGTAATAGCTCAGTCCATGCTTGAGATTCTTTCCTTAACTAGAGAAGCTTTAAGGTTGCTCCCTCATTTCATGAAGTTAGGCATTACAGTTAGTTGTCAATAAGATTTGATGGTGTACTTACCATAGAAGGCAAAGACACCAACTCATTTAGGACGGGCAGTTAGTAACTTATTACAGTTAGTTGTCAATAAGATTCGATGGTATACTTACCATACAAGGCAAAGACACCAACTCATTTAGGGCGGGCAGTTGGTAACTTATATAGTCAAATAGTCAAACCTCTCGAGACCATGGTATACGAGCTGAAGTTGTTTACTAAGAGAGCTTGTTTGCTTAACATGCTTGAAAAACAGACTTACAATGTTGTATGCAAATGCCCACCACAAATTCTGCTTCACAGTAGTCATAGTTTGCTTGCTCAATTCTAGCGCATCAATAACCTGCAAAAAAATTTCCGTGACATATAGAACAAGAAAAGGAGGCCAAAGAAGTGCGAAAAAAGCATGATGGTACTAATCTGCAAGAACACAAGAATGCATGCACAACTAAAATGATGATACTATGTAAAGCAAAATCGGTAATGAACTAATTTAAAGGACATGTCGATTTCATATCAAGACAACCAACAACCAAAGCCAGCAAGCATAAACCCAAGGGTTTTTACCTACATAACCCCATTAAAAAACTATAAAAAGTAATAAATAAATAAATAAATATTTCCTCTATTTTCCGATTTACACTGGAATCCAACTATTGGTTAAATTACCACCACATTCAGAGAATGTGGTTTAACTGCTCCCCCCCACCCCAAAACAAAAAAAACAAAAAAAAAACCCCAAAAATAATCTGTTAGGAAATATTTTGTGTATATTCTAGAATTTTTGTCAAGTACAAAGGGATAATTACTTATGACTAAGGTACTCCAATTTAAAATAATTATAATTAAATAATTAATTAACTTAAATCTTCAGCAATTAGCCAGTCCTCCCTCCCCAGCTCTCTCTCCCCTTTGTCGCTGTCACAACCATCAATGATGGGGAGGGGTTGTTTGCGCTGACAATGATGGAGGAGGGGTGTGATGTCCATTACAGACAATGAAAGAGCGCTCAGGGAAGAGGGAGATGGGGATGGGGTTTGCGGCCGACACCAACACCCAAATGGACGGCAACATAGGGTTAGACAGAGGAAAATCAAGATGAAATATTTGAAATCAATGTACAGAGTAAAGAGTGCGATTTTAGTTGAATTATGTTCCAGTTAACGTCGAAGCAATAGTTGCAGAGAAAATCTATACAGCTTAACAGAACAAATTATTGTATCAAATAACAGTTAGAAACACCAAAAGACAGTTAGAAATATCAGGATTAAATGGGCACTGACTATGTACAAGTGGAAAACATGCATTTCTACCCGTAACAAGAACATACGACTAGAGGAATCAAATGAGCTAACTACTGTGGAAATTGAAGAAACGAGAGAAAGTAACTAGCCAGTGAGGTCTGGCTCATTGGTAAAGCATGGGGTTGGGTAACAGGAGGTCTTTGGTTTAAAACTAGGCCATGGCTTCTTCCACAAAATAAGATAAGAAAATAAAAGAAAGAGGTGATCACAAAGGTATATAGGCAATCAAATAAAAAAGGCGCTTACAATTGGTAAAATAATTTTCAGAACCTGAGATAGTTTGTTGCGCATGAGTACTATAGAAGAGACGTCACTAGCTGCACCGACACCTTCACCCATTGCAATTCCAACATCAGAAGCAGCCAATGCAGCAGCATCATTGATGCCATCGCCAACCATGGCAACCACCTTTCGACTTTCTTGAAGCTCGCAAATGAATTTCTTTTTCTGATCAGGCTTGACCCCGGAAAGCACCTATGCAGATTAAACAGTTAAAACTATGAGAAAACATTGTCCAACTCAAGAAATCAAATCAGGTGGTACAATGATTCAGAAAATTAAAGATCTGAAGATGGCATGGCCCTGTTCTATGTAATTAACCACTTAAATAGTAGAAGCATTTAGCAAATAGTCAATGTCTAACATATTAATTACGCTGAAGAACTCACCTTGCCAAGCATACTTGCCAGAAACAAGTGTAGCAAAAAGCCAATGCCGCATTAAGATACATATAGATACAAAACCACAGAAAAAATAAAGCATTCACGGACTAAGAGGTGAAACTAGAAATTTATCATTTCTCATGCACATGACAAGAAGTACACCAAATACATTCGACTGATTTAGAATCATGCATCATGACAAATGGAGGTAGGCCAAGTACACTCAAGCATATGACATACAGCATGAATGAAACTAAGCTGAGTAGGATGTTTCAGATTTTACATAAATCTCAGTGAATCTCAAATTGCATATGCTGAAATCTATGGGCATAACAAACTATCTTTTATTAAATTTTTCCTTTTGAATGGTCTGCAATTCTTACAGATAACTCCCCTCTATCCTCCTTGTTCCAATCCCAACTAGTTAAATGATTCCACGACACTGGTCGCTAACAACAAGGAGGTTCTCCTTCATAATTGAAACTTTTGCAAATTTTTTAATGATGTTCTCACCTTCCATACAGCCCTTCTTCCAGAAAAACATTTCCTCGTGAAGTATGTTTGTGAGGAAAGTCACAAGCTATAAAGGGCAAGAAATAAAAAAGGTAGTAAAGACAGCATTTCATGTTTATGATACATGACATGTGATGGGATCTTCAGTGAGTCATTAAAAACATATGATGCCCTTCTGTTTGTCAAAAAGTCAAAATTAATGTTAACAAATACATATTAAGGTTTGACCAAGTACAATTTGTGATTGCTATGGCATGCTCATGAGTTAAGCCACAAGTATTAGCCCATGGATTTTCATCTAAGAAAAAAATCAGAATGTTCAAACAAACAGGGGTAACCAGCACCATATGCAAAGCTATATAAGGTTTGTACCTTGTCTCTGCTGATACCAACAAGTGATGCTATGTATTCAGCAGTATTCTTCTTGTCTCCAGAAAGCATATATAAGTTTAGTCCTTGCTTAGACAAAGTTTCAACAACTTGACGAGCATCTTCCCTGATTTTGTCCTCAAAGTAAATAACTCCAGCCAAACTGCCATCTACTCCTACATATACAACAGACTTGTTATCAAGCTCTGCATCGGGAAATGGATTGTGAACAACTCCATGCCTGCAAAATGCAGATAGTCATCAGTTTACTACTTACCAGATGCATGCACACAATAACTTTCAAAGTTTATTTTGGGCGACCCATATTAATTTCTCATAAGATATTAGCATATACATTACTATCATATTCCAAACATAAAGGCTATTTGATTCTGGAATGTCTTTTAGTTAGCTCTCTGGATTATATCATGCCTCAGGCTAAATTGTTTCTCAGCAGAAATTATATCATCTTCAGCCTTTCTTCCAGATCCTCTAAGGCTAGGAGAATATTTGATAGTCGTCCTTAGTCATGTGACTCTTGAGAGCTTAAAGTGCATGACCGATAGGGGTGGAAATGAACCAAATAATTAATAAACTGTTCGGTTATTATTCGTCCAAATATTTGGTCATATTCGACTCGATAGTTCATTTAATTGTAGACGAATATTTTTCAATATTTGGCTCATAAACGAATAGAATGTAACCAAAGGTATATTCAATTCGGTTGATTATTATATATTCATTTATGTTTTACATTTTATTGCTCTAAGTTTAATTTATCATAGAATATTTATCTTTTAAAGTTACACTTGAGATATTTACCGTGTCAACATATATCATAAGAAAGTATCAATAAAAAATAAATTCTTATGCAAATTTCAGCTTAGATTGCATTCTTAAGTAAAAAGTTTGATAGAAAATGAATTCATGTAGATCTAAAATCTAATGAGATGTTTTCCTGCTTCTACATTATTACATTATACTAATTTTTATGTTAATATTACTACTGATAAATATATAAATTAATAATTTATAAATATATGAATTTAATAATTTTAGTAGTATCATGTCATAATAATCATTAAGTAATTATGCAACATGTAAAAAGAAAATAAAACAAATAATATACCAACATAGGATTCGAACACCTAACCTCGGGGTTAAGAATCAAATGCCTTAACCAAGTGTTCTAACATATATTCGTGAATGTTTACCAAATATCTAGTTAATATACCTAATCGAATTTGAACACCTTCTACCCGTTCGACACGAATTCGAATTCGAATTCGCTGCAGTAAACTGAATTCAAATTCAAATTTAAGGTATTCAATCAAATTCGATTCGTTTCCACTCCTAGTGACCGATGAGGTAGGTTTTACTCCTAGCAAACTGGGTTGCTAGGTGCTCTAACAGGGTCCTGTCTTGTCCATAGTTACCTTGACTGGGGATAACAAAAAAACTCAGAGCTCATTTTCCGGTTGACATCCAGTAAGAAAAAATTGCAGAATCATACAGTCTTCCGATCCGATTACAAAGTCAGTTTCAGTTGTCAACCCCATTTTGATGAGAACAGGCTCAAGATGGAAATAGTTGTGTTACGTTTCACAAGGACTTGAGGATTATGCTTCATCAATATTTAAATTATAGAATAGAAGTTGAATCCAGTTGTGTACCCCATAAAAACGCAAGAAAAAGACAATAAAACATCCTTTTACGCGAAAATAGCAGTCAGAGAAAGGAGACAAATGTTCCCATACATCATGTGAAAAATATTTTTCATCGGAATACCTTTTTAGCCAGCTCAACGTCCCAACAGCAACCTTGTTCTGTTCAATGGTGGCAACTGCTCCGGACCCAGGTTCTTCACTGAATGTTCCATCTATCACCTATGATTAGATAAAATCAGTAGAATAAGGACATGTTTAGCTATTTTATAGTATGAGGTAACTGTTAACATTTAATGTAACATGAGGTAGGGTGTCCATGAACTTGTGAAGACAGGTCATTTAGAGAGGTACCATTATCTGAATGTATGTGATCAAGGTATCTCAACTGAATGCTCAATTGAATGCATGAAACATTAAAGAGTCAAGTATCTTATCCCAGACTGCACCTTCCACCAGGCAATTGCTACTTGCTCACAGACAAATATCTTAATTGATGGGAAGCATCTAAACACAAATACAACAGTCTACCCGCATATGCAAAACATGCATGTAATGCAGTCAATAATCCAGATCATACAACGAATTCTAATTCTGGATAAACAAAGGATCAAAGTCCAATTATTTTGTGATGGGCATATTAATGGTGTGATTCAAAACTGGGATCTTACATCACTGAGTCTTCGGTTCCAATCAAGTGAATGATAAACACGAAAACAATATGAAAAGGAATTCCACATATCCAAATGATAACATACCTAATTATTCAGTTCAATTCATATTTGTTTAAATAAAAAACATTGGTATCATATAGTTCCTTACGCCCATACCAAACTACTACAGCTATATCAGTTTAATGCAAAGAAATAAATGTTTGGGTTTAAAAGAATAAAGATGGCATTGGCATCTCTGTATCTTTTCAAGCAACAATTTAAAACTGATTCAGCCAACCACTAATTTAATCTCCCAAGCTTGGTTTCTACGCTTGCAGTTGTAACCAGTAGTTACTATAAACTCTAATCTCTTGGTAGAGAGTTATTAAATCACTCACCAGTGTCTTACTATTTCTTATTCCTTCTGTTAAACTAACATATAACGGGAAGGAGAGTTAATGAATCATGAGAACACAATAAGTTCGTTACCTTCACACTCTGGCAACTAGCTACTTGAGAAGCTTCAAGAATTGCTTTTCCAAGTGGGTGGTTTGTATTTGATTCAACTCCTGCTGCTAAACTCAAAATCTCATCTTCTGTCCATTTATGATTTACAGAATTCCTGTACAAGCAGATGTAGGTTTGTCAGTAAAAGGCTTTAGTCCAAATGCAACGCGAAATCAGAAAATTAAAATAAAATGTGATTATGTAAACCAAAATTCAA
Source organism: Asparagus racemosus (assembly GCA_037177215.1). Lineage (NCBI taxonomy): Eukaryota > Viridiplantae > Streptophyta > Magnoliopsida > Asparagales > Asparagaceae > Asparagus > Asparagus racemosus. The sequence continues at coordinate 26,739,994 of JBAKGM010000365.1, read as the reverse complement.
CGACCATCATTTTTAATCTAAATAGTGCAAATTTAACTTTTACTTAAACTTCTAACTCCATCCTTGTATAAAATGTAATGATGCCATGAATTCAACATAGAGACGAACTGCTTCCATGCACATTATTCTTCATATATACAAAAACACTGTTCAACACTACATAGGATAAAGAAATGAGGCGCAAATCTTTTTAGAAGAAGACACTTACTATAGAGTATCAGACAATATCCCTTGGCCCAATGGACCAGAACTTCCACGTACTTCAAAATGAAGAATAAACAATACAGATAAAGCATGGTCATTATTACATTTTGAAAACGCTTGACATCAAGGAAGAATATATTTAGGTATGTATGCTTGACCATAGAATGCCAACAAAAACTTCTGTGCAGTCCATGCAGACTCTTCGACCACTTTTAAACCTTTCAACAATAATATCACTGTTCTATATCCGTAGCTACTGTAAGTTTCATAGTTCAACTACTTTCCTGAGCTAGTACACAATGTGGGACGAAGCTTTCTCCAGGATGCTAGTAGTCATGTAGTCATATAGTTGAACTAGAATTTTAAAAGTAATGATAAAGTACTCATAGGCGAACTTATGAAACAACAGTTTATGGATTTTCCCAGGACTTGATCCTAATATTAAACTTCAGATTCAGTGCTAATATTATATATCTCACAGATTCTGTCTAAAACAACAAGACCTTTACTCTGAATAGATGTTAACTAACCAAAAAATCCCACCTATAACACTACCAGAAAAGATGAAAAAGTTCTGTTTATATTATGTTTTTAGATTCTTCCATTTACAAATGAAAACGAGCATATATAAATGTGTACATGTGAAAGCAAGCATGTAACTGTATTTTAATGTATAGTACCGGCCAACTTTGATGTCTGATACACCGTGTATGTGTCCACCAATCACATTTATAATTAGTTTGCATGGAAGTGAACATCGTTATGAATAAACAAGATAGTTCTTTCTCAAATATTATCTGGAGTAAATAACATGTTTTCCACTTAACTTTGAATCTTGATTTTCACTTTTAGAAACCATAATTTTAGTTACTACCGGCCTTCCAATTGTCAAAGTTCCTGTCTTGTCGAATACTATTGTGTCAACTCCTGCAAATTTCTCTAAGACATTCCCACCACGTAAGAGTAGACCTCTGGTTGCCCCTAATGAGGTTCCAACCTGGCATCAGATTAAGTTGAATGAAATCAAGATAAACTGAAGTAGTAAAGAGGACTTCTCTAGAATAATTTTAGTTAGATGCTTGATTGGTACCAGCACGGCTGTAGGAGTGGCCAGCCCAAGTGCACATGGACATGCAACAACCTGCACTCAAGGATGCCAGTAGAAATAGTCAGCAGAAAAGGGCAAAAATCTCAACAATACCAAGGCTGTCAGAAAGAGTGACCCACAAAAGGTGGGTTTTTGGGGGGAAATCTGGAAACCGGTCAAGTCATTAGTGATCTGACCGACCTACGGTAACTGTTTGACGGATAATGTTGAGTGCCAATTTCTTTTCCACCTGGATTTACCTCATTTCCCTGTGAACGCTCTAAGTTTTTTACGCATTCACGTTCCTTTTTCCTTCTTGTTCTTACCAAACAATTTATTCATGGAGGAACTGTGCTTCATCAATTATAATAGCAATTAATTTTCTCCATCCGAATCAAAAAGCAATGTTGGGTTCCGCATGATCCATTTGTATGATGCAGATTATGCTCCAAAATAAGCAAAATACAATAAGTTCTTAACTGTAAATCGTTAGTCGTTTCTGACATCCAAGGGTTTTCATTTTTAATTTACTACGACATCAATAATATTATTGATTTAAGGTAAAGAACTTGTTGAGTGTAAAATAACTAATCAGAATTACTAAATTAACCTGCCTTAACCTGTACAGGAGTATGGCTGGTCATCTGAACTCCATTTGAAGTACAAATTATGTGCAGAAACCTGAAAGTATTTCAGGAATTACATGTAAAACAGAGATAGAAGAAGCACATCTACTCTTAATGAGTAATACTAGAAATTTCACCAATTATAACCTCCTGCCCTACAGTTATACACCATATACAGACTGAAAGCATATCCAAGTAAGAAATTAAGAAGTAACAATGAGATAATCTATAATTTGGCGTAGACAAGACTCCGGAAGTGAAGCAAGACCAAGATTGGTAATGAGCTGTGAGATTGTCTGCACTGCCCTGCTAGATGTATTAAAATGGCCTTTACGTAAACTACATCCTCTCAAAGAAAGCAAATTGCTTTTATATGAAGCAATATTGCATTGCCTTTGCCGGAGGTGAAAATTATTTTTTCGATATATTACAATCAAAATGAAAATTCATGAACTATCCACCTTTTCCATCTTTTACATCAACCCCTGTCCAAACAAGCCCGCGTACCCGCCTGCCTCTCTCCAACAAAAAAATAAAAAATACACATTGTTACCGCACCTTAGAGGCACGGAGAGGAGAGAGGAAAAAAGAACAAAGAGGAGATAACAATTGGAAGGGAGGAAGGTTGATGTGTATGTGAGTGGTTCGGTGTTTTGGGCACGGATAGAGAGAGCTTTAGGTAAGAAATCCAAGTTGCAATCATAGAAACCAACTATCAATTAAAAAACTGAATTACCTTTGAGCATTGGAGGCAATTTTAACCTTTACCTACCAGATTAGTAACTAGAATAAAACTTCTACACAAAATAAAACTTCCAAGCTAAATAACTACTCACAGAAAACAAGAATAAGATATTCCCCAAATCTTCCAGAATATATAAGAAATATTTATTCTTTAACATCTGATCCGCAGTACAGCTATTGGATTAAAATGATTTAAAATGTTGTTATCCATCAGAGTGCAGCTTAGCATGGTTGACAAGAAATCTAGGTCTCCATAATGAAGGCCTGTTCCTACTTCCTCAATCGTGTAAAGCACGAGGACATTACTATGGAATATTCTTATTTCGAACAAAAATCAGGACAGAAGAGTATGTCTATATTGATCCCCAAGTATATATGAGTCACCAACACAGAACCTACCCATGCATCTCTTTGATTCAGCACCTCAGAAATAATAAAGCATTGTATTATATTTCAGGTGTCTGGAAAAGTACTATTAAGCAAAGTATGAAGAAGGTTACTGAATATATCTGAACCAAAATAACTGCAATCAAGAATACTATCCAAAACAGCGATGGTCCCTCTATCATTGAATTTCAACAAAACATAACTGAGAAGCAAGAGGGATAGCTCAGTTACTAAGCAGAGCTACTAGTTTACATTGAGAGCAGTGAGCTATGAAACTTCCTATCTACAAGCTTATCAAACCCATATTCTGAAGATAATTTGACCAGGAAATGACAAAAAAAAACCAGGAAAACGATGAGGTTGCACAAAGATAACATACCAGAACACTGCAAGAAAGCTGCAACGCCAATGAAATAGGACTTCCTTGAATAGCACGTGGTACAAGTTGTGAACCAAAAGAATTCCAAAACAAGAATGTTGCAGCAGAGATTGCCATGACACCATAAGTAAAATGACCAGCAACCTATTGTCATAAAACACCATGATATACTTCATGGAACCAGTTATGCTAATATAAGGAAGCATCTTAAACAAATAAACTATGTATACGTCCAACTTTTAGACTTCAAAGCAGAGATCTATTAAAACCAAAGTTGCACATAATAAACAAGTAAAGACGGATTAACAACGCTTTAATGAATCTAACGATAAATCAGTTCAACTACAACTTATTATTGTGCACGCAAGTTGTATTTTTAATGAAACTGTCCAGTCTGACATGTAAGACAACTGGACTAGAAATGAGCCTTCATTACCACGCTCATCACTTGGCACAAAAAAAAGCTATTACTGCATGCAGAATTTTTACGATATCCTTTATAACTGGAGATAAGCACAATGCTCCATTGTGAAAAAGGCTGCCACCATGTTTAGGGAGCAATTTTCTCCTTAAAGGGGAAAAGATTTGTGTTATCACCTTACTTATTCAAACGCACCCTCTTTCTAATCATCCACAAAATTGACCTAGGTTAATTTATGTCTACTTTAGGGAAAATCCATGACATATTGATTATGTATTTCAGCCACAGATTGTTATACATCAGAAATATAAAGCATAAATATTTCATTGTTGGTTGGAATGTTGGACACGGATTAAGTCTGCTAAGCAGAGGCTCAATAATAGAGCTAATTACAATAAAGGAGCTTAACAAATCAATAAATTGTAGTTCTTTTATTTCTCCAGTCCCTAGTTTCAGAAATATGGATAAGGTACCCACAACAAATAAGTATACATGAACTGGATCAAGGGTTTAGGGGGTGTGGTGAATGAGATAACAATATTGTCTACCGAAAAGACCTCCCCTCAACCCCTCCCTCTATGAAGAGTAACCTTACCCTACCTTTACACAGACCAATAATATCTAGATAGAAGCTGAACCTCACAAAAGGACAACTAAGAAAGAAATACTAAACAAAGAGAGTAAGAAACATGAGATATAAATACCTTGTCAGCCAGCCTTTGTACAGGCACTTCCCGTGTCTGTGCTTCTTCCACTAACCGAACTATATCTCCCATAACGGTTTCACCACCAGGTCTTCTCACTTCTACAGTTAGCGTACCATTTAAGTTGATGCTTCCAGCAGTAACTTCAGTCTGTAAAGAATATTAAAGCATTAGACTGAAATATCACATATACAAAAGACCAAATCACAGGATCAGGCTTTCAGCAAATTTTGGAGAAACTTCAAAAAGTAAACCATTCAAGGAGATAAAATGGAAGCACAGCAAATACAATGAAAGACATACCCCGGGTAATTTTGTCACTGGCATAGGTTCCCCAGTGAAACTTGACTCATCAACAGTGCTTCGTCCAGCTTTGACAATTCCATCCGCTGGAACACGATCCTAGATGGTTAAGAGGCAGTACAAAAACAAATGAAATAAGGTAAACACCATCAAATATATGGGGTTACTCAAGAGGAATTTATAGTAGGAAGAAACCCATTTCCATGATTAAAAGAGATGGACAAAGGGCTATATTGTGAAGCATAGAGGCTGAACAAATAAATTTAGACTCTTCAAACTAAGAACTAACCTTATACCATGTAGCAGTTCACTCTACAGATCCTAAGTAGCTTGTAGTCAATCAAAATGGGAACTATGTGGAAATTGTTTGCATAATTTTCATCCATGCCTGAAAGGTACAACAATCTAATGGGAAGATGGGAAGCAAGGTGCAAATATGGTGAGCAGGCCATGTTGGGGTATTTTACCACGCCCAGGTAAACTATAACTTCACATACAAATGACATCTAAGATTGGGATGGGTTATGTGACCTGTGGATATGACTTTGTTCTGGTTCAGCCCAGGATTCAGTTTACATGCTGCAGTTTAGTACCCAAAACAACTTTAAGTTGGGTTCCAAACTAAGTTCGCAACGAGGCCTGACTGTGCAAATGGATCTCCCAAACAAGGAAAATTTCCAGGTTGTCCTCATCTGGCTGGATTAATACCTGGGAGGATGAAGTTGAGAAGTGCTCCCACATGTATGGATTCAAAAGTTGTAAAATAGAAGGTCTATCCAAGTGAAAGGATGTTGAGCAAGATGATTTTTGAAAGAAGAAATTTGTAGTCAGTGACAGCAGAGGAATCCGGGTTTTAACTAAGGTCAAGGCAATGGATGGTCAAGCAATGCAGTATAGACATGCTCAACAAATGAAACAGCCGAGAAGCGAGGTCCTTGTCTTTGTGTTGCAAAGATCAATAAAAAAAGGAGCAAAAGGGAGTGGCAATTCTGATGGAGGAATCAAAAGTTCACTATGATAACAGACTTTCTCTCACTGCAAATGACAGACAAAAATTTAAAAGATTGTGCACTGAGCAAAAGCCTCAATGATGATATTAAATGACAAGTTTACTCACTCCTGGTAACACGACAATGAAGTCTCCAACTGCAAGACTGCTGCATGGAACTTCAACAAGTGAGGCTGATTCTGTGTCATTATTAACCGCAAGGCGCGCTTTTGCTGGAAGAATATTCAGAAGACCAGTCATGTCACTGCTAGCTTTTAACTTCGCTCTCTGTTCAAGGTTCTTCCCTAACAGGACAAATGCTATTAACATAATTGGTTCTTCAAAGAACATTCTCCATCCCTGCATTAGAATCGATCACGAAAAATAGGTCCATGTCATAAAGGAAATGCAATATATATATTTGTGACAATCTAAATTAACACAAGAATGAAAAGAAAATGTACAATAATCAATTCCTGGAGCGTTTCCTAAATCATTATACTAAGGTGACAGACACCGAATGTAGCAAGTATTACTGTAACACTAAAAAGTAATTTAAGACGCTATAATCAATAGAAAATAAATATATTAATATTTAATAAACTGATGATAAAATTGAATATCTTATATCACTGATATGTACAGTTGCTTACTATGAAAACAAAATATTCATGGTTTACATAAGGCCATATAACAACCTGCAGAAGCCTTCCTATTAAACTATTTTCCCAAACAAAGAAATGACATGCAGCACCAAATCAAAAATGAAAGGAAAATGTTGACCAACATGATGGCCCAAAAGGACACAAAAGTCGCAAAACGAAGCAACTCCATGCCACCATAAGTTACCAGAATAACCTTATCAAAAAATAAATTAGAATAAATAAATTGCTGAATTAGTTCCCAAGAAACCTTCCCACTAAGTCCCTCTCATAGGTTAAAAAGGCCACCCAGAAGAAGTCAATCAATATACGTGGAGCTTGGAGGACTAAATGAGTCACAGAAGACTAGTTCACCTGAGAACAGGAGTTCCATTTCAGAAAGTATCCAAGTATGTATGGATAAGAATGAAAGTATAATCTCAAACTTTCGATATAGATAACCATTATCATCCCACTTTAAGTCTTCCCTTCAAAAGGGTCGCAGATCACACTACCACTGTACAGTGAAAGTAAAGAAAGCTATAGAGTAAAAGGTATTATATGAACTTTTACAGGTCGCCAAAACCAGACACTGATGGTTTAAACCAATGTCATAAGTTATGTGCTTTGGGTTATCACAGTTCAAAATCTCTCGTTTTTAAGCCCCGATACCAAATTAATACTTTCTTTAAGTTACTGGGGGCTCAAACAGGCTGGAAAACATTTGTCCATGTTGTTTCACGTTGCATACAGGTGCTGAGGTGCGTACTTGCCCCTATGTAACTAAGGTGACCACCATCATACGTTCAAGAAGACAAAAATCTTGATGATACACAAACACATGTGATATTAAGCTAGCCACCATTTAGTGTTTTCAAATAGTAGTCGATCAATAAAATCCAACATAAAGCAACTATATATACAAAGATATACATAGAAAAAACACACGTATACATGTTATTTGGGAAAGTGCTTCCACTCTCAACACATTTCATGCCCAAGTTGATTATTTAAATGTGAGAACCCAGCTACTATTGGATGCAAGGTAATATTCTACATTCTCAAGTCAACTGGATGCAATCTTACCAACGACCAACATTCTTAAATCTTTTGGATCCAAATCTTTTGGATCCAAACCCACCCTAACATGACCGCCCCAACCCCACCAAACCCCCTAAATTTGTGGTCCAGTCTCCCCCCCTTCACCTCCCCTCCCTTCCCACTCCCCAAACCCTGAATCCCCACCCCTAAATTCCCGCAATTTTATTTACTGAGGTACCTTTTTCTTTTATTTTTCTACTTTTATTGTAATATATCTACTTTCTTTATTCTAGTATGTCTCAGTGGAAACGGTCCCTAGGTCGCCACTATTTCCCCTAGGCGCCTTGACATGCAACTAGCTTTGGCAGCCTGCTTAATAAATAAAACCCCATACTCCAATACTGTATCTACCTTAATAGGAAATCACATTTGTTTGATATCTTTGATATCAAGTATAAACACATTTAATTTGCTGAAAATTTGTACACGTTAATACATAACTATCTTCATTCGTTACAAAATTGGACAGAGAAACACATACACATAAGGGGGGAGGGGTGGGCAGGGAAGTCTCAGGATAGAGTTGGGGAGGTAAGAGGAGACAGAAAAGAATAGTTTGTTTACTTTTAAATAAAATGAGGTAAAGGAGGATGGAAGGAAGCTTCAAACAACGTATTAAGCTTTTGACCTTTAACAGTCAATTTGATGGTTGACGGTCGCATGTTAGAACATGTTTAGATAGGTGAAAGCATTTTTCCTAACTAAAAGCAAAACTCTATTACTTAATAAGGTAGGCTAGGTAGCACATGCAAACCCCTGAAGTCGCAATTCTTATCATGTTTGAAATATACTTGGTCCCCTAAGCAAAGACAAAAATCAATTACTTGGAGTGGGAATGTGATAATATCAGGACTTCGAGACCTATTCATAGCGCCTCAGAGAAAGACTATTTGATTTATTTTTGGCTAAATCTTTTTTTTTTCTTTGTAGAGTCATCTTTGCAATAGTTGAATCTATTTGTATTAGCTTTGTTAATTGGGCTTGAGTCTCTTTGAATCCTATTTGTACTTGGACCTCTTGGAGTCTATAAGTAGTTTTGTATTTTTCAGATTTGAGATTAGAGATCGATGATATTTTTCATGAATGAATGAGATTTGTCATTGTCTGAGACCAAATCCTAGCGCAAAGCCCAGCCAAGAGTGTACATGTTTTTTGATTGTCGGAGATCAAATCCTAACCAAAATCCCGTGGCCGTACCCTCTCTTCTCTTTCTGCCGCCAAACTTCCCAGAGCAACTCATCTCTCAAAGCACCCGACCAAAACCAAACCTTAATTGTCAAGAGTCCATTGAATACCAAAATCATAATAAAAAACTGACAACACCCTCTTCTATCTACAACGCCACCCACCCAGTCAGCCAAGACTTCAAAACAACCCTCTTTAACAGCCCCTGAACCCAATCTCTGATCTAACTAACCACTGTCCAAATTCTACGAAACTTGCACCATGAATCCAGCTCCGGAGCAAGTTAATCCCTTATCACTCCAAGACAAAACAGGCAATCATTCATCTCCTAGAACTAGAGGACACCCACTCCACGGCCTTCAATGACTTCCAGCCCCTGCCCAACCGAAACATAACTCCCAAAAGCCATCGAACAGCCCCTGAACTCTTCCAAACAGCCATCAAAACTAATCGAATCAAAGATCCAGCCATCCAACATCATGATTTAGTCCCAAAACCTTCCTGATCCTACAGAAAATCTCCACTGATTGCATCAAAAGAAACTTTCAATCTAACAGTTTGTATGGCTTGAGGAACAGGCAACAAGTCTTGCCCTGACTTATAAACTTCACTAATCTCTGAAACTGGTGACTGAATTTTGAAGTAGTTATGTCTTTCTGCATAGTTTTATGCTTGATCATTAGTTGTTGGCAATTCCCTACATGTCTTGCATGTTTTAGCATCATAGCATGCAGATTGCATATTATTTCCTAGATCATCTTTAGAACCTTATCTAGAGCATTTATACAGTTTAGGGGTCTTAGGAGTAAGGAGTCTTATCTAGTTAGTATAACTGCATTATCATGCTTGTTTGATTTCATTTAGTACTTTAGAACTTATATTCTTATTCCAGCGTCCTGCATCGGTAGCATTAGTCTTATAAGTCGGTCGCATCTTCTGAAGTCACCTGAGAAGGTTGCATCTAAAGATCCCTGAGATGTTTTTGGGATAAAAGGTACTAGATGTGTCGCATGTGTTGTTATGAAAGCTTGGATGCACACTATCAACTGACTTTGTTTTGTGTAACATTATTTTCAGCATGGTTCTTTACCATATAATATTATATCCATGGTGGTAAATCTTATTTACACAGAACTATTTGCTATTCTAAGTTAACTTTCCCATAAGCTTCATCCATAAATCACTGTGAACAAAGGCATGATAGTTTTTCTAATTTACAGCTTTTGTATCTAAAAGTTTTAATCTGGTCAAAATAGTAATATCAGTGGCGTTCATACAATTCTTCCTATTAGCATTCCACAAGGACCAAAGATATAATCAGCAATACCCACCCAGAATGCAGGTATTTAATAACGTGAGGAATATATGTATTTCAGAAGTAAGGAATGACATATACCAGTTTGGGAATGCAAGCCAACATGAGGAATATATGTACTTCAGAAGTACGGAATGACATATACCAGTTTGGGAATGAAAGCTGCTATGGAGCTGACAGCAAAGGATGATACAGCACCTAAGCCAACTAAGGTATTCATGTTTGGCGAACCCTTGAACAAACTTTTTAATCCATCAATAATGAGTTTGCGCCCTGGTCCGATGAACGCAAATATTGAGAGTGATAAATGAAATCCTGTAGAATGGAGAGCATGGATCCATGGAGGGACATTTGCTCCGAGAAAATGAGAAGCATGTCCCAGCAGGCAGACTGCACATAATGCCCATGACACAGCAAGCTCTCTACCTGGAGGGTGCACAAAAGCTATCTTTATCGGATTAAATCGGAATACAGAACCATTCATAATGCACCAAAGCAACTAAAAATTTGGAAGTATTCAACAAGGAGTACATTTTTATTAATCAGAAGTGTAGAACAAAAACTATCCACTAGATGATGTATGTTTAAGTTATAGTTTTACTAGGAAAATAATTATGGTTCTCAAATGTGACCAGGCACTCAGTCAATTTGCAGGGAGACAACCCTGACAACAAGAAGTCAAGGTAAGCTCAGCGTAAAATCAACTAGAAGAAGACACTCATTTTTTGGATGGTAGCACAAAGGTGAGTTTACATAGTTTTGTTTGAACACTGCAAACATTAAGCTACATAATAAACTAGAGAATAATGGACAAAGAGAGAGCATAATTAAAAAGATCACCATCTTCAATTGTGCCCATACTTTCCCAAATATGTTCCATCTACACCAAAATAAATCATTTTGGGTCTAAATCATTTTGGGTCTATGAAAACATTGATGCCCTTCAGTAAGAACCAATCATATAGTCTTGCAAATGGGCATTTATGATATGAACCAATGTATGCTCCAAGTTCATCTGTCTCATTTTCACAAGATGTAATTATATTGTATAACTTCTTTAAAGTGATGAGACATCTCAAGATCATATTATAAATAATGGGATAGAACTTGTACTTCAATTTCATCATTTTTTTGTGAACCATTTTCTAACGTTGCGAAATCTATATTTGCTTTAGCAGTTTTACCACAAAACGATAATACTAAATTTACCTAGAACAGAAATAAATGCATGAGCCTATAATATAAATGTAATTCAAAGCAAACCAACTGATTACTGATTCCAACTAGAATCCAATAAATGCATGAGCTGATAACAAAATTGTAGTTCAAAAAGAACTGATTTATTGCAGATCATCCTAAAAATATGTTTGGCTATCATTATTTCTGTTCTTACTCATGCTCTTGCAAAGAATTCCAGATTTCTCTTATTATGCGAACTCAATGATAAAGTGGGTAAACAACCTCCTGCTGCCCAGCAAATGACACTAAAATTAACAAGCAGCAAAGCAACCATTACTGGTTTTGTAATCAAAAAGAAAATAACTCATACGCAAAATATTAGTTCAATGATCATACGAGAAAAATCCAAGAAACATACCACTTTCTTTCAAGCGCTGGAGCTTTTCGTCAGTCTTCCTTTCAAAAACTTCATACAAGCTTTTGCTTGCAGAATCTAAAAGCAGCCAACACTTATTAGGACCCAGATGAGATAAGACAACATTGAATTAGCGTAATGCACCAAATGTTCTCATTTAATAACAAGTTACAATAGTCAGTATTTCGTATGTCAGTGACTGCAAGCAAGAGGCCAAAAACTTGTATATTAATATAGGATTACAAAATGAAACTTGATTATAGTACATTGTATCAATTGTCAAACTTATAACAGCATGTGTGTATTACTTTATTATTCTATGCTTCAAGTTACTGTACAAACATCCAATAAACTACAGTGCTCAACCGTGTCAGCTATATTGAAGGCAAAAGGAATACATGGATTTCCACAGCAAATCACTTTTTTCTTGAGCAGTTGATTGGACAATGGCAAAGCGCAAACTGAAATAACTCAGCACATCGAAGCAAGACCAAAATGAAGAAATCTGTATGATTTAAGTGAACATATTTAGGTAATCAAATTATTGCCATATTGCTCAGAAATCCAGATTAAATGGAAGTGATTTCTTAACAAGTCACACCTAAGGAAATCATACAACATACTAAAGCAACAAACTTCACCTGATGCTTCAAGTTGAATTTAAAATTCTATTTCCATCACTGGCTCCTTCAATATAATAAAATAATCATAAAAATCCAAACCATTCCATTCTACTTCCCGCAAGTTTTCTAAAATATTTTCAATTCAAGGCGTGTTTGTTTCGGTTGAAGACCCTTGGAAAACCGATGAAACCCCCTGACATTGTCAGAATTGCAAAAATATTTTCCACGGTTTTCCAAGTCATGTGTTTGGTTCACAAAACAATTTTAAGAAAAATTTTCCTAAAAGTGTAGAAAACA
>JBAKGM010000365.1:26702230-26727295 GCA_037177215.1 Asparagus racemosus | reverse complement strand
ATGGAAATGGGTGGAAATAGGTTTTTAACTACTAGAAAATATTTCCTACTCTTTTGGAAATGAAACAAACACACCCTCAAAATCAAACTACATGCTTGATTTATCTCACATGAATGTCGGAAACTTTTCTTTTCTTATCTTTTCATCACTCTATATCCTTGTGCCTCTCGTACAATTCATGGAACTACTCTTTTCGTTTGACATTTCTTCATTATCTGCACACTTCTGATTCCTGCTATTACCTATTTGACTAAACTGAGTCAATGATGTTGTCTCAAGTGACAAAATCTTATGGCCCTTGGATTAAGGAATTGGCATATAAATCAAGGAGAAGATCAGCGGTTTCAAGATCATAAATATTCCCATTTCAAGACACTTTTGTTGATGAGTGTTTGAAAATTTGTTGGTCTTTCGAGGTTAAAGAAGGGTTTTTGTTCTAACATGTTGCATTCCTGTTTGGCATGGTAAACAACCTCAGATCACATTCAACATTTCATCATATAAAAATAAGGAGAAATTGCACTGAATATATGACACAGAAACTTACCACATAGGCAAACAGTGTCACTGCATCCCTCGAGCCTCACATAACAAATCCATTTATATCAAGGTGCAACTCCCATATGGCAGTGTTGTACGAGACTAATTAACCCTAGGATAACTATTTTGCATTTCTGATACCATCTGTTACTTTCGAATTGTAGCTTTCAAATCTTTTTATTTTGAGAAACTAGCCTATCAGACGCAAATTTAGTGGTACTAAAATTATTTTTCTTTGATCACCATATCCATACAATGAACTCATATAAAAATACAAGTCTATTATTCAGAAGCCTTTTTTTCTTGTAAAGTTTAGGTTAGTTTTCGTTCTATGTACTACTAAAAGTTATAGAGAAATTAAACATCTCTAATAGTTTTTAAAAATCCAAGCCAAATCCAAATGCAGGAGATCGAGATTAGATATGCTTAGCGCATACAAGAATTGAGCATTGATAATTAACTTTACCTAAACCTTTAAGGCTTATCAGATTGGAATACCAATACAACACTCATTAGAACCAAACACACCCATTGCGGATAATAAATGATAATTTGTGGATGTGGGAAGGGGCACAGGAACTTTGTGGGTCGAGGTTGGCGGTGTTGGTGATAGTGTAAGTGTTTGCTGACTGTGTGCCATGTGGAGAGTGGGTCACAAAGAGTGCACTCACTTATACCAATTCTTAGATGCAAAGTTTCTGCAACTGATTATAGAATGTTAGGATATTTCGTGCCAATGAAAACTACTTGCGCTATCAAATTACTGGACATTTTGAATTTATTGCATCAATTAATCGTATTTAATTCACAAAATTATGTAAAGTTAATTATCTATGCAAATTCCAGGTTAGTCTTCAAAGTTGAAGCTTACAAATTTAGAGAAATATTATTAGACATCTTAAATAGGAAGACCATAGCCTATTTCAACTCACTTGCACAGTAAGAAGAGGATAGACGTGAATACTCTCAAATCAATCATGGTCCTTTCATTCATGTAGTATAGGAAGAATTATAGTACATCAGGAGCCCGTAGAGAAGATTCCCCATAAACTACCATTTTTTAGCAAAAGAGAATAAATGAATTTTCCATGAGTCTGGAAAAGTAAAGCTTCCATTTGCATTTCAACCAACATCACGTCCTCACCTACCAATTCTAAATGTTTCTGGTCACTAGCTAAAAAGAGATTACCAAAAAGCTACTGCAAAATTCACAGTGAACTCTTCACCGTATAGAATGGTAGCAGAAGCTGTAGGGTTTTATGCATCACATTGTTAAAGCTTTACATTATTTCACTAATTAATTATTTCTCAATACAAAGTGAAAATAAAGATCTTGCAAGATTTTATAGTATTAAATTTTAGTCTAATACTAAGTTACCCCACCTTATCTAGGTTCCCGTACCCATGTTTGGTGCTTACCATACCCGTGTCCAGAGCTCTTTGGACACTCCTTGAATATGTGCATATATTTATTAAGATGTGTACTAGATTATACAATACATGTTCTAGTTTAAAATGCTCACTCATGCAATTCTATATTACACTACATATATATTTCCTGAAACTCGTTGGACATGGCTCAGGTTTTTTTCAGCCCATTCTCAGTTCAGAAGTATGATTCCAAAGGATTGTTTAGTTATCTAATTCAAAGAGAAACATTTTTCCAATTTATGAGCTACATAAGAAAAGAAACATAAAAATATTATAGAAGTGTTAATTCCCATAACATGTGAATGAAAAAACAATATTGATCTCATATCATTTTTTTAGAGGAACAGTGAGTATCTACCCCCCCCCCCCCCTCTGTCAATAAGAGTTTAGAGCTTATACTAATTATTACATCAAATACATATAGCCATGTCCTGTCCTTGCCTTTTACAAATTTGCCGTATTATGTACTCGTATCCATACACCTGCAAGATAACTCTCAGTAAACTCTTTATATAAAACAATGTTTCTAGCAACATTCAAAAATTACTTTTAGAACTTATTTAGATTTACCCACTAATTCAATATTTAACCATCACTCTTATTTCTAATTGTCAGACAACCAACAATAGAATAATAATATATAAATTACTCGTCAGTACTGTTAGGCCGCTGTGAAAACTACTTTCTTCACCTTGCAGTTCTTAAGTCCAACTAAAGGTGTCAGAAACCTGAAAGGACTGCACTTTAGAATCTTTTAGTATGGAACAACGAGTATAGACTGCTGCTCCTATTATAATAAACTTTAAGAATAGTGCACAAATAATAAGAAACAATGAGATACTTCTAGTCTTCTGAACGAAACTCATCTTTCCACAAGCATATAACACAAGATGGTTCAAATAAATTTTGCCCCGTTAATATGGGCCTTCATTCAAGGTCATGGGAAGTAACAAATCTTCATGAACACCAACATTATGCATTCCATGCTTAAACCAACAATGCACCAGAGATATTTTAGCATATGGAGTACCTCTAAGATTGGATTTAAACCCACAAGTTGTCAGGTGATTTGCAAGTTTCTCCCCTAAATAATGTTTCCAGTTTTCTGTTGCCTTGGCTTCAGGAACAGCCCATACAACTGCTGTTTCAGTAGCAAAGTTGACACTAGCAGTGGACACCTGCGGCTGCAAATCCATATCCAAAATTAGTGGGATTCTAAACGTCTTCACTAGCTAATGATACCTCAATGTAAAAACTATTATGTGTTGAAAACAGAGTCAAACCAAACACCTAGAGACGAGAAATAAGAGAATATTTGTCTACATAACCAAATTGATTTTTTTTTAAAAATGCATGTGCAATTCACCTATTTCCTAGTTTGTGATTCCAGTTAGGAATTAGGGAAAACCCAAGGAATGGAGCATTTGATCATTATAGTATGAAATATAAAGAAATTTTCAGTAGCTTGGGGGTTGTATGAAAAACTAGTTCAGTGTGCACAAGCTATTTGACAACCGAGAAATATAACATCAATTGCACAAGTCATGCCTTCATTGTAATGTCCTCCAGCCAACAGACAGAATCCTGAATCACTATAGGTTTTATGTATGTCTTTACTGGCAGCTGTGCATGAGTGAGAAGATGGACATGGCTAAGAGGTAACTTATTTGTTTTCTAATGCACAGATAAATAATGATGAGAAGTCTCTAATATGCATCATCAATTAACAACCTACTCCTATCCTATACATAGAATTTTTCAGTAGACAATGAATGAATCTATCACTAAGAACGCTTACAAGATCATTCAGTGAAAGAAAATTCTAGGTGCGTATAATCCTCAGAATATTAAGATTCCTGAGGAAGAGAAAGAACCTTACTTGACTTTCCAGAATCCGTTTCACACTTGCAGCACACCCACCACAGGACATTCCCTGAAAGAATTGCTGGGATAACTGATTAATATATATCCTTCCAATCAAATAAATTTTTGAGCTAAAAAACTATCAAAGATTTAAAATACTATAAAAATAAAGAAAATTTGTCCAAACCATTGATCATCTTCCAACTGCTTAAAATACATAGTAACAGTAGATTATAGTCAACAAAGCTATCATGAAGCGTATCCTTCTACCAACAGAAAAAAAAATTAGGCTCAAAATGCAAATTTGAAAAAAACATCCTTATTCATTTTTTTTCTTTTTTTCCTTTTATGTTTTTTGGGTGCTTCAGGCAATTTAGATCTCATAACTTGACTGGTGTGAATGAAAATTTTAAACATGTCTTTGATGAACTTAGGTTTGGAGGATTTGTTCTCATGTGGGAGCCGCATGTATCTTAGAGCCTGAGCAGGCTCACATGTGGAGAGCCATATGCATCTCAGTCATTGTACATGCACAAGGTTAAGTATTACAGTTCCTTAATAACTAATGTGCAGGAGAATAATTGTAGCCCATGGTGGAGACAATTGTGCCTAGGTTCAAATTCAAAAAGTGCTTGAGTTTCTTGGATCCACGTGAACTTATCTATTTTTTCTATAGAAGTGATAAGAAATTCTCAAATTAAATTGATTTACCAAAAACTTTTCATTTTAAAAGGTTTATAAATCTGGTTAGAATACAAAACACAATCCTAGTGATATGGTACCAGAGCAACCACGGCTTGCGTCCCACCTGCCATGTATTCTAAAACAGATTTTTCAAAAGGTAGAAACTGCAGCATGAGTTTAGATTTCAGACCATGAAAGGGGTGCTCAAGATGCACAGACATCTAACAATATAAAATTATGACCCTCAACCCTCATCATAACTTCAGAATTTGAGTGCAACGGAAGGGATCTTTGACGAATCCAACTTCAAAACCCTTAGACCTCACATTTGTTGAAGGTCAAGTCACAGAAAAATTAACTCCAGAAAAATTTAGCACAAATCCAATTATTCGAGTCAAGAAAAGTATGCACAAAGGTTTCTGTCAATTGTTGATGAAACCCCAACAATCAGTAACAATAGTAACCAAAACCTATTAAATAAATTTTACAAGTATTTTTTCACAACCACAAGTTACTATTTTATTCTTTTTATTTTGGAATGGTGCCTTAATACAGTCTTGAATTTGGGACCTCTCATAGTTCGATTGCACACCATTTATCATCACCAAGCTCGGGTCTTAGAGATATTTACTTATCTGTTGGGAAAATATCGTAACTCTACTCTCCTTTTTTAAAAAATGATTTCCTATTTTTGTGGCAAATTTTACATGTCCTGATAACTATCAGTTGGTTCTATGGTTGTTTTCTCTACAAAGTGCATCCTATTATATCCCACCATAACCAAGACATTAGCATAAGAAGAACTTAACACTTCCGCAATCATTATTCCATTTCCATCGTATACAAGAGGCATAACCTCAATTTAAAAAATCATCAAGTTAAGAAAATGGGAATTTTTTCATAACCTCAAGTTAAAAAATAAAAATCAGGGGAAAGCTCATAACCTCAAGTTAAGAATTTGCAATATGAATGAAATCATCAAGACACAAAAGCAGTTCTTTTTCAGGGAAAAATATGTTGACAATAACTTATACGAAAATGGGAATTTTTTCATTATAAAAACTGTAGAAAGACGGAACTTTCTTTTTCAGGAAAAGAAGTACCAAAAACAGCAAAAAGAAAAAAAATCTTACTCCAACGTCCAGAATAATAACATCAGACTCCTGATCCGATCCCACTCCAATTCCCACCGCGGAAGACTCCGACCCCCCTCCACCCCCGCCGCCATCGGAGTTCCCATGTCCTCCACCGCCGACGCCGCCGGAACTGAAAGAGGCCGTCGAAATCGAGGCCAGTCCCCGCCACGGCGAAATGAAACTTCGAGGGCCTCTGAGTAATTTTCCAGCTAAAGAGGCAAAGAGGAGGTCTCGTGACCTGCGCGGGTTAAAGCCGTTGAAGCATCTGGGGTGAGATTGGATGGATTTGGGAGCGAGGAGGTGGTAGGGTTTTGAGGGGCATTTTAGGGGTTTGGAGAGGGCCAGTAGGGGTATTGTGGGAAGAGTTGTGGATTCCATTGGTGGGTTTCAAACTTCTCCCTCTTGTGCGTGGAAACGGATGGGGAGCGGGACGTGGAGAAGGAAAGGGCATGCGTCGAGGAGCGTGGGGAGGCCCGGGGTTTAGCTTATTGGCACGTGAGATGCAGGTGCGGGTACTGTTGCGGTCGGGTTGGAAGGGGAGCCTGTATATATCGCGGCCCATTGCTTAATGGGGCCAATTAAGCGAATAGGGTGTTTCCGGAATGAGGAAAAGAAATAAATAATTAGAAATCGAAAAACTATAAAAATTTTCAAAATGTGAAAAGTTGTTGGTTGATATTAGATGACGAAAAATACATTTGAAAAATGGCTAAATTACCAAATTGGTATATTTAATGTTTACTCTTTACCAATAAGATGTATTTAGTGTCTTTGGCGACAATAAGGTACAAAGAGTGACCCATTTTACTAATAAAACCTTCAATGGTAATAAGGTACAAAAAGTGATCATTTTGCGAATAAAGTCCATTTCATTACTGGCGACAATATTTGCGGGCTCTAGCTGAAAATGATAGAGGGCAACATAAAAGAGGAAGGAAGAAAGGGAATAAATGCAGGAGTACAGAGGGAAGCAAAGGAGGAGAGAGAAAGTGATAATAAAAGAGAAAGTGATAATAAAGATTTAGGGGTAAATTTATGAATATAAAAGATTTGAGGCGTAAATATGCACACAAAAAAATCATAATTTACCATGCACACTTTTTATACATTACTATTGCAGGAGGCAGTAATGCCTTATTAGTAAAAAAGTGTTATTAAATACCAATCTAATGATTTGGGCGTGTTTGGTAAAGTGCTAAAAACTGGTTTTAGTTGAGATAAGTCCACTCTAAAAACTCAGTCCTAGTGTAGCAAATAAAATTGTTGGGCTAAACTAGTTCTTGCCTGACCCAATTTTGCTTTATAATTGGGCTAGAAAAAAAATTTCAAAGGTCCCCTGATTTTAAGTAGAGCAAGATAAGTTTGGGCTTAACTAAAGGATATGGAAAGTATAATATAATTATCAAGCTGACAAAGGAAAATATATTTGTTTATCAATTTGGAACTCTATCTTTATGCATATGTGTATTTACCAAATATTATTTAGTTCTAGACCAGTCTTGTTAAAAAAAAAGTCAAACTAAGTTCACCTTAAAACTAGTTTAGTCTAATCTATACGAGTGTGACCGGATCAAAACTAAACTAAATTATTTCTAAGTTTCCAATAACAAAAATATGCCACCAGAGTTTGGCTGTGGTTGACAACTCGGAAAGAAAACTAGGGGCTGGTCTTTCGTAACCAGCCAAAGTTGGTCAACGCGAGATTGATCCCAAAGAAAACAGGAGTTAGAATCGGGCTATAATTTCTTTGTGGAACAGTTGATTTCAATTTCCATTTCTTCGTAAAAACTCCTGTAAAAAGAAAATTCAGGTACTAAACCCAAACGAAAAGCGAGAGAGCAAAAAAGAGGAGAAATCGGCAGAAGTCGGCGCAAAGTTGCCTTGCCGACCAATCATCTACGTCTCGATCTCGTAATTAAATACAATATTTTCTTGAAAAGCTCCCACCTCCTCCTTCTTCGTCTCCCAAATCTCTTGTATCCTTTTCTTCCTCTTCCCGATACTTCTAACTTTTTTCTGAAGTTATCGGAACCAAAATCTATCAGATCTAGGGTTAGGGTTAGGGTTTCCTCATTTCTTGGTTAATTTCAATTATGTATCCAGTTGCGAAGAAGTCGCCTTCGTCGCAGCAGCGGCTGAAGAATCGGCGATCCAAGCAGAACTTGGCAGCGTCACCAGGTATCTTTATAATTTTCCCTTTTTTTCTGTGTGATTTTAGTTAAAACTTTTTTTTTTCCAGTTTAGTCGAGGATGATTGAGAATGAATGCAGTTGGACTAGACTAGTAACTGAATGATGACAGCTATTCAATTGCTAAATCTAATAAGGATAAGAGAAGCATAATTCATTTGCAGGGTTCTCCTTGATGATTTTGGTAAATTTTTTTTAGGGAAGAATTCAACCTTTTCGTTTTATAACGTATGATAGACATTCTTGGTTATTCTTTAGCGTAGTTTAGTTGATTATGTATTACATAATAATTTCTTTAAAGGTGGGTTGAAATCCGTGTTCATTTCAGTTTTGGATTGAGTATCTTTCATAAGTGATTGTGTTTTTTTTTTAGTTGTAGGCTAAGCTTAAAGTAGAGTTCAATTTCTCTGCTGTCTTTCAGCTCATTACTTGAATAGTTGTGTCAATTGATTTTTTTGGATACATATTGTTCGTCAGTAGAGGTACAGGGTTTGTAAGTAAAAGAACTCTTTTACCTAAATTTTATATATCTGTTGTGGGTTTTTCTCTGAGCCACTGAGGAAGGATCAATTGAGTTATTTCAGTTGGTCCAGTTTAATACTTTCCCTTAAAGAAGAACCTTGCATTTTGGGTAGTTTCTGTGTAGGTTCTGCTGGTTGCAAATTCATAATATATTTTCCGACACTGAAATCCTCCTCTTTGTTGATGTTGTACTGTTAGTCTCTTATAGGTGAACCGATGTTGGTTTAACTGTGGATTTTGATAATTTCAGTGGAGACCTTTTTTACTTGGTTTTGAGGTGAAATTGTTGCTATTGTGGTTATTTTCTAGTTTAATGCATTGCCTTACTTGTACGTTGTGTGTGCATCGAGTTGGGCGTGGGGTGGGGTAGGTGGGTGGGGGGGATTACATGCGTGCATGTGAGATAGGATACTGCATCTAATCTAGTAAGATGAGCTATCAAATGATAAGAGTGATGAGATCCACCTTCTCAGATGTGAACGTCAGGGTGGACCTCACCACCAGTCATATCACTTTATAGATCATTTTGTAAAAGGAGGTACCATCTCATACAAACTTTCTCCTATATGTTACACATGTTGTATGTTTAGAGGTTAAACAATTTTCTTTTGTTTTCTAAGTAACTTTTTTTTGGGGTCACTAAGTTGCAGAAATGACGGATGTGTAAATTGATTTAGTTCTTTATTGAGGAAGCAAACTCTTTTGCTCACTTGAAATATTGCATGCTAATCGTCTGATTTGCTCTGAAAGAATAAAAAGAAAAAAAAATAAATTCTTGGATTGCCTGCTGGACATTTTTGCGTTTCTAATGATCAGCTATTGTCTCATAAGAAATGGAATATTTGTTAACTGAATTCTGTTAAATTCTTGAAGGGGGAGATTTTACCTCATACAACAACCAGCCATATTCAAATAAAATGCCAGATGTTGCTTTCAATTCCCTCCCTCCAATTCATATCGGTGACGCCGAAGCCCCAATGGGAGTCATTCGGGGGGTGTTTTCAGGATCTTGTCCGTTGCCTCCTTTAAGCTCTCCTTTGAAACCACCAGCTTCCAATGAGACAAGTATACTACCAAAGCCGACTAAGAGGAAAGTTTTTGAACCTCATTTGTCGGAACAGGCAGTTGAAGAAGCTATCGAGGTTTGTATTTAACTTTTAAAAGGGAAAAAAACTCTGAATCTGCAGAACAATGATACATAAAGTAATGGTGAATTTAGGTTACATATTGTAATGGTGAACTTGTATTTTTCTTTGGTGAAATGCAGAAAGGAAATGCTTTTCAAGCAACATTTCGTGTGAATGCACACAATCCCAAGGAGGTGAGGATGGAATCTTTTAATTGCAGTTGAGAAACTTCTATCGGGGAAACCATGTTTACTGTTCTTGATTCTATGGTATTTATTTGATATGTCAGGCTTACTGCACTATAAATGGGGTGCCAGTGGATGTTCTCATCAATGGTGTTGATGCTCAGAATAGAGCGGTGAGTGATTTTTTAGAGTTCAATAATGTTTCATACTGTATGAGGCTTTACAAGTAATTGTCTTTTCCTTGTGCGTCCCCAAAGCTGATGCTCTCCCTAATGGAACTGCTTTTATTTCTTCAGAGAGCTGAATTTGTGAAGTTTATGTAAATTAGTAGTAGTACTTTTACTAATATCTTAGTTTGTGTGTGCATTTCAATTTTTTCCAGGTGATTGCATAATATCTTTTCCTTTAGCTTTTGTTTTTAGGATCATTGCTAAAGTTCTTTCTTTGCGATGCCACGAGAAAAAATGGGTAGAATTTAAAAGAGAACTAATTTTAGTAATGCAGTTTATGTAGTTTTAGGTTCAGTTAACTTAGAGCCTTGAGTTCAGGTTAGTTTTTCGTGAAGATTCTTTAGCCCAGATCTAGTCCTGCATCATTATCTATACTTCTATATTATCTATACTTCTATATAATGGCTGAAATAAGGGCAAATACTAATTTTGAGGAATGGTGGACAATTCATACATTCCATTGTAATTAGAAGGGCATAAAGGCAAATTCATCTAAGTATTTTTATATTCTAAGATAAAATAATAAGATATCAATCTATCATATATGGGCCCATATGTAAATGATCAATACAAAGTGAACCATATAATTACAAGGCGGTGAAGACTTATAAAATAAAAAAAATGTGAAGGTTTTTCCTATAAGACCCCAACTTTTTTTCTATTGAGATTAGGCGCTTTAAATTTAGATACTTACATATTTAAGCTAGATTATTTTAGAAAAACCTTTATTCGTTATTTGTTTTAGACCGTAAAATAAATTAAATCATTTTCTCCCTTTATAAAGCCACTATTTCACTTATCGATGGTCCACTATATTATTGTATATAATCCTTTATATTTTTTCCTATCAAGAATTATGTTACATGAGAGAAGGCTTTTAAATTAGATTTATTCAAAATTTGGATTTTATATAAATTTTTTATAAATATATAGCCTTCATCTCTTAAAAATTTTTACTAATAAAATATTGTATCCTCACTTAAAAATATGAATACAAAAAATAATTCAAAATTTTATCACATCATTTGTATCTGGTGCACTCCTAACTAGAAGTTAGAAATCTCTCTTTCTTCAATTCAAATTAGGGGTAAATTTGAAAGTCCAAGAATCAAATGAAGGTAAATTTATTTGTCATTCATTTCCCAGTCATCTAAAAATCCAATGGAAAAGAGAAAAATTTTCAAGAGCTTGGATATTCTTGAAGTTAAAAGAAAAAAGTACTAAACAATGCCTTTTTGCAAGAAGGCTCAAAAGCCCTCTGAAATCAACTAAGATCTTTTAAAGAAAATAAGAAAATATAGACATAATATATTCGCGAGTATAAAAGGGTATTCTAATCATTAAAAATTTAAGATACAAGGTTAAAGACTAGCAATTTAAAATCATCTTTCATTTGAAATTGTAAAAATATTTTTCTTTTGGGAAGAACTCCTTATAATTTTATATTACTGTAAAAAAGGACTATCAAATATAAGTTTAGTTGATACTTAGTTTAGTGGAATGCAAAATTCCCATGGTCTAATAACTTCATTCTCACATCCCAACTATTATAAGAAATCTTATCTCATTGTTTTAAAATTATATTAAAAATTTTGGAGTAGTATTTGGTGTAAATTTAACCTTCAAGACATTAATGGCCTGTTTGGGAGTTCACTTGGGGAAGGGAAGGAAGGAGAATAATTCCCCTTCCTTCCCTTCCCCTCCATTACACCCCAATTTGGGGTGTAAGGATTTGGCTCAAATTTCCCCTCCATTCCCCTCCATTCTCCTCCTAAATAGAACTCACAAACAAGGTTAAAATTAAATTTCTCTTCCCTTCCCCCTCTCTACCCTCCATCCAAACAACGTTAAAAATAGTAGAAACTTTAGGATATAAAAACAACCCTTCTATATAAAAATTAGGATAAATGGGTTCTAACTTCTATTACACATGCATTTGCACATGCATTGATATTAATATATATACACACACATACATAACACACACAAACACATATATGTATGTATGTCTGTGTGTGTGTATGAGAGGAGTTACTATCCACTTAAGTGGATAGAGGCTCTTGCCCACCCAAGCTTTTAGCCATTGGACGGACTTGTGAGATCAAGATCTTAATCAAATTAATCTCATTCACTTATTGTCGAAGGATTAGTTTGGAAAAAGTATACAAAAAAAGAAAAAGAAAGGGAAAACTATGAGAAGAGATTGTCGCCATTCTCTCTTTTTCTCAAGAATTGCTGCGGAAAAACTCACGGACAAGAAGTCATTTTCCACCGTTCCTATTCCCTTTGCCTTGCCATGAGATCCAAGCAAGCAATCTCCCCCCCCCCCTCTTTGTCGCGAGCGCAATCCCCCCTCATTGTATCGCTGGGAGTGATGCTCCTCTCATCGTCTTACCGAGAGCAACCTTACCCTTCTCCGTGCCACTACTGTGATTCCCGCTCTTTCCACTGCCATATGTGCCCATGTAATTTATTAGCGAGCATTGGTCGTGACAAGCATGCAAATTGAAAATTGGTGACAAAAGACTAGCTGTTCGAACAATGCCCACCAAACCCATTGATTGACCTGATTGGCATCGACCAAACCATTTAATTGATCTCATGGAGCCCTCAAATTTTGATGAACTCGCGGTAATCCACTCCACGGTGGGTTGAGGCATTAATCGAACTTGCATTTTTTATCTCTGATGAACAGTCCCTCCACAGTGCTTTTATTTTGGTGTTCATATTTTATGTATCATTCAAGGATAGGAGGTTTTTAATTTAATCCAAACGTTGTTGAAATGTTAACACAGCTCAAATGTTTAATTTTAACACATTTAGCTTGAGGAATAAAATTAAGAAAAGAAGACAAATGAAGACGAATGATCTCTTTCATTTATATTTTACCAAAGGAAATCCCTTTAGCATACAGAGCTATAAATTATTAACTTTGACCAAATCTGAACAATTTTATATTAATTTCCATACGCGAAAATGAATACTAGCTCCCAAAAGAAATCACTCAGATCAAAAGATAGTAAAGAATATCCTTTTGTCTCTTTCATCTCTTGCTTATCAATGTACTTTCCATGGAAAGTGACGAGGGCCTTTATGATGCTCTGGTTACTCGGAGGATATTGGGTTGCCGAGGGGGAGGATGGGTTCAAAGTCCTTTCCCTTTTTTCCTCCAGTGGCGTTTTATCGAGAAGAGAAAGAACGAAATCTCAGTGTTATTTTCTCTTTTATTTTACTAAACTAGCCCTGCCTCAAGTGCATGCCAACTCATCAAATCAGATTTTAATCAATCAAGCCAATCCAATGGCTAAGAACTTGGATAGACAAGAGTGTATCTACTTAAGTGGCTAGTATCTCATCTCTCTCTATGCGCGCGCGCACACACACATGTATAGGAAATATAGGTATACTTGGTACCAAGGACATGGTGACATCTCAACCCCTCATCTATAGGGGGACTATTTTCAAGTGGGGTGATTAATTAAATGGTGACGTTTTTCAAGTGGGGACTATCTAAATGAGTAGTTGAGATGCTAACCACTTCACTGCCAAAGACTATGTTTGTCCTTGGTATCAAGGATACTCATTTCTCTCTCTCTCTCTACAAACACACATCGTATCCATTTTTTTCTATATACATACATACACACACACAACATATATGTGTGTACATACTTGTTCATGCTTGTGTGCATTGCACACGTGTGTGTATGCATGCAGGCATGTGTGTGTGGGTGTGTCCATGCGAGCAGGCGTGTATGCGTTCAGAGACTCTTCCTAAGTTTGTCCATTGTAAATTTTGTGATTTATGTGATGTAATGTTTGTCACTTCACTTTCTTAGTGATAATTATATTCAGTTGTTGACATGATGTAATATCAATAAGTTATCTTTGTGAGCTAATTGACATCACTTTTAACCATGCAAAGCCATAGCACTTAATCAGCAACATGTGTTGCTATGTAAAGATGTTCTTTTTTTTCCTTTTATTAATTCCTACTCTTCTTAAAAGTTCTCAATATTTATAGTAATTAAAAGATATTAAATATGCTTGGTTTTGTAGATTGAAGGTGATATTGTCGCTATAATGTTGGATCCTTTGGCATATTGGACTAAGTTGAAAGGATCAAGTACTCCTAGCAATCCTGTGGTGTCAGATGACTTTAATTTGTCTCATGAATGTACAGAAATTGACAAGAACTGTGCTACTCGGGAACAGACAGATTCTAGTACATCAATCCAGATGGGCAAAGTAAACTATGAAAAAGGTACTAGAAACGAATCTGCTCTTGTTTATCTGGACAATGGATCTCAGAGTAATTATAATAAGCCTGACATACACAAGAGCATGGCCCCAGGGAGTTCAGATGAAGCTGCAAGAGCATTAGGAAGAATATGTGCAATGTTAAATTCCAGCCCATCAAAACGACCAACAGGAAGAGTTTTAGCTATTTTGAGAAAATCTTGTCGTCGTGGAGCAGTAATTGGTTTTCTTTCTGCAAATAAAGAGCATGGAATGCAGGAAAACGGGCAATCTTTAAAGAAAGACAATAAGATCTTACTATCTAAATATGTAGAGTTGTTGCCTACAGATCCGAAGTTTCCTAAGATGGTGGTTAGTGTCAGTACCTTTCCCGACTTTTTGAAGGAAAAGTTAACTAGTGGCGATGTGACCTTGGAAAGTGTGTTGATTGCTGCTAAAATAGATGAATGGAGTGATGAAAGCCCTCTCCCAAGGGCTAGTATAATGCGTAGTCTAGGAAGGGGAGGAGAAATTGAACCACAAATAGCTGCCATTTTGTTTGAAAATGCAATTTGTGATTCAAAATTTTCTTCTGTTTCATTAGAATGCATTCCAGATTTACCATGGGAGATCCCATCAAAGGAGTTTAAAACTAGAAAGGATCTCAGAAATATTTGCACGTTTACAATTGATCCTTCTTCTGCTACTGACCTTGATGATGCTTTATCAGTTGAATTTGTATCGGATGAGACAATCCGAGTTGGGGTTCATATCGCAGATGTTTCGTACTTTGTTCTTCCTGACACAGCTCTAGATACAGAAGCAAAAACTCGATCCATGAGTGTTTATATACTACAGCGTAGACTTTCAATGTTGCCTCCAGCACTTTCTGAAGGGTTGTGTTCACTTATCCCTGGGGTAGATAGACTGGCCTTCTCAATTACCTGGGACATTAATAGTTCAGGAAAGATAGTTAACCGTTGGATGGGTCGATCTATTATCCAGTCTTGCTGCAAGCTGTCTTATGATCTTGTACAGGAAATCCTTGATGAATCTTTTATTCCAGATCAGTGTAATTCTTATGGAACTCCAAGTCCTAAGTTACATGGCTGTTTCGAGTGGAAAGATATCATTACCTCTCTAAGAAGCCTTTATGAGATCTCTATGCGCCTAAGAGAAGGTAGGTTCAAAGATGGAGCCCTTCGGCTTGACAATTCTAAGCTTGGTTTCTTGTTTGATGAGTATGGAACCCCATATGATAGTTTTCTTCGTGAGAGGAAAGATTCATGCTTCCTTGTTGAGGAGTTCATGCTGCTTGCCAACAGGTCAGTTGCAGAAGTCATTTCTACGACATTTCCTGACCGTGCTTTACTGCGCAGGCATCCTGAACCAAATCTAAGAAAGCTTCGAGAATTTGAAGTATTTTGCAACAAACATGGTTTTGAATTGGACATTTCATCCTCTGGACAGCTTCATCTATCACTATCCAGAATAAGAGAAAAGCTTAAGGATGATCCTGTGCTGTTTGATATTCTTGTAGCATATGCTTCAAGACCAATGCAACCAGCAGCGTACTTCTGTACTGGGGAATTGCAAGGCAGGGAAAATGACTGGGCTCATTATGCACTATCAATTCCGTTTTACACTCATTTTACCTCCCCAATACGAAGGTATCCTGATATAATTGTGCAGCGGACTCTATCAGCAGCACTTGATGCTGAAGAAGAGTATCTGAAGAGAAGGCAACTGTTGCCTTCTGTATATAAAGATGAAACATCTGGCACTGAATTTGGAATCAAATATTTCACTGGTCTTCGTTTCGATAAAAATGCTGCTGAATCTGATGAAGGCAGAGATGCTCTAGCAGCTGCTGTGGTGAAGTATAGAGTTCCTGGATGTGATGTGCTTTCAGAGCTTGCTCTATATTGCAATGAAAGAACACTAGCTAGTCGGCATGCTGAAGAAGCTGGACAAAAGCTCTATCTCTGGACACTGTTGAAGAATAAAGAGGTACTCATTGTTAACTCATGTACGTTCATATCATATTAAACGCTGTCCGGATTGTTAATCAGTGGAATGAAAATGGCTTAAAATTCTTTGCTGTTATATTTCCTTTGTATGCTAGAAACCTTTGACTAACTGCAGTATCAGCATATCTCTTGTTTATAAAATGTTTAATTGCTTTACATGGAAGATTCATATTTCTGGAATTTAAATGGCTTGTAGATGCAGCATGCTTCACATTTAAATGTTTGTTTAATTTCTTGTCCATGACATACAATTGTGAGACTCTTTGTTTTCACTTCATATGTTAACTTTTGTAAATGTCACACCTTGATTCCTTATCATTCTTTTATCGTAAAATGTTATTAGGTTAAATTTTGTAATGAAGTCATTTTTAATTAAGATGCAATAATTAGTATTCTAACATGTGATATAAGTAGTTGTATGTACTTTCGGCGCAGACTTGTCCTCTTAAAAGTTAGGATGCATTGGATGAGTGGAGCTTTTTATTTTTCAACTGCAGATGTATTCATTATTATTTTAAAATTTTCTTTCTTGGTATCTCCTAACTTCTAGAAAAAGGTTATTGCTCTTGTGTTTTCTAAGTCATATTTGCTTTCCTGCTCATGTGCTATTGATAGGATTGTTTCATCTTACCTTGGCCTAGCTAAGTCATATTTGCTTTCCTGCTCATGTGCTGTTGATAGGAATGTTTCATCTTCTCAGCCTAGCTCCTTGAATCTACCCCAATGCTTTTCTAAGAGACTCATTCACCTTTATTCGTTAATTGATGGGCCGTTGTACATATTTATTCATAGATGTAAGGATATCTGCATTGAAATGCGTACTGGGATGCATCAATAGCGAAGAACAAAATGAGTGCTCCCTTTTTTCCCTTTCTTTGTTCCCATTTTTCTTTGTTTGTTATCACAATATGCTTTCTGTTTTTCGGAAAGATCGTTCACTTGTTAATATGAATTTATTTATCTGTCATATGTTTCTATCTAGATTTGATATAATTATTTCTATCTACTCTTAGTATAAATCTTTCCATCTTTTTGGGATGCGTCAATAGTGAAGAGCAAAATGAGTGCTCCCTTTTTTCCCTTTCTTTGTTCCCATTTTTCTCTTTGTTTGTTATCACAATATGCTCTGTCTTTTGGAAATATTGTTCACTTGTTAATATGAATTTATCTGTCATATGTTTCTATCTAGATTTGATATAATTATTTCTATCCACTCTTAGTATAAATCTTTCCATCTTTTTATATTACTTTATATATAATATATTTTTTTCATATGAATTTTTCTTTCATATTCTATCTTTCTTACGTTCCTCTCTACCTTTCATGTAATTTCTCTCTGTAAGCAATATGCTCACTTTTCTTGTGAATAGATCTACGCTTCATATGATTTTATCTATCTTTCACATGTATATCTAGTGTTCATGCAAATCTTTCTACCTTTATATAACTAATTATTTCTTGTATAAGACCCATACATTTCTACCTACATTTTGTAGAAATCATTCTACCTTAAATAAAATTTCCACTTTTCATATGTTTGTATCTTTGTATGTTTCTACCTACCTTTCATATACTTCCATCCTGCCTTTTGTATCAAATTTTCTACCCTTAAATAATCTGTCCACCTTTCACATGAATATATCTACTTTTTGTGTAAATCTTTATATGTATAACATATCTGTGTAATATAAGAATAGATGTATCATTCATGTGTTTTGATTTAACATAAATTAAAAGGGGGGAAAAGGGAAAATAAAACATAACAACAAAAAATTAAGAAAAAAAGGCCCCCAGGGGGGGGGGGGGAGTTGAGGTATCAAACATGTATTCTAAGAGGATACAGCATCGTACATATGTGAGCATTGGAACTGTTTCACATATCATGAAAATATGGTATTTTGGTATTAGAAACAATTTGTTGGACGTTAGTGTCCCACCAGTATATAAAGTGTCAAGCACTCAGTATTAAATAGATGTGTATCCTTTGACAATTTTAATTGTTACATATGTGCCAAGCATCCATACATATCTTTGGGTTAGATCTGGTTAACTCTAACTAATTGTTAACTATATATGCGGGGTTTACTATTTGAATTCTTTAAGGTTCTAACAATACAGTGATAGCAACAATGGAGTTACACTTCGATGCATGTTTGTGAAGTTTTTAATAAGCTTGATATAAATAATTGATAGTGAGCGTAGAAGAGTCAGAATGTACTGACGAAGATTGTAGTGGGAATATCCATGCTTCTCTTCTGTGAATACCTGACTTCTGAAAGTTGAAAATACTTAGAATATTTAGTTATAGAAACTAGATTTATTCCAAGGCTACTTATTGGATGTGGTGATACTAATGACATAACATTGCATAAATGCAACGTTGATAATTTTTGAAGGTAATGCATGCAATTACTGAATTTGGAGGGTAGTAATTTAAATCTAGTTGTTGGAGGGCTTGAAAAAACATGTACTGATATAGATATACATATATGTCACACACATATGTAAAGCAATAAATTTTTTTAAAGATCAGTCTCTTTCTCCACCTTGTTTGTGCTACTGTCAAGGAACTACCTACTCAATATGCAGTAGAAAATTATTGTAGTTTAAAAGCAAACAAATATCCTCTCTTCCAAATAACGGAGCATCCATGGATAATTTGTTCTTTTTCTTGGGATTCATTTTTAAGCATGTACGGAGTACGGAAAATCTAGTAATTCATCTAAAACAAAATGCAAATATTCCTTTAGTGAAACTGTGAAGATTAGTTTCTTATCATTCAATGAACATATTTCACGAAAAGGCTACAGTTTGGTCGTGAACTGATGACCCGCAAGCTGACACCATCAGTTGAGTCATACCCAAGTGAGCATCTTGAACTAAATGGAAATTAGGGTTAATTTAGTCCTTCCATGATGATCTGCTTGGCCAACTTTCTAGCGTCAACATACACTTAAGGTGCTGGGCGTACTGTAAGTTGAATCGTCCCCAATTTCCAGAACCTTGTGGAGTTCCGTTGATTAACCATGGGGCAAATACTTATATGTGCATGTACTTCTCTTCCTTTCGTTTCAACAGTGGCATGCTCCATCTTTATAGTATGACCCATATTTGTGGTATGACATACACCAGTTGAAACTATCATGTGGCCTATATTTGGCCACATCGGGAGTAAGTACTTGCAAGTGTTACTGTGGCTGTCAGGGTTCACTGTGTAGCTAATATAAAGTTGTTTAACTTCAACAATCTACTATCCCTACACTCTGGTAGTTTTTTGTTCTCTTACTTTAGTTGCATATTTTTCTCCAAAGTCTATAACCTTAGTACATCTACCTTAAGAATTTGAAATTGAAATTTCGCTAAGGCTATTAATTATATTGTGAGGTTTTACCCATCAATGCAATCGATCATATGAGCAACAATCGTCTCCGATTCTGCATGGTGACAAGGTGTGTGTCTGCCTTGTATTTCAAGATTATATTGCTTGATCTATTATTTTTCTCTCTCACAGGTCACAAGGAGATCAAGGCTTACATTGTTCCCCACTTATCATTTAAATAGTTTTGTCTTCCCTTTTTCTGTTTCCTTGCGTTCTCTGCATTCTCTTGTGCATGTGGATCCACATGTGTGCATGTCTGCCCTGCGTGCTTGTATTTGTCAATTTTTTTTCTTGTTTATACTTATTTTGTGCTTAAGCCTGAATTTTATAACTCTCTGTTTATATGCAGACGCTAGTTTGTGAGGCTAGAGTTCTGGGATTGGGACCAAAGTTCATGTCAGTTTACATCCACAAGTTTGCTGTAAGAATCCACCTTTCCTCCAACTCTATGTTTCAGTCCCCACCCCCCCTCATGTCTTTAAACTTTCTGCAATTTTGTACTCAAATAGATTGAGAGGCGTATATACTATGAAGAAGTGGAGAGCTTAGTAGTCGAGTGGCTCCAGACAACTTCCTCGCTGGTGTTGGATGTACCGAGGGCTAAACGATTTCAGCGAAAGGTCGGAAATTGGAAGAAGCTTCGGCCCATTGATGACGTGGCTCTGGTTATTTACCCGCCTGTAGAAAATGAAGCAGAATCAGAAGAAAAGAAAGAGACTTGTCCTGCTATGTTCCCTCTTGTATTAAGCCTTTTGTCTACTGTCCCTGTGGCTCTTCATGCGATTGGAGGAGAAGATGGTCCATTGGAAATAGGTGCTAGATTGTACATGTGCTCTTACTTCAGGTGAGTTTTAGGAGAAGCCTGGATGGAGCTTAGAGATATTGGGAACACTGACGTTCTAATCAATTTCACTGAATATGTACATGTTTTTATTTTTATTTTTCCCCTTTGTAGGTAATCGTCCTGTTACCACGGCCCACTATGTTTTTAATTGGTGGGTTTCTTGCACATTCATGTCCTCTTACTTTGTTTTCCTCGCCAGTACTGTTATGTAGAAAAAATATAGAGAAATGAACAATTTGTTTGCTTCGGTAACTCTTTCGAATTATATGCATATTTTGGAGAACCTGGAGAAATTTTGAGTGCGACCTATTCTTGTTTTGGGAAACTAGACCACCTTGTCATGAATTGGTGGGTTTCTTACTATATGCATATCTTGTAGAGAATCTGGAGAAATATAACTGCTGCGGAGCTGTGGTGTTGATTGCAATTGATAGATAAATGCCAATTTCAGCATCCTACTGAGGGAAGAAAATAATACAGCGGAAGGCCCTCCATGTGAGATCATACAGGAAGGAGATCGAGCCAGGGGTCTGAGCACAGATTTTACAATAGCTAAGAGAACGTAACTATTTTCCGATTTTACGATAGAAAAGGAAATGTAACTATTTTCAAAGTACTTCTGGAGTAAGTTTTAAAGTTTTTATACTTTACTCATAAACAATTAATTCTTAACCAAGTAATATTAGCCTATAAGGCCCAGGAAACCATGTTAATGATAATTGCGCAGTAAAAAGTTCATACAACCAAAAGAATTTCTAGGCCGCAATGGTGTTCCCAGCAGAAGATCAGGTATGGAATGTGGATTAGTGCGAGTATTTGGACAACGCCATGGACCTAAATAGACAAGCACGTGAAACCTGTTAGATGCTTGAAAGGATGTGCAGGAAAAAACCTATGTCATTTTGAATGTTATGCCATTGCCATGGTCTTATCTTGCGAAGTCCGATATATTAAAATTATTAGACAGGTTAACAATAGATCGTTTATTATAATGTAAATTGTTCTATAATATTTCCTAAACCAGGTGAATGAAATGCTGCTTGAATTCTCTTTTTGTTTGTTTTCATCTTCATATTTAATTTAAAAATGGGTTAGTTGGAGACAACGTTTCCACACGAAATGTTCTGTAGTTATGGACTTCTTTGTGTTACAAAATTTTTCTACTCTAGTAGTCGATAATTTTTGCCACTTATCAGTAATTATGAAGTTATTCATCCAAATTAAGTCAACGTATCCTTCCTATTGTAAAAAGCTGCGGAAAGATCATTATTGTGGATGCGAACTGGCTTTTGCTATATAAGCATTTAAAATTGTCATAATACTAATTTGTGTTTCTGGGATATTGGTCCCCCAAATCTTATACATTTGGCTGTAAGTTCTCCAAATCATCATATTTGGATACAAGTCCCGCAAACCTCATTATATTTGGATAAAAGCCTCCCAAATATCAATATTTGATACAAGTCCCCGAGAGATTATATATTTTGATACAAATCCCCCAGAACTATAAAATTCTTTGAAATAAGTCTCCATGGCTAATTCTCATTTATTAAACCCGACTAAACGAACGAGCTATTAGTTTTCTTTTTCGTGATTATTCTTGTCTTCAACCTACCATCTGGTAGAGACAAAGAAGCCAATTTATTATTTAAACCCATTTAAAACCAATTTATTTTGCTAAACTTCCTAAAATCCAACCATTTTAAAATCTAATTCCTAACGGCTCCATTAATTTAGTTGGGTTAAGTGGATGAGAATTAATCATAGTGACTTGTTTTAAAAGAAATTAACACTTTTGGGGAACTTGTATCCAAATATGATGATTTGGGGATCTAATTATTTCATTTATATTTCTTAGTGTGTTTGGGACTTTACTAGGATAAAGGAAGGGAAGATAAGATAGGTAAAAGAAAGGGAGAGGACAGAGAAAATATATATGTTGTTTGGGAGTTCAACAAGGAAAATAGAGGTGAACTTAAATTGTTTTGTCTGAGGGCTGAGATGTCCCTTTGATTGAAAACTTTTAGTTCTCTTTTCTTTCCCTTAACTACCGGCCCATTTGGAGGGGGAAGAAATCATACAAGTTTTCATGGAAAGTTCCCCTTGCTTTCCATCCTTTACTCTTCCGATAAAACACCCAAACAAAGTTAAAAATA
The DNA here is from genome assembly GCA_037177215.1 of Asparagus racemosus. NCBI lineage: Eukaryota > Viridiplantae > Streptophyta > Magnoliopsida > Asparagales > Asparagaceae > Asparagus > Asparagus racemosus. The sequence continues at coordinate 26,704,740 of JBAKGM010000365.1, read as the reverse complement.
AAATTCTGCTCCCCTACCCCTCTCTACCCCCATGCAAACACAGTAACACATTGCAGAGGTAGAAACGTGTACAGTGCACTGTACACTTATACAAGATCTATAGGTAAATAATAATGTACAACGTCTACAGCTCAAACAATTCTGTACAGGGACATGGAACAGAAAAAAAGATGGTTAAACAGAAGAGAAAAGAAATCACTGGCAGGTCCTCTCTCTTCAGCTTTTAGCCTCCATGTCCACTGTTTTGAAGAGTTTCAACTCCCCTCTGGACTTCTGGTGTCATCTGCAATTTACATTAAAGTGTGAAAAAAATAAATGATAGGAGCCCCTTGCAAGTGTGAAAAAAACCAATGCAGAAAAGCTTCGGAGGCGAGTCGTGCTCATGCTTGCCATACTGTAAGAGTAGTGCGTGCGCGTGTGCGCATGCACGTGCTGGCATATTGTTAGAGGCTCCCTTGCAAGTAAATTCTTTCTCAGTTAAAACAAACCTTGTTGGGTTCTTGTACCTGTATTAACCTTAGGTTAATACTTCTGTGCACATAACTTTTCCGTATTTTTTATACCAATGGCATACTCTATTTTTGTTGTATGACACCATCTTTTCAGTATTACATACACCAGCTACAGCCATCATGTGACCTACATTTTGCCACATCGGGAATGAGTAATCGTAACCATTACTGTGGATGTCAAGATTGGCGATGAAGCTAATAGAAATATTTAATTTCGACAAATTAATATCCAACAATATGGTAGTTTTCCACTTACTTTAGTTGCATGTTTTTCTTCAGAGTGCATAAGATTAATATACCTACCCTAAGAATTTGAGTTTGAAATTTCACTAAGGCTGTTTATTTTGTAATGTGGCTTTGCCCATCAATAAACTGTCTCTGATTCTGCATGGTGACAAGGTGCGTGTCTCCTGTCTATTTCAAAATTATATTGATTATTCTATTTATATTTCTTTCCCTCACAAGGAAATCAAGACTAATTGTTAACCATTGTCATTTTAATAATTTTCTTTCCTCTTCCTGTTACCTTATATTCACTGCATTCTTTGGTGCATGTGTCTGTGTGCATGATGCATGTGAAAAATAATTTTCATTTTTCCATTAAGGCACTATTTATTTTGTGCTTGAGCCTGATGTTTTAACACTGTTTACTTACATGGGCTAGTTTGTGAGGCTAGAGTCCTTGGATTGGGACCAAAGTTACATGTCAGTTTACACCCACATGTTTGCTGTAAGAATCCTCATCTCTTCTCAAACTCTACATATTGATTTTCTTCTCAGGTCCTTACACTTGCTGCACTTTTGTACTCAAAATATGCAACAGTCCAGTGCTCACACTTGTTGCACATTTTGATTATCTTCATTCTTTATATTACATCTGTTGTCAGACTGTTGCGGGCAAGCAAGTCAATCTCACCATTGTCTCTTCGGGTCACCAATTTTCATCGCCCCCACTGGGTATGATTATTACTGAATGCAAGAAGAAATTCCTCATGTTTAGACCATTTGGTATTTTATAAACTCTTCAGGACATATGTCATAGGCACTAAAACTGAACATAGACCAAATGTTGTGTAGGATTAGAAGCTGCATTAAAGTTTAATTATTAATTTATAATATTTTGATAGCGCATTAATTATTATGGTACTGTTGGGCTACTATACAGTGAATCCCTACACCTCCAAGCACTGCATGAACAAGAAGGAAAAAGTTAAGAAAATATTAATTATGATCAATACTAATCGTAATGGTAATCTATGAAGTTCAGGAGCCTTTGAGGCTTTGAATACCTTCAGCATGTCCTGAAAAAGAATCAAACATGAAGATGCTCCATGTATAATTGTGCAATAAGCTTATGACAAGTGCTTTAAGTTAATACATGTAGTACATAATTGAGTACGCACCAGTTAGTGTATGCATTTCAAACCACCGTGCTAAGTTTTTTTTTTTTTTGGATGGAACTAACGTTTTTGAAAGCAGTCAGTGATCTTGTGAAATGATCCAGAGGAAACTCTGCTCTTGAGAGCGACAAACACAAATTGAATTCTCATATCTAGAGCATGTATGCATAAGCCCTGGTGTCTGGAGCTGTGGATTTTTAGTGCCGTAGCTATGCTTGTCTAAATGAAACCGATGATAAAATGCCTGCACACTCTTTATGTTAAACTGACCCATCGTGGTTTTGGGCTTATATTTTGGAACCAGAATCTTGTCGATGCTTGATCAGTTCCTCAGTATCCATGCTATTTTGTAATGAGAAGATAACGAGCCTGTTTATGATTAAGGGTTCACTTTTTGATCAGTTCCTCAATATGGTATGCTTGATCAGTTCCTCAATATCCATGCTTGATCAGTTCCTCATTATCCATGCTATTTTGTAATGGGAAGGCATCCAACTGTGTTCAATATTGACATCAAGTAAGCTAAGGGTGTTGTAGACTGTAATTATAAAATGTATGTCAACTAAAACATAATTTGTTAATATTTGTCATTTTCGGA
>JBAKGM010000365.1:26615624-26634540 GCA_037177215.1 Asparagus racemosus | reverse complement strand
ATTTTGAGAAAAGTAATGAGACGTAAAAAAGTACATTTTTTCCTTTTCTTTTGTTTGGTTCAAAACAAAAAAATAGACCTTTTAACTTTATAGAAATATCAAGAAAAGGTAGAAATGTGATTGGAAATGGGGTTTGGGTACAAGTTTATTATATTATATTGGGTTGTGTCATATTTCTTGGTGTTTCCCCCCCAATTTGAGTGAAAATCAAAACAAGAAAATTTTTCTATAAAGTGTACTTTATGGAAAAGTTTTCTATAAATTTAGAGGTGAACCAAACACAATTTATAGAAATAGAAAGAAAGCTTTTATTTAGCAAAGTACCATTTCTCAAAAAATTTTCTTAAAAGAAGTGAACCAAACACCCCCTTAATACAGCTGATAAAAGCACAAGTGAGATCAGAATATCCACAGGATCCTGATCGCTAGGGCCAAATACTAAATACTATGACTCCTTCCTATCTTAATGAAAACATCAATGACATTGCGCCGCGTCGAAGAGAAGTTCGTGGGCACCAAAAGGAAGTTATTGCTAGGGTAAACTCCCTCCCACCTCCTCACATTTATAGCAGATGTCTTCAACTGTAGAGAGTTTTCACCATCACTCACCGTAAGCTCATACCTGAAATCACTCTCCATAGAACTCGGGCGAATGCAGGCCACCGATAAAGCATTTCCTTTGTCATTGCTATCATTGAGGAGGAGGAACAGGAGGCCATTTTGTATAGGGAGTGCATAAAATGGTCCATCCTTAACAGACACGACATATTGTTCTCCGTACTGAAAACTAGCCGAGCCGTGAGCATGAAAGTGAGCTGAGAGTTGTTCGGGGGATCCAGAGAAAAAGCAGCTGGGGATAGGGCAGAAGCAAGGGGCATGCATGCATCTTTCTTGATGAGATGATATCTCGAGACTTGTGAGTGTTTCGTTGCAACCGTGTCTGGAATAACAACATGGGAATTTGATTGATTCGATGATTTTCTCCAGGCACAGACACCGACTTAAGTTGATCGGCCGAGAGCAGGCCGGGCACTTGTTTTGAGGGAGCCTAGTGCCGCAGGCAGAGCATGTTACATGCCCATTCTCACACTGGAAAAGAAAAAAAAAAAGCATCATCACTTAAAATCACGTTCAAATGAATATCCAAGGATGGACGCAAAGTAACATAATGTAGCAATTACAATGAGTATGTTTATAAGCTTTTCTAGGAAAACAGAAAATGGCTTTTTGGCACTGGAAGGGGGGAAAGATAATCGACGAAATCACTGCATGCTTGCAATCAAGAATTGATTATGCAATAGCAATAAAATGAATTTCTAAGTATGGAAGTTCATTTGAATGAATTTCACAAAGTAATATCAAACTGCCTGTGTTTTAAGTGCACACTTGGTATTTTGTCAATAAATGTTGATAATTACTTTACATTGGATCTTTTCTATCAAATTTCCATCTGTGGTTGCTAGTATTTATATGCCTGCCATATAAGTTTAATTTGAATGAGCAAAGTTATAAGACACGATCCCCTACAGTGAGTTTGGTTAGGATTTTTTAGGAGGGAAGGGGAAGGGGTAGAAAAATTATAATGCAAACCCTTCAAATATTATGTTTGTTTATAATTTTTAATTAGTATGGGGAAGAGAGGGGATGGTTAATATAAGCGAATTTCCTCATTTTTTGAGGGATTGGGAGTGGAGAGATTGAAACTTGGGTGTGCTTGTCAACTTCACACTCATTCAGTTAAGGCCTTAATCGGGTTAGGATTGAACCAAGGTAGGGATGGTCTAAATATAACCTAGATACTGGCCTCTTGTTTGAACTAAAAAAAACTAGTCCAATCTTGTACAAGTTTTCACCAAACGCAATTTACGGCTTATCCAAGTTAGTGCCCTTATCCAAGTTAGTGGACGAGTTGCCAAACAAGCCAAACATTCCCAATATTGCCCTTAGAGGACATAAAAAAATAGATGTTTATTAGTTCTTCAAAGGGTATATTGGTCAAGTAGCATTCCTTCTCTTTCTGTTCTCCACCCTAAACAAACACAAATTATAACATACCCTCTCTTCTCCTTGTCTATCCAAATCACAATTAATTTCATTCCATCCTCTTCCTCTCCATTCCCTCACCTTGGGTTTATTTCAATCATTCCACTCTCTTACCTCTTTGTGTATCCAAAACCACCATTAGTTTGTGTGTGTGTGTAGAACATATTATCATACACAATTATGTTATCAAACATAATAATATCACCGTTGATGACAATATGGTTCCAATTTAGCTCAATTAACAATAGGTAGAGCCCTAACCAACCAAACCATAGCAAACACAAGGTAAATTGTAACAACTTATTGACCCTTAAGATTTGTTTCTGATAATCTTCCTCTAACTAGAATAACTGTTTCAACGAAGAACAAAAATATAATAGATCCATGATACATAAAACCATCCATGAAAGTATATTGATAACATGATTTATTGCATTGACTACTCTTTCAAAAAAAAAAAAAAATAATAATAATAATAATAGATGCCTAAATAACAGTCATAAAGCTTCACAAATCGGCAAACCATAAAGGTGTTTAGCGTATGTAAACTGAAAGAATGAACAAGTTACGAAACTTTCTCTAAAATTCTTAATTTCCATGTTTGTCACATGACAGTTGGAAAAAAGTAATTTTAAACGAAGAGGTTCTAATTAAGTAGGGTCTACTTGCCACACAGAATAAACTTTCCAAAAAAAGCATTGTATGCAAGAGGAAAGTCATAAGAAGTAATGGGGGTGTAAATGGATATTCAAAGTATTCACATCTACTTAAATTGATCCATTAAAACGAATACAGATAAAAGAGAATAACATCTAAATTTACATAATTATGCGACTTGATCTGCTTATAGATAGAGCAAATTAGTAGACATTTGCATACACATATCTGCAACTTCAAAGTCTACCAACTATATCTTCTCCATTTACTCTTAACTACAAATTCTATAAAATTGTTGTCTAGGTTGCAGAAAATTACAACTGCAAATACAATTGCAACGTCCAAATGAATAATTGCAGTCCATTTAGAATTGTAGTTGCAAAAAAGGTCAATTTTTTGCAAAATAATTTGCGATCAATTTAACTAAGGCCTTCACCCTGCGCACCCCCACCAAAAAGCACTCCCTTTTGCAACGACAATTGCAAACAGATCACAATTACAATGAAGCAACAACCACAAGTTCAACTACGTCTCTCGTTTCGCAAATCACAACTATAGGTTTAAATGCAATTTTTTTTTTGAACCGGACAATAGCAACTACAGATATAACCAGATGTACAAACCCTAAAGAATTACTAAGAGTGGTTGCCGACTCATGCAAGCACACGCTGATCAACAAACAACTCACAATCATCAAAATCGTCAATTAAGAAACCTAGTTTTCACAATAACCGAAGAGCAATGGCCATAATAGCTATAATTTCCAAGGTAAGCCCTTTATCATTATAATTACAATCAAAATCCTAAATTTAAGAGAATAATCGAAGTCTACGCACTCATCACCAACGAGCACCCTAAATCTCGAATCTAGAAACTCTAATCAATTTCACAACGAATGAAATCAAACCTGATACAAAGGGGGCCTCAAAGGCTCGCAGCAAACGAAGCAATCAAGAATATCGGGATCGATCACAACCGTAATCCTCCCATTTTGGTTCCCAGCTCCGCTAGGCATTTCTTCTTGATTTTCTGCGGGTTTTTTAGATTTATTTTGGTTCTCTCTTTTGATCAGTGATCGACTCTTCCTTTTGTTATTGGCTCTGGATTCCATCTCGTTTTCCTCTTCTTCTCCAAATGAAATTCTTGCAATTTTGTTCGAGTTTCCGTATGTTATTTGCTAGAATTTCGCTTTGTATTGTTACGAGCAAAATTTACCCACGTGTTGCCGCGTAGCATTTTTGCGCGAAGAAGTCAAAAAATAACCAACTACTTTCCTGAAGAATGAGAAAAGCCCGGACGAACAGTAAATAATTCCCCATTTTTGCAAGATTGACCCACGTGCTTTAATGTATTGACACGTGCTTTAATGTTTCAGCTTAACCATCTGAATTTGCTCATAGAGGAACTTAGAGAGTCAGCGATGCAGAGATGCAGGTAATCACAAAAGTAATAGTGATAGCAATAATCTGTTTTGTTAGTACGATCGCAGTTATGTCGACTCTTAATGTTTAAATCATAATTTTTCATACTGTTTTTCTGATTCATGTTGATTTTGTAAGACTCTTTAGCCCCATTATGTTTGCTACTTAAAGTACTTGAACCCCATTCCCTGCCAGTATTATAAATGATACTGTTTTAAAATGTGATAGAAAAAACATGTTTTAAGTTTTCAAGAAATTTAGTCATTACTGTATTTAATTGTTGAGCTTGGATTTAGGGTCACATAGGTAGACTCAAATCCTCACTTAGAGCTTGAAGCAAATTGAAAGAGAGATGAGCAATTGGCATTATGAACAATATTATGTACTAGATACTGTTGGTAAACTATGGAAGTACTTTTCTAAGTAAGCGAATTTCTAGCTAATCAAGTGTTGGCAACTTGTATTTATGTTAAAGAACAGACTGTTCTTCTGTTCTTTTATTCAAAATTTTATAATTCACGATTCACCTATAGAAGAGGAAAAAAGAAGTTTCATAGCTCTTTCCCTTGTCTGCGGGTATTATGACATTGTATATTTTTGTTTGATTAAAGTAACATTAGCATCGTTGAGCCGTTCACAGTAACTGTGATAGGATAAAAGCTCTTACTTTCAGCAGCAGCTCATGTCGTGCCGTTATCTTGTTTTTTTAGCAAGACTAGTGAAGGTGTTCCACATTAAATCACTGTAGCATTTCAGTCAGAAAATTCATTCATATAAGTAGTTCACGCTTGACATTCTACTTCTACTTTTGTCCCTAACTATTCTCGGAAATTAGTTCTCACATGCCTGCATGCTCTTTTGCTATCAAGAGAGAGAGACTACTAACTACGTGCTTTAATTATGCTCTGTAGTTTATTATCTAATAAAATCCTTGTTAACTTGAAGATGCAATTGGCGTTTTTGAGCATCTCACTGGGAGTACTGAATAGATTTTCCATGCATAACCTTATTCAGCATGTTTTTCCTTCATTAGGCATGGATATATTTAATTTCAACACCCTGGAAGAAAGAAACGAAGAAGAGAGATTCCATCATAAAGCATGCTGTTAGCTAATGCAAGCCATCTTTCGCCCGTAGATTAATTAATTTTGGAAGTCTGCCTGCTGGTGACGTATACTCTCTAGTAACTCTTAAGTCAATACAAAAAAGCGGTCAGCTACATACACATACATACCTACGTTTGTCTGAATGTAGGGAATTCCCAACACTTTTTTTTAAAACGTTGAGTCTATTAGTACATCGTTTGTCTAAATGTAGGTAATTCTCAATGCTTTTTTTTTGAAAACCTTGAGTCTATTAGGTCAAGCCTGAGCTCAAATCGCTCCCATATCTGAGATGAGATAGATCGCCCCCAAATCGCTTCAATCTCATCCCAGATCGTCGCTGTCTCATTCGATCGACGACGACGACTGCTCCTCGATCGACGATGACGACTGCTCCTCGATCGACGACGACGACTGCTCCTCGATCGACGATGACAACTGCTCATCGATCGACGACGATTGCTCCTTGATTGATGACGACGACAACAACGGCTGCTCCTTGATCGACGACGATGACTGCTCCTTTGATCGACAACGATGACTGCTCCTGCTCCTTTTGATCGTTGACAGGTTGATTCCATCCGAGTCACAAAGGTTTGTTTCAGTCAAAACCTATTTCGAATTAATGATATCTTATGAATGTAGGTTGATAGATTCTTAGCCAAAGAAGATGGCATGCTGCATTTAGTCTAGAGGGTTACTTAGATAGAGGATCAACTCTTGCTCGAATTCACAGAGGAGTAAGTAACTTGTTTTGATCTATTTACCTTTCACATTATGGCATAGTTACAGTTATATAGTTGTTTTATTACTTAAAATTGTAGGATATCATAGTTATCTCACAAGTCAAAACCCCAATTTATGACTGTGAACTCTGGGATAACTGTCTCTGCTTCTTTGCACTTCATTACACAATCGATTTGTATTTCAAAACCCCAAATTGGATATTATCATTTCTAAGTAAGACATCTCAAACATGTTTCTGTAGTAAAACTGACTGTATGATGTACTAATCTTAGTGGTATTACTAATTTTGAACTCCTGTTGACAGTACGTTCATTATTATGATGCATTAGGCTGAATGATGACGATAAGTTCATTATTGTGATGCATTAGGCTGAATGACTGTTTGGGTTCAATAAATTTCTGCTTTATGCTATAGTTATATGTAATAGAATTTGGTATGGGGCATTGGCGCTTGTAGTGTCTTGTTTCAGCTTTAAATCTAGGGAAGTTTGTTTATGCTGTCAGGCAATGTAAGACTTGCATATATACATCTTAATTGATAACTTTCTAATTACATATTTTGGACTGATCATAGTCAAAATAGATTAACTTCTTGGCCTACAAAAATGTGTAATTTAATTTCTTTAACCTCTCAACATTAATGTTTCTTGCATTATTATTAGGGTTAATTTTGCAATGTGGATAGTTATTGAATTGATATAGTTACTTCTGCGCAATAAAGTGGCATAATGTGTTTATTTTTTAAATCTTTAGGTATATTTTCCATATTTTATCAATCACACAACATGGATAGATCTTGAATTGATAAGCCAGCTAAAAGCCAAGAATTTGTAGATGGTTTCGCTCATTTCTTGGATTTTGCTTTCGAAAAATCAGCATGGGAGGGAAAAATCTATTGTCCGTGCAAAGGTTGTTGTAATCGAAAGTACAAAGTTAGGAACGATGTGGCGCAAGATGTTTTCAGGAAGGGTTTTTTGCAGGGTTATACAAAATGGATTTTCCATGGGGAGCTCATGATAGAAGATCATAATAATATTCATAGTTCTTCAGATATGAGTTGTGGGGAGGGCTCTACTCAAATTGAAAATCAAACCGGTAACCAAAATATGCGAGATTTGGTTCGTGATGCCTTTGGGATGGTAGGTGAAACAAATATGAACATGTCAATGAGTAATTTGGAGGGGCATGAGGAGTCAAACATTGAGCCCCTAGCCATGGTGGTTGTAGTGAGAATTATACCCAATATCATAAGCTAATGGAGGATTGTGATGAAGAACTATATCTAGGGTGTGCCAATTATTCCAAATTGTCTTTCATCTTGCAATTATTTCATCCTGCCTACATCTTTCCCTTTGTATTTTAATTCAGGTGGACCCTTATCCTTTGTATTAATTCAGGTGGTTGAGATTTTATTGCTTGTGTTTGTGGGGATGGTTACATATACTTGTTCATGTTTTCACTTTTACCAGTCTTTTTTTATTATAAGATTGCCGATGGAATTTATGGTAGAAGTGTTGTTGCTCAAGATTTACTCTATCTGTACATTTTCTTTTAGATTAAGTTAGTAGCCATATTAGGTGCAAGAAAGGGAGGATGACTATCACCGATGTATGGTCCTTAAATGACAACAATAAGATTGTAGCACCTCTTAACAGAGAAACACAACCACTTAAGAGAGGGGGAGGCATATTTAATAGGTTTTGCAGTGATTTGGCTAGAAAACAAAACCTTTGGTTAAGGGGGATCACTCTTGGAAGAACAAAGCCATTGCCCAATACAAGTCTCACCTCAATGTCGTAGTTCGAGTATAAATTCTACACATGCTCTTTATGTTGCAAGCTATACAAATTTATTACTTACTATTTCACATGCTCTTTATGTTGCAAGTTATACGAATTTGTTACTTACTATTTCATGGAACTTTTTTACTATTGAATTTTTATTTGTGTTGCAAGCTATACAAATTTATTACTTACTATTTCATGGAACTTTTTTACTATTGAATTTTTATTTGTGAATTTTTTCAGGACAAATTTGATCTTCCTCAGACCTTAGAGGTTACTGAAATAGTGCTACAAATAATTGGTAATAAATGGAGAGCATACAAAGCTGAATTGCGAAAGAAGGCTTTCAAAGATTAGTCATCACGTCAAGAAATAGAGAATATTGTGCCTCCTGGGATCCCACGTTCTGATTGGTTACAACTTGTTGATTATTGGTTCTCGCTGGAGGGCAAAGTATACATGTTTTAACTAATTTCACATGATCAATGTAAATGTTTAGATTTAATTAAGAATACAAAGTATGAACTGTATTTGTATTGATGATTTTACACTCATATTGTAAGCCACAGGCAAAATCTACAAGGGGAAAGGATGCAATAAAGTGTAAGGCACATTTTCATACGACGAGATCTAAGCGTTTTGCTCGAAAGAGGGATGAGAAAGTAAGATGCAATCTACTTATAGTTTATACACTTTGCTTTGTTTTCTTTTCTTTTTCTATTTTTGAAAAGTCACAATTTTTTTTTCTTGGTTTGACAATATGGGTAGGAAAAGGAGATGAAAAGGAAAATCGGGGATATAGAGTTCTTTCGGATTAGTCACATGCGAAAAGATGAGACTTATGTGGGTGATACGACTAAAGGATTTGTGGTAAGTGTAGTTATCTTCATTATAGATTATATCAGCAATGTTTTACTCTTCAAAAACTCTAGTTTTGGAGCTGCAGTTATGTTATATTTTTAGTTTAGCTCCTATACAAGTCTTCTTTGGTATTTTTGGCCTTGCTTGTGTTATCTCAAGATTATTTTGTGTTCCAACATACATGCATGCCCAATAACTTTGTGACCTGCTTGTTTGGAGGAATAAGACATGTATATGTAACTAAATATTAGGATACGCTTTACAAATTAAGACCTTGCATTCAAGCCATGCATGCTTTGTACTTTTTACTGTCACTCGCAAGTTTTGGTCAAAATTCTTATCTCAAGCTCCAGTCTACTAGAATTAGGACAACATATAACCTACTATTCTTCCGCTCAATAATCAACATCTCTTTAAATTTTAAATGTCATGCTTGGTAGTCAATGCTTATATGCTTTAAGTTAGATCTGCAGTTATCAAACTTGCATGTTTTATCTAGATTTTTTTTAGTTCAGAAAACAGGATGAGATTATATGATTAAATGTAAAATACTTGTACTTGTACTTAATGTGAAAGCATCTCATCTCATTAATCAAACCATTGAGGCAGACAAATGGGGTGTATAATGTGAATTGATATAAATTGGAATAGTTGCTATTATGATTGGGGGTGTATAATGCTTTAGATTCTATTTGACAATATAACATTTGAAAGTTGTTCTATTTTGTTTGTCCAAATGCTTAATATATAATATCTTGTGCAAGATCATGCTATGGATAGGATACATGAGAAAACCTGGACACGAACCTTGTAAGAGGCTACTCTTGAAGTAGAAATCCTTGTAGACTTTGAGTTGAGAGGAGAAGATGGTAAGGCTATAGTAGGGGCTATGGATTTGGATGACCACCTTCCAAGTTGAAGGGAGTAAGAGGGAAATTGCAAAAGAACTAACTTTTAAAGAAGATTATTTTCTCCTTCTGAGGGATAACTCATTACAATGCAATCACTAAAGATGAACAAAAATCCTAGTTTGAACAATAAACCAAAAATCATACTTGTTAAATAACGGTAGACTATAAATATGATCAAAATCATACGCAAAAGCTTAACTTTTAAAGAAGACTATTTTCTCCTTCTGAGGGATAACTCCTAGAGAAGAATTACAATGCAAGCAATAAGATGAACAAGAATCATTGTTTTCACAATAACCCAAGAGCTATACAATGCCAAATAAAGATTACATTGCCAAATAAAGATGAACCCTAAATCATCAAAGTTATAAGCAATATATTAACTTCAAGAGATTTTTTTGGATAACTTCTAGAAAAGAATCAGAAGAAAAATCTCAAGTCCTAGAGAAGAATTATAAGCAAAATCTTAACTTCTAGAGAAGAATTATAGTACTGTATGCACTACACTAAACATCAATAGAACCATATCAACAAATTCTACAGAACTAGGAAGAGAAACTAGTGATTCATGCCAACGCACCTTACTCCAGACAGAAGCCAAGCATCAAATTTAAAAGCAAAATGTAGACTTTTTGAGAAAATCACAATGAATGTAACATTAACAAAAATCCTACTCTATATATAATCACCAAATATATAAACAAAATCTTAACTTTCAGAGTGACATAATAGGTATACCCACTAAATATAAACTAAAATCCTCTGTATAAAACCCAAAAGCAACAATCACCAACCTAATATAAGGCAAACCCTAAGTCCCCAACAACTAATCAATTTTCACAGCGCAAATAAGAGCAGAGAAGGTAATAATGAACTCTGATATATAGGTGGCCTCAAGGGTTCATTGCACATGAAGCAATCAAGAACATCTGTATCATTAATGATAAGTTGCCTCTTTTGAACAAAATTTCAGCTCAGTTTCAGTCCTGGTTGAAGCATAACAACTTGTCTTATACAGGTAGGCTTCAAATCATCAAAAGCATCATTCTAGGTGTCCAAATTTATTGGTCATCCAGTTATATCCTCCCAATCAAGGTGCTATAGAAAATAGATGAATTGTGCAGGAGTTTTCTATGGGGAAAAGCTGAGGGTATTCATAAAGCTTCACTTGTATCATGGGGCAAAATTTGCTTAAATAAAAAACAAGGTGGTCTGGAGATTTTCTCAGCATTAAAATGGAATTTTGCTTCAGCTTTCAGACTCCTCTGGAATATTCATTTGAAAAAGGAGCTTTTGTGGATAAAATGGGTCCATGGAACATATCTTAAGAACAGAGATATTTGGCAGGTGAAGGCGAGTGTCGGGGATTCATGGATGTGGAAACAACTGATCAAGACCAGAGACAAAGCTATTTCGCACTTTGGAGGAGTCGACAACTTGAAGAACCTAGTTTTTTCCTGCTGCAAAGACTCAAAAGTAATTCTCTCAGCCTTATACTCTAACCTCACCTCTAATTCAAGTAATGTCCCTTGGTTCAGGACAGTCTGGGAGAATATGAATTTGCCTAAACACTTATTCATTCTGTGGCTAACAGTTCAAGATAGGCTATTAACTCAAGACAAATTGTTTAGGAGGGGTATTATCCAAAACAATGTTTGTAGTCTATGCTCTGAAGCAGATTTGGAAAGCCGCAATCACCTATTCTTTGAGTGTAGCTTCTCTATGGATGTATGGAATCGTATCATGGACTGGCTCCAATTTGACTAGAGGTCCTGTGATTGGAATCATCTACTGAATTGGTATAACTCCAGATTATGGGGGAGGGGGATCAAACAAAAAGCTAAGAGGCTAGCTTTATCATCTGCTGTCTATAGCATTTGGTGTGAAAGGAATGCAAGGATATTCTGCAATAAATCCAAAAGTGCTGATCAGATTGCTAGGGACATTAAGGTCAGCATCTTGACTATAATGCTCAACAACCCTATATCGGAAGAAAGCAAAGAATGGTTAATTTCTTTATAAAGCTTCTATGATGTATATTGGGTTCTAACCCAAGTGGTTATATCTTCTGTGTATGCTCCATTGTCTGAGCAAAATTGATGTACAAAAACTTTACAAAATTGGTGATGAATAAAAATTTTTCATTTACCAAAAAAAAAAATGATAAGTTGAATTTCTTGATTTTCTGCATCCAGTTTTTAAGAATTATTTTCCTTCTCATTATCTATTGAAAAAGATGGTCAGCCCCAACAGATAGTAGGAACCGTTGAGACAAGTTATTATAGCCCCACCGTTGAGGCGTACCAGTTTTCAGTGAAAAAATTCAGGGGAATTTTCCCCCCAGGTTTCTTACAGTAAAAAAGAAAAAAGAATCCCTCAATGCCCCCAAAAATTCCCGCGTCCTCTCATGATTTCATTCTCTCCCTCGTCACAAAATCCCCCAAACTTAAAACTCAGCCTCCTCTCTAACCCTAAATCGGAGCTCGTCGCCGCCCCTGGGAGATCGCCACTTCCTCAGCACCCTCTATGCGTCCTCCTCTGTCATAAAAACCCTAACCCTAGTCCCCCTGCCACACCCAGCGACCCAAAAGGCACCACTAGCGACTCAATCGAGCGCCTCCGTCGAGCACCTACCGCGGCTGGCATAGTCCCGCCGCCATGCATCGAGCGCCTTTTGTCGCTGCCTCCTCTCCCCTAACCACTTGTAGGTCCTCTTCCTCAAAACCTAAACCCTAATTTGGATATTATCTGAAATGTTTGTGTGTTTGCTGAAAAATTTTGGGCATTTTCTAATTAGGGTTATCTACACCCTCAAAAAGACTCTGCTACTCCAGAAGCCTCCAGCGAGACTATCAATTGTCACTTGCCACCTCCAGTGAGGCCGCATTCTTCTACCTCTAGTTTGTAAGTTCGTTTCAGATTTTTCTTGGGAAAATCATTGTTTGAGAATTGTGCTTATATGAATGAAATTCTTTTGATCTGTGGTATTTCTTTTGTGTTGTTCCTTTCATATTTTGATATCATCATCTTGAAATTTCCTATAAGTACTAAGCATAAGAGGTGCAAAGACAAGAATCTGTATATAAAGAAGTCAAAGGTGGAGGATGGTGATGAGAATCAGAAGAAGGTTCAGTTCCTCTTTTTTTTTCATTTGTGCTAATTTGGATGTTTTTGTACTATGAATTTGGATTTTTCCCATCCCTTTGTGCTAATTTAGTGTTTGAATGTAGGACTGTATTGGGTGGCAGAAGAATAAGAGGATTAATGTACTTGTAGACAAATTTAAGCTGAGTTTGTCGTGCACAGATGCACTGAGACAAACAAATAATGAAAGGAAACTGAACAATTAATTTAAGTGAAAAAAATCAATATTTGTATATATGTTTCTTCATATTTCAGACATAAAATAAAAAATTCAATCTTTTTAAGAATAAGACATTGGAGATATGCTGGCCTCATGTTTAATTAAAGCATGTACAATGAGGACAGTGTAGCACACATAATTATAAGGCTAAATGTAGCATTTGAAATTGTATTATAAACTTAATTGTCAAATTGAAAGTAGAAGCACTGTGGAAAATTTTTATTATAAAAATTATCTACATTTTTTATAAAAAATATTATTTAAATGTTTTCCACTACCATGTTAGTAGAAAATAAGTATCTTGCATTTCCAACAACAAAATATATGGAAAAATAGCAAACAATTTGTACAATTGAAAACTTGCAATAGAAAAGAAAACCTGAAAATGAAAATGACAGTCTAAATTTATAATGAGAAAATAAAATAAGAGAACAAGGAACAGAAAGTATAGAATTTAGGATGAAACATTCAAATTTAGAACTTGATCACTAAGAAATTAAAGTAATAACCCCCAGCATTTCCTTAAACGGGAATTAATGAAAAATCCTCAGCAAAACAAGATACAAACACATACAGAAATGCATATAGTTTGATCTCAGATAAAAAAGAAAAAGAAAAATAAAAAGTCTACAACAGGAGACAAATACAGAGCAGAAGAACTTGTTAATACGGTTACTGAAAGCCAAACTCGTTCCACATATGACCTTTCCACGTAAATTATCATAAGAGCTCAAACTTCCATCAAGCATAAAAGTACTAGTTTGTTGAAAACAACCCATTCACTCAACTAGCAACCAACAAAACCAACCCTTATGTTGCATAGTAGATGATCATTCACATAAACCAAATCAATCTCATTACGTTGGAGAATGTTGGCTACACGGATATCAAGGATCAAGAAATCTCATTTCTTTGTAGCTTGTTGGATTTAAATTTAAAAAAAAACCACCTCCAAAACATCTCCATACAATAGTAAACGTATTAATTATATTACTTTTCGCAGCATAGGGTGCAAATTTATTTACTTATCTTTTTCAGGTTGCAAGGTGATGTATCTATTTTTTATCAAATTAGCTATTTGCAACCTTTAAATTTAGCAGTTATTCCGGCGTAGAAACCATCTAATATTGAGCTCGAGTTCTCTCAAATGGGCGACTCTGAGGCTTACGTGTGACAAACAAGAGGGCAATTTAGTAACTGCCCTCCCTAGTGTAAGGCTCAGAACTGCCTGCTAGCTGATACCTAGTCTTTAATATTTATGGAGAAATTTCCTTCTTAATCCTAACATTCTTAACTTCAAATCAGAGATGTTGAACAGAACAGTTAAAAACATAGCATTTCAAATTAAAATCTCAAATACACCCACAAACAATTTAGTCAATTATTACCCACAATCTGCTTAAACTAAAGATCAGAATACCTAAAACACCAAATATAATTAAACAAACATAAAATTCTCATGCAATGAAGAATGTGTAAATAACATGTTGACCTATAAATTGATACTCTGATCACCTGCTGGTTAAATCTCTAGAGAGAAGATTTTGCCAGGGATTAGCCACCCAGAGATCCCATGACTAAGCAAAAGCTGAAACAAAGATGCGGACGAGTACTAGGTGCCCCCCTTGCATAGCTTTTTGTTAAGTCTTCTGCAATGTTTTTGTCGTGCAAAAGCTGAAACAAAGTGCTTTTCATGAATATGTTCGGAAGAAGCCTTGAAATTGATTCGATTCTTAAAAAAAATGGATTAAAACATAACCTTTGGTGAAACGTGAAAATGGTTTAAAACACTAAACAGCTATATCAAACCCCACTGCTCAAAATCTCTCGGGTGAAGCCAAACTTTGAAGTCATACGGGCCAACAAAATACTCAACATTACCATCATCAACAGATCTTATTCTCATTTTGAAGGACTCATAAAATCCATTAGCACCAGGTAACTCATACAAGCAGTTCCCTTTCACCCCCTTCAGCCCTCGACCGCCGAAACCTTGCAGGCAGTAATCACCGGTGTAGAACACACTCCGGCCACCCAAACCCTCCATCCTCACCCACCCGCTCTTTCCCTCCTCTAAAAGATTGATCCTGTACCCCTCAAACCCTCTATCATCATACCTCATCAGTAAAAGCTCGTCGTCAGACTCTACAAACATTGGTCGCTCGCTCAGACAATACATCGGTCTGATAATTGTTTGAACCCTTTGTATACTACCACCAACAGTATCCATGACTTCAACTTTATTACTGCAGAACCTAATATAGAGTTTGTTACTGTGAACAACTAAGTTGAGGATGTTGCCGTCTCCTTGTGAGAAAACCATCGATTTCCACCGTGAACCATTCACCTGACAGTAATGGACCGAGCATCTCTGGTGGAGTATCAGCAAGCAGTGGGTAGAAGTCGGGGGCGACGTGAGAACTGCGCTGCTCCACGGTGCCCCTGCAATGCGCGGGAAGTAGGTCTTCTTTCCGGTGAGTATATGGATGAGGGTTGGAATTTGACAGGTGGATGAATCGAAACCGATAAGGTGCCCGTGGGAGTGGCCTAGATGACAGCGGATATCTGACAAGGCATCGGCCAGGACCCGGTTGGTGAGAGTGTGGAATCGGTTTTCTGCGATGATGTAGACAGTGTTGATGGGTGTAGAAGGTGATGGGAGGTAGAGGAGTAAGGGAGGTTGGGAGCCCAGGAAGTCACCCTTGCAGGACTTGGAGACTGATCGCCATGATCTGCAGACGGAGGCGAAGGAAGAGAAGGTTAGTGGTCCGTCGAGGCGCAGGGCGATGTATTCAATGACGAGACCCGGGAGATTCTCCCATGGTCTTCTTAATTCATGCATTGCCTTGCATTGGGTTGGCGTTGATGGGGAAGTGAAATGGTTTCTGTATCAATTAGGGTTTGAGGATGTGCGGCTTGAGATGCCTTTATAAGATTGTTTTGGGATCCTGATTTATTTAATATTATATTTAATGGATTTATTTAACAATATTTCTCGGTTATATTTTGACCCAACAGCTTGGATACGATGGCACATTTGGTAAAAAGTTTCCAAAATTTTTGATCTCCACGTCTCCATTTATCCCGCTGATAGTTGTGGAAGGAGTTCCACTATTATGTTTGTAATTATTTCAACTATTAGGGGTATAAGTTAAAACTTCCAGGTATGGTTAACGTTTCACGACCATCATCTATCCTACTTAGGGCTCTCTGATATTCAAGAACAACTCTCTCCACCATTGCTAAATATATTCCCAGAGATCTTGACTCCCGTGAAAAATAAAAAAAAGTAATCGTAAGACTTGAAACTATGTTATTAAATTTCTCAACCATCCATTGACGCATCGCGGAAGTAAAAATTTCGGAATCCACCAAGGGGTGTTTTCTGAATCCATAAAGAACGATATCTGAATCCACGAATAGCTTCGAATCCACGAACAAGCGAGAGGAGGCTATTGTTAGGCTCAAGTTGGGAGGAAAATCATGGTTGATTTGCTCTTAATGTTAGAGGTGGCGAAGATCTCTTGGTGCGCACAAGAGAGGTGGAGGCGCCACAGTGAGGCAGATGAAAGTGAGGGTCATAGGGGAATCCAAGTTGGTGTACGGGTGTTCTAATTGCGAGTGCAGATATTTCAGATTGAAGTACAAAAGAGATAGAACACTATAGCATGAGAGACAAAGTTTCAAGATGGCAATGGTAGATCATCAAGGTAGTTTGGGAATCAAATTCAACGTGGAGATTGTTGGGATTGTCTCTTTGATTCTTTGTATAATTTCATGAGAATTAAATAGGGTAAGAGATCTATCATGATTAGAAGATTGGGTTTCATCATGATTAGGAGTTTGAATCATATATTAATTAGGAAGTTAGACTAGAGATAAGGTTTTGGTTTCCCTATATATATTCTTCTATTGTTGGAGGAAAAATCAAGAAAGGAGAGAGAGCCAATATTCATGTAATCTAGGCTAGTAGAGAGCGTAGTTTGATTTAATAATATTGTACAAGTGGCGAGGGTTTCGTAGTTTTTATCCGTGCAAAATATTACAATATTGGGAGAGTGTTTCGTAGTCTTTATCCTTGCAAAAAATTACAATATTAGGAGTGAGCTTCGTAGTCTTTGTCTTTTCAAAAGATTGTAAGGAGTGAGTTTTAGAGAGAATATGAGAGTTGATTATGTTTGTGAGGTTGAGAGATTGTGAGATGAGAATTGAGTGGTTACTCTTTTAGTTCTCCCTGATACATAGTGTATTTCTCGTATTGTTACCCCGTGGATGTGGGTTGAAGTTGCTTGACCAAACGATGTAAATCTCGGTGTTTTTCCTTCTTGATTGTGAGTATTTTTATCTTATAGATTGTTGATTGGCTTCTGAGTTGCGCAGATATTAGTAGGCGGGGACTAAAATCCCCAACAATTTTCAACCAATCACCATGTCATGAGGCATAGTTGACGTCTAGACTCTACAGCAGGTAATCATGAATAGACTCATGTAGGGTCACTTATCACTAATCCGGGTCAAGCCTCATTTTGCAAACCAATTGTTCTCTAGTATGGTTTTCTAGTTCACATATTGTCCAAAGTCTTTACAGTCCTCACGATCAAGTAATAATCTTCTTATTGGCCATATCTTAAAAGCCGGTTGTATGGCATAACAACTCCAGCCATGTAGCATATAAAAGATATAAGTGCAGGTTGTACGTCAACACGACCAATGCTCCTAACTCCAAAAGCGCGGCCGCAATAGTAGCAGTATTTTACATCCTAATCAATTTCACAACACATCTCCACGTCTACATCAAAACAATAAAATCAAAGTATTCCCTGTATAAAGTCTACATCAAAACAATAACATCAAAGTATTCCCTATTTATACAGACTAGTATGCAATACGTGCATCGCACGTGATGCATGTTATAATTATTCATGCAGACATGATTGTTTTATGTTCTAAATTGACTATAAAAGAATTTATGTGGAGATGATATGGAAAACGGAAAAAATCATAAAAAAAATGAAATTATAATAATTAATAATACAGAAGATAGAAATAATTATTTATGATTTATATGCATAACAATTCTAGATAATAATTTGGTTCAAAATATTTCAAGTTCAAAGGTTTGGCATATGATTTAGCATTAAGACGGAAATTTTATACTTAAGCAAAAAGTTAAAAGAGATGTAAGGTATCTCTTTTCTTTCATAATTTGCTTCTTATGATGAAAAATAATATCAATCTATTTTCTTTCATAACTGTTCTCATTGTCACATGAACATCTTTATTCGACATATAGTATAAAATTCTCACCTATTATAGGTTCTTCTCCATATCTACTCGAAGCTAGAACTCTCTCAATGTAAGCATATTCATATGAACATTAGGGGAAAAATGAATGAGACTATCGCATTAATTACATATGTTCTTTAGCATAGGCAGTTACAAATATGATTTGGCAGAAATCTCCTCTAATGAACTTCTTTTCCACTGAAAAGTTTTTGATCAGCCATAATATCTCTTAACATTCTTTTGATGGTTTGAATTCTAAATCTTTTGTCATCCGTGCTTTATCCCAAAAGATTCGTATGAACCTTGAGATTCCATCTTGTTAATAAATAATTATAATAAACTTTAGGTTGGGATATTTTCTTAATATTTCTTAAAAAATTTAGCCAACTGTATTTGAACTTATATAATCATGTAATATTGGGGGTTTTCTCATATCAATCTGTTGAATCTATCGTATTTGGAAATTAGTCCCTCCAATTACTAAAATTACTATTAGATCCCCGATTCCGATTCTTAACTTATTTTGAAAATAGATACTTAGATAATTTAAATTACTGTTTGGTCCTCAAATTTTTAAGTTATTTTAAAGTTAATTCTTTGAATCAAGAATAGAATTAGCAATTAATATATATTAATTTATAACAAGTTATGAGGACTAATTTTAAAATATGAGAGATTTAAGGGACTAAGATAAAAATCCTATAATATAATAATCCAGTAATTTAACAAATGCCTTTTA
>JBAKGM010000365.1:26599167-26611897 GCA_037177215.1 Asparagus racemosus | reverse complement strand
GGACTACTAGTCCCGATCACTTCGCAATTTCATTCTGGTTGCAAAACCGACCCTTTTCAGTAGAAAAGGGTCAGAAACCGACCCTTTTCAGTAGAAAAGGGTCGGTTTTGCCTATTATTTCTCCATTAGGTCGATTTTGCATAATATTTTTTGAAAGTGGTCTGTTTTCAAAATTTGTCCTTTTATAAGTATGCATATGCCTGACATATGTGACATGATATTACTCCACAATAGAATGTCCAAGCTATATAGCTGGTATTATAATTTGAACTTACACTGAGACGCATAAGGTCGAACAGTATGGTCACCTCTCTATCTTTTTAAATTCCACTAAGACTTTTTTTTTTTTTTTTTTTTTTTGCTTATCTGATCAAATATATAATGCTATTTCTTATTTCTTATTATATTCCTTTAAATTTGTGATACTGTTATTTCTCATTCTTATGCTAATTTCAATATTTTATCTGCAAAGTGACTTACCTTACTATCTCTCAGTTAGAGTTGATCATTAATTTAGAGTATATTCTATAAAATTTGTGATAGTGATATATTTCTTGTTCTGATGCTTATTTTTCAATACTGTATTTGCAAAATATGTCCTTACAATATGTCAGTTAAAGTTGACTAGTAATTAATTGCACAACACCTTGCAAACTAATTATATTTGGTTGGTTGTCAATCAACAAAAAACATTTCTATACTTAATTTAATTATCTGCCAAGTCCGTACTAACTTCAAAAGATAACAAATCTCGCCTTAAAATTTGAAAAATGTTGCACTTTATTATAGGCATCTTATTCTTCCTAATTTTGCACGTTGTAGGTTACAGTGTTTTTCTTGGTCTTTTCAACGGTATTCTACAATGCTCCGTATATGAACTTTCTTGGCACTTTAAAACATAATTATTTTACACTTCCATCAATGTTGAGGAAAAGTTTGATCTGGAACTGATACTAATTAGTGCTACATCTTGATGCTACTCTCGACTTGTTTTGTATGTTCAGGATGCTCGAATGCTGATGGTAAGAAGGGAGTGGGAGATTGAAGAGGGAATTAACAGAAGGCTTTCAAGGAAGCTCGACAGGAAATGGAAGAAAAGCATTGTAGTAAGGCCACCACCCTCTCTTAGGAAGAAGCAGGAAAAAGAGAAAGTGAAAGCTGCTGGTGGGGAGAAATCAGAATAACTTGTCATGTATTTTATTCCCTGCCTTTTCTTTTATCTATAATCTATAATTTGTTCGCTTGTAACCAATGTATTTTGACCAGTAATTACCTGTCAGAACATGTTGGTTTTTGCATATAGTGAGCACTTTTGTTCAAAAGTACATAATTTTGTTCAACACAAAACGTACTTTGTTATCAGATGATTAAAGTGGTGTATGTTCTATGCTACAAAGGTTCATGGTTGATGCAGGACAATCATGGAGCTCTCACGCCGCGCCCCATCAATGGTTAGTCAACCAAATGGATGCTTCAACATGTTCATCCTCACATTTTGATACTTCTCTCAAATGTATGAATAAAACTCGGATATTATAAAATGCAAATGATGCTGTACTTTGATGGATCATCATACAATGTGGTGAAAATTTAGGCTTGTATCTATGTGTTTGACTGGTTTAAATGTTTCCTTAGCTAGTTTGAAGAAGGGAAATTGACAACCTGAGGTACATATATCTGAAAGATGGAACCTCCAGTTTAGCCTACCAAATATCTTTGTATCAGTGTCAGGACAAACCTGACTAATTCAAATTGCCTGTCAATAGTTATGGAATATTCCTTTGTATATAACCATGTCCATAGTGATGGAAATTCCTTTTATGTTTGTTTCTTTGAATAACTTCTTTGTATATCTAGTTTAGCATACAAAGATTTATGCAAATGTACTACTGATAATTTGTTGACCACCAGAATCAAGGCCGGCAACAAGTCAGCCATTGATCTAACAAAGCAACAAGCAAAGCCATTCAGATAAACAACATTCCTGTAGTTTTCCTAAACTTAGATTTAATTCTACCGGGATAACCATTGAGAGAGTGAGGAGCTGATGACAGATGGCATTCTTAACTCAAATAACTCCGTAGATAAATTTTGTTATCAAGCAGCATAAACATCTTGAACACTGAGGTTTCGTAGTTTATCACTCAAAGCATCTCCTTTGTCCAAACTTTTTTGTTGTGGCTCCACAACGTGCAAATATGTTGGTTATGTAAGCCTTGATTTCATAAGGAATGTTCTATGTTTTTAGCAATAGTATGGGAATGTTCCCTTCTTGGAGTGAATGATTATATTTTTAAAAAAATTTGTGTCATTGAGCATGAGTAAGACTGATAGATGATGAAAGTTAAACAAGAAAACACTTCCCCTATGCAAATCATCTTAAACCAAAATTTTAATAAGGCTCTAAGCTGCAGAAGCAAATATGAAAGGGACATTATAAATGGTTAAACTGCATCACAGACAAATTCACTCAGGTATAGCCGGCTTTTATTATTGGTTTGCATAGGATGTGTAGAAGAGGAGTCAAAACATTTTTAATCAGTGATATGCATCAAGATTTAACATCTCAAAGCATTCATTTCTTGGGTAGAAAAAATCTAGTTACTTATGTTGTATTATTTCTCCAAGATATTGAAGTTGGCCATTCAAAAATACATGTTTGTTTTCTCATAGAAACCTCTTTGTGCTATTTCACTATTTTTCTGTCCCTATATCAACATTTTAGCGCCTGGAAAGTCTTATCTCAAGGAACTGCTCACAACTTCTATGAATGCCCTATGCATAGAAAATTTAAAACATTAGATAGTTTCTGATAGCAATATTTTGTTAGGTTTATCATGTCGAGTGGAATTAACTAGCACGGCATTGACAATGATATCCAACAAGAACCATACAGGAGTTCCAAATTAACAACATAAAAGTAAGAATACAGGATTATGTAAGAAGCCAGACATTTTTTTTACCAACGATATGTTTAGATTGATGTATATAACTTATATAATTGGAATATATACGTGTGACTTTCCCATCTAAGATAAAACTTAAGTTAAAGATATCCAAGATTACTATAAAAATCCCTATACTGAACTTCCAATCAATTGCATATTGTTATAAACAATAGGCTGCAAAGATTCTCGATTCTATATAAACTTGCTGATAAGCTTTATTTTATCTGAACTGCATACTTCTTTCGCTTAAAGTGTTTTTTGATATGGCAAGAGTGCTCCATCCTTCACCTGAGATTTCTGATAAGACTCCATCAGCAACATATCCTTCTCAAATGGAGAAAGGAGACCTCTCTCCCGTGGAAGAGGGAAAGTTCTCTCCAACGATACAAAGAAAATTTGTTGATGAAGAAGAAGAAATTGAAACTCCTCCAACAATTTTCCATAAGGCATAGCACCTTCCACATCCTATGCTCATAAGTTACCATATGATTATTATGTGGAGTTGATATCTTTGTTTCATTATGGTATTTTGATACATAGATATTTATGGGAACAATTGTTTTCATTTCTGTAACTTTTGTAGGAGTTAGAGACATTTTTGTTTTTGTAGTTGCAGATGTTTCATTAAACTCATCAAATTAGTGAAGGACGGGGTGTTTATACTCATCGCTATTATCAAAAATTATTATTATTCTGAGCTCTTATCTTCTTTTGTTTAGGTTGTGGCGGAGTTTATGGGAACATTCATACTTCTCCTTATAGGGTGTGGATCAGGGTTCATAGACCAGAGGTACAATATAACAATTGTTGGTGTAGCCTTTGCTTGGGGCATTGTTATCATGGCCATGGTTTACACTTTAGGACATATATCAGGGGCTCATTTCAATCCAGCAGTCACTATTGCCTTTGCCATCGTTGGTCGGTTTCCATGGAAACAGGTTAAACATCCCCAATATTAAGTCTACACAAAAGAGATGAACCAGTTGTTTCAATTGACCTTAATGTAATATTCCACAAAATTTGGATTTTTTTCTCCTTCAGGTTATTTTCTATATGGGGGCTCAAGTTATAGGTGCAATTCTTGCATGTTTGATCCTTAGAGGGCTTTTCAATGGAGAACAAGTGAAAGTGATGTTGACTCTTCCTGCAGCTAACACTAATGATCTCACTGTCATAGCTTGGGAGACCGTAGCCTCATTCATTCTCATGTGGGTCATTTGTGGTGCTGCCTCGGATCATAGAGCAGTAAGATCTTTAGTACCAAACTGTATTTCTAACTTCTTCAAAGTTTATTACTGAATGATTTCAAACTCGACAGATCAAGGAGCTCTCTGGAGCGGCGGTTGGAGCAGCCATCTTTCTTGATGTTCTTATCACGGGGTAAGCGAACAAGGCCATTGCTGTTCATTGTCAACAACTATTGAATCGTCTTGTAAAACCTTCATATATCTTATGGTCCCCCTATAATCTAACATTGACTAGCGGTATCAATATTTACTATTTTAAATCATGGCCAGTAGGATTTGAACCTATGTTACTCTAATATCATCTTATTGTTTCTCTAATCATTACACCAAAACTCCAAAGTTGTGGTGAGGGATATATTTTTATATTCTAACAATATATAAGTCTGCAGTAAAATTACTGGTGCATCGATGAATCCTGCAAGGAGCATAGGACCAGCTGCTATAGCAAAAAACTTCCACAAGATATGGATCTATATAATAGCACCCGTTATGGGTACTGTTGCTGCTGCTTCACTGTATAATCTCCTTCGCTCACCTAGTGAGCTTCGGATGAGTACAATGAAGAATGTGACTAGCAAAACAAAGTGCAATCTCAACCCTGCTTATGAGTCAGGTACCTATTAATGCTTATTTATTTCTCATCAAAAATTTAAGATATTTCCTCTATATATTTTTTGCCTCTATGCCTCCAAACCTATCCTACTTGCATATTTATTGTCCAAAGCAAGTTTGCTAATATATCCATGCACCCTCCCACGTTGAATTTTCATGCCCCTCTCATTTAACAACATTAATACATGGGCAAATTAGCAGATATGCAGATTTGGGGATTAAAGAATAGGATAATTCCATATGATATATGGGCTAAAAAAACTTATTCTTTTCTTATTTTTGTCATTTTATCCCTTCTCAGTTTGAAATTTTACGGTGTTGAATTAGAGGGAAATTTGAACTCAATGTCAAAGAGTGTAGGAGTATATTAGCAAATATTTAGATTTGCAAGTAAGATAGATGTGAGGGGTATATAGGTAAAAATCTTTTTTTTATTCCTTTATTCAATTGCTTATGCTTTTGAATTTTTTCGTTTCAGAGAATTACAACATGGAACTTCCATAAATCATATCAAGATTATCTATGGACATTGTCCGCTAAATGGTCTGAGAATTCTTTCTACATTCGTGTTGCACGACTGATGACTTTCAAGAAGAAAGCAAAATTTAAGAGGGAATGGGTGAAGATTACTGTAATGAGATTGCGTCATCTTGTAGATGAAAAAGGAGAAAACCTATAAGCATTATTGTGAATTGTTACGTATGTTAATTTCAACAGTGATTAGACATCAGACAAGCTGGTTTATGATATTAATGCATTGGGGCTTCCCTTTATTATTATTACCTTTTTGAAATAGTAATCTCCAATTTTATTTGATTGGTTTGCCTGATTCCTGTCAATTTATTTGTTTACTTGTGCTTTTTGCTGCATATGGGTGCAAACATGTTATTTTCTGGAACCTATGAATTGTTCTCTAGATATTTTGTAGTACATGGAGCAGCTAGAGTGCGTGGATAATTTCTTTGCTTGCACTGTTATGTATGTGATGAAATTGTACTCCATATTGGAGTAATAATTTGTGAACATTCGACGACCAAAATTTTGTATCTTCTTGTGAAACCTCTTGCTATTTTAGTTTCTACTTGCGTCAAACAAAAAAAATATGAAAAAAAAAAAAAAAAAAATCTCAGAATGAGTAACCAAATGCCCTCAGTATATAACTAAACTAAATAATGGTTCCAGAGCTTAAGAAGCTCCAAACTCTGATCGGTTATGTTCATAATGTCAAATATTCGGTTCAGTTACAACTTACAAACAAGCACTAATATTATACTCTTACTTTTCCTTTTTCTATTGATTTTGAATTTTCTCGGTCGCTACTGAGATCATGAACTTATGAAATAAAGTATTGTATACATGCATACAGCATATTTCAGCCCTCAAACCATCTCTGGAGATAGTTATATTTGAGACTGATGATTTTTAATTTTCATAGTTTATATGATTTGAAGTTTAAGTTATATGATTTCAGCCCTTGAACAATTGTTATTATTACTTGTGGTTTATGCGTTATCCTAATTTTTACATGTTTACGTTCATACCTCTTATTATTTTATAATCATGTTCATCACTTATCATTACCCTAGTACGTTTCCTTTGAGATTTGCAGATCTTGTTGTTCGTGGCTTGCTGCAATTTAACTCCTATATAGCTTTTCTCCTCGGTGTTTCTAATTACAGAGTTT
The DNA here is from genome assembly GCA_037177215.1 of Asparagus racemosus. NCBI lineage: Eukaryota > Viridiplantae > Streptophyta > Magnoliopsida > Asparagales > Asparagaceae > Asparagus > Asparagus racemosus. Next base: position 26,605,406 of record JBAKGM010000365.1, on the reverse strand, counting down.
TGATGGAGACAGGCAAGCAGGCCATCACATTAATCCTATCTTTCGTGAGTTTAACATTATAATCCTTTTGATAAGAAGTCTAATTTGACTCAACACCCATTGATAAAGCGCGTGCGAAACCTCTATCAGATCGTTGACTAACCAACCAAATAGCCCAAGAAATCTAAGATCGAATCCCAGAAATTTGATGAAATTCAATAGCTTCAAGATCAATGTATTCTACAATAACTTTCACCAAAACCAAAAATTTAAAACTTATATAGGTCCAACCATATATATAGAGTTGCGATTTTTCAACTTCACCCCCGACTTTAATTCCTAATACAATAAAAACTTTCTAATCAAACATTCCTAACAAAAAATAATTCCTAATGGGCTCAAACTTTCCTAATGAAAACATAATTCTAATAGACTTTATTTTGATTCAAATCGCTCTCTTGTGCAAACTCTTGTAATTATGAATCACCATATCTTTAGTACTCCTATGCAATGCAGACTCAGGAATCATATCATTCTCCCCTCCTTCGAGACTGCACTTGTCCTAAAGTGTAAATATTAGAAACTGCTCTTGATCTCATCATAATCCTCCCAAGTAGCCTCATCTTTTGCTAAGCCTTGCCAACAACATTTGGCATACTTGCTCCCTAGTATGTCACTTCCTCTAGCTCCAATATCAAATTGCCTCTTTAGGAGGTAATTGCATGCTCCCCCTAGTTAAATGTAAGTAATTCCCCTACAATCAATCCAGAATCTCCCACTTTCTCGTTGCTAACTCTTCATCATAGTAATTCTTCATCCTTTTCTGAGCTTTCGTCAATTGCCTCTTCACACCTCACAGAATCTCATCTCTCGCTAGTAACTCTTGCTCCACTTCATCATTCTTCTCTATCCCTTGCTCATAAGACTGCAGGTGGCACCAGTCATACATCACCTCAAATGGACTCTTCTAGATTGATGAATAAACAGTGATGTTGTATCAGAACTCATGCTAGATAATCCTTCCACCTTTCTGCTCCTCATTACAATCGCTCCTCAAATACTGCTCTAAGGTGAGGTTCATTACCTCGGTCTGTCCATCGGTCTATGAGTGATAAGAAGAACTCAATTTAGCTTGCACCCCTCCAGTACAAATAGCTCTTGCCAAAAAGAATTCATGAACAACTTCCCTCTACCAGTGACTATGCTCAGAAGGCCAAGTAACTTGACTATATTATCAATAAACATCTAAGCTACACTAGCGATAGTGAATGGATGCTTCAATGGAATGAAATGCGCCCCCTTACTAAAGCGATCCACCACTAACAAAATATCACCAAACCCTCTACAACTAGGCAACCCCTCAATAATCTCTAGAATAGGCAGTGGCTGCATTAACCCTATCGGAGCCCTCTAGTTATATTTCATCTTCTGGCACACATCGCATTCCGCTACCTTCGCCTTCATCGCTGCCTTTAACATTTCCTAGTAAAAGAAGTGCTTCACCCTGGTATAAGTCCAAAGCTAACATGAGCATCCTCCCTCTCCGCTGTTATGAAAATGAGATAGAATATCATCCTTCAATCCTGGTACACTTAGGACTTAAACATAGCGCTTACAGAAAATTAGGTCATCTCGGCACTTGAATCTCAACACCCTAAATCTCTACTCTCAATCCTATCAAAAGATCCCTAGCATGCTCATATAATTGCACAAATGTCGAACTCAAACTTGAGGAGCTTCACCATAAATTTATGCTATTCAAGATTGACTAACTTCTGCTTCAACAAATGCTTCAATGCCATTTTGATCTATGTTACTTTTGAATTTTTTTCCCAAAAAATATGTCCTCCACACATTCATAATATGCACCACCCCTAACATCGCCCGAGTGTAAGTATTCTGAGCCCACTTTTGTGTACCCAACGCCTTCGACATAGAAGCTAATAGCCTCTTCTCTTGCACCAAGACCACCCTTATTCCTTTGCCATTAGCGTCAGTGTGAACCTCAAACTCCTTCAAAAAGTCAAAGCAAGCATGGGGGTTTGAGACATAGCCTTCTTCAAATCGTCAAATGCTTGTAGTGCTGAATTGGTCCACTGAAACCCATCCTTCTTCAAAATGTCAATCAACAGCCTAGCAATCAACCTATAATGCCTCATAAACCTCCTATCGTAGCCTGTCAACCCTAAAAATTATCACAAATGGACACATCCTTAGGCAAAGGCTAATCTAACATAGCTACAATCTTCCTCTCATATGCCATCAGCTGCCTTAGCTGAGATAATATGCCCTAGATACTCCACCTCCAATCTTTCAAAATATCACTTCGATAACTTCATGAAAAAGTTATGTTCACTCAAAATTCTCAGGACCTTCTCCAAACGCCGCAAATGCTCCTCCATGGTAGATAATTACACAAAAATATCAAAAAATACTATTACAAATCTTCTAAGAAAAGGCTTGAATATGCTATTCATCGCTGCCTGAAAAGTCGACAGTGCATTGCACAGCCAAAACGTCATCACTAGATACTCGTAGTGCCTGAATGCATCCCGAACATCGTCTTTTGTACATCCTCCTCTCGTTTGGATCTGATGGTATCCAGCCCTCAAATCAAGCTTCATGAACACATTAGCCCCTTGCAACTCCTCCAACATCTTATCCACTGTAGGAATATGAAACCGATTCTTCACTGTAGCTTTGCTCACAGCCCTGTAATTTGTACAAAATCTACATGTCCCATCCTATTTCCTCGCCAAGAATATAGATGCACAAATTAGACTTTGATCCAGCCTAATCTACCCACTCCTCAGCATCTCCTCGATTTGCCTCTTGATCTCCTCTTTCTCAAAGTGAGCGTAGTGGTAGTGCGGCATGTTAATCCGCTTTGGCTCATTCTTTAGAACAATCCCAGGATCCTAAATCCTTGACAGTGGTAACTCAGTATGAACCTATGTAACCCTCTGATGTCGTAACACTACCTATCTCTCCAATTATGCTAATGGATCCTTTATATTATCCCTTGCATCTGACTCTGCTAGTAGTAAACACCCCTATAAATCATCTCAATCAATAGCCTCTGTGACAATAGCATAGCACTCGGCTCCTCCCTTGCACAACCACTCTAAAACATTGGCCTCACAGCCCTTCAACCCCTTGGAAATGACAGCCCATGAGTGCCTCTTGCCCCCTAATCGTAATAGCATGGGCATATCGTCAAATCCTCAAAATTCATCTTCACATCTCCTGAATGCCTCAGCCAAGTATTTACCAAAACAACATCCATCCCAACAAGCACCAATACATGTTGATTAGCAGAAATCCAAAGTCCTTAGATGTTCATGCCAACCAATCCAACAATCTCTTTACACTTCATCTTCTCCCCATTCACTATCCTCCCCTCAAAAGACTCTACAACAGTCTCTGTCAAACTCACCTTCCTGGCAACCCCCGCATTAATAAAATATGCAATACTATGAAACCTCATGCTTCCCAATCCAAGCTATCATCTTCAAGGTAGATGGTTTAGCGACTCATGTCATGATGTTCAGTGACAACTCTGCTCCCTCTAGTGCCTCACATTAATCATCGGCCACCTCACCCTTGCTACTGGAGTCTACACAATCAGTGCCATCATTCTCATCACTGGACTCCACAATCATAGAGGCTGCTCTAGTTTTGCATCAGTGTTGTTTGTTCCACTTGTCCCTACATTTTAAGCATAATCTCTTCTTTATCCTGTCTTGTACCTCATCTCTAGAATGCTTCTTCACCTTCTTCTTGGCTATATTCTCACAAATAGTCATGCTTGCACTAGAAGCCTTGCCTCCCTTGCTGGTTTCAGTAATTGTCTCTTGCTACATCCCCATATTAGTCCTCCAACTACTAGATCTTGCTCCTCAATCATCTTAGCTATCCACATTGCCTCCGAAAACCTCTAGGTCTTCTTAAGCTTTACTTCTATAACAATCCAGGGCTTCAAATCTCACATAAAAGTACCCAAAAGTATCTCCTCTGACCAATTCCTCACTAGCACGTGTAATCTCCGAAACTCATCGATATAATAAGCAACCTTTCCGTCTTGTCTCAGCTTAGCCACCTGCCAATGATGGCTGACCACTAGAGAAGGCCCCCATTGATGTAGAAACTCATCTACAAGCTCGGTCCAACTCAATCTCATATGATCTCTCTCTCTCTCTCTCTCTCTCTCTCTCTCTCTCTCTCTCTCACTAGGACTGCAACCACTTCCACTAGTTATTACCTCGCTCGTCCAAGAGAAAATTAGTAACCTCCATTCACAGATCAGGATCTACCTCAAACATCCTAAAATATTGATTGTCCTTCTCCAACCACTCCTCCGGGTCACCTCCATCAAAGTGCGAAAAATCAATCTACGGCTGGCGTGTGCCCTAATCATACTGATAACCATCCTTATCATATACATTCAGCCATAAGCATAGCTACCACGATAACCCCCTCAATGCTAACATCTTCCTCTACCATGCGGTTGTCACCTCCGACCAAAACCTCAATCTCGATCCTCACCAAAAACACCAAAATCATCATCATAACTGCCTCCCTGTCTATGAGACAACCCTCGCCTATCAATCCTCTCCTCAATGGTTTATTAGTATGCATTATAGCTTGCATCCTACTCACAATCAAATTAGGGCGTTTCATGATCCACTAATCATCAGATGTCATCAACCTCCCGATCACCCCACTGCCAAGCATCATCACCAACCCAATCGCCGTCGAACCCCATCATGTTGCACCCACAACCATTGGCCCGTTGCTAGCCATTGTCGGCAGTCTACCATTAACTACTGTCAGCCTGTAAGTAGCCCATAGAGGGTCGGTAGTCATCAGGGAGTGACCAATGGAGGTCTTGGTCACCGCCACCACTTGCTCATCTTGATCTTGATCCACTTCCGTTTCATAGCCCTTTCCGTTCCCATGAGTCCCCCATCACTATTTTTCTATGTCTTTATCTTCATCATTGTTGATTAGTTGATTCAACGACAACGCCAATTGCTTAACCACCTATGATAAATACTTTATCTACTTCCTATCCTCTTCAAAATCTTGCTTCATAATTTTGAATCTCTCTTCCAATGTTTCAATTCTCTTCCGATTTGGGATTGATCGGTTCTTTGAATTAGATAATGATTCTACCATTGCGGACGATCAATGGAAGCACCAAAAGTTGATAAGAACCATAAATTGGTTCCACATCCATCGATAAAGTGCATGTGAAACATCTATCAGATCTTCGACAAAACGATCTGATAGCCCAAGAAATCCAAAACTGAGTCCCAGAAATTTGATGAAATTCAATAGCTTCAAGATCAATGTCTTCTATAATAATTTTTATCAAAACAAAGATAAAAAATCCTAGCTAGGGCCGGCCATATATATAGTCTCAAGAGTTGTAATTTTGCAACTTAGCCCCTCTACTTTAATTCCTATACCATAAAAACTTCCTAATCAAACTTTTCAAATAAAAGGCAATTATTAATGGACTCGAACTTTCGTTATAAAAAAATAATTCTAATAGACTCCTACTTTTACTCAAATCTCTCTCTTGTGCAAACTCTTTTAGTCATGAATCATCCTATCTCTGGTACTCTTTCGCAATGTAGGCTCGGGAATCATATCACATTCACTATAAATAGGACAAATCACACTACACCCCAAGAACTTTTAGCATTTTATAGTAAACCTCCAATAACTTTCAAAATTGCACTAAACATAATAACTTCTGCAAAAATCCTCCAATATATTTTTATTAAATTATACTAACCCCCGATAACTTTCAAAATGTCTTTTTACGTTGTCTTGAATTATGGGGTTTATTCACATAAATATGAAAACTTATTGGGAGTTTTTTTATATTCAAAAAGTTATTGATGGGTTTATTGTAATTTTGAAAGTTTTTGGGGTCAACTACAAAACTCTTAAAGTTCTTGAGGGTTTAGTACAATTTACCCTAAAACTGAGCAGCATAAATAAATATTACTAGTTAAGTATAGAGATTTCGGAGAACTTGATGATGTTATCTCAACAATCGAGACCCATGTTTACAAAATGAATATAAAACTTCTCTCCGCATTGGCCAATAATCCGTTATTTTACTGAAGGATAAAGTACATGAATATTTCACCAATCCCATCTTGCCCATCTATCTATACTATTTATAAAAGAGGATTGAGGTGTTAAAACTTTTGATTGCCTCTTTTACCCTTCCAAGTTTTGATAAT
>JBAKGM010000365.1:26559953-26580938 GCA_037177215.1 Asparagus racemosus | reverse complement strand
TCTACTTTGCAAAATTTATAAACACTATTAAATTCCACTTTCTAGTGTTTTAGTGTGATCAGATCAGCGATCCTACAGGTAGTACTTGGTCAACATTCTCAAATTTACAAAAGAAGAACCTATGCCATATAAAATGCATTATTGATTAAATACTTTCTTGAAAGAAATCGATTTAGTGGGAAGATACTCAACAAATTACAGATTTCAAACTATTCATAGAACATTCCTGGTATAATTACAATAGTTCAAACTGCTGATTTTTGTTAGCTTGTTGTTCCTACTGCAATTTGTATCATCTTCTAGTTACTTCCAATTTGCTTCTTAAATTAGATATTACAACTGCACATCCTCCTGTTTTGTATTGTAAACCTTTTTTTGCTTGATAGTTAAGACCAGTTGTTCATTTTAACTTCATGATAATGCCATTAGTGTACCAAAACACACTTCCTTCACATGAAATGTAATACATCTAAGGGGTCGTGGTTCTCTATGGTGTTCCCGACATCTATGATTAGAATACCTATATGATTAGGATACTTAAAATCAAAGAGAAAAGGTTTCATTCAAATTCTTAATAGATTATTATGCAGAAAACATCATCTTGCATAAGCAATATTATATTTAGAAACTTTTTAATGGTCAGCATAAATTTTATACTCTTCATGATAGAGCACTCATAGTTTGGAAAGAAATTAATATGGCAACTCATTTTGTTAGTTGTGGTTAGATCTTTATCAAGGTACAATACAAGCTTGAGAGTATGGGCATCGATATTATTGATAAGGAACTCATGAGAGTTATATAATCTTCTTAATGCTTCCCTTAGCAAAGCAAGCAAATGCTTTGGACATCCGAATATCAATTTGAACCTTCTTGATACTTAAGACTGCACCAAAACAAAAAATTTATCATATGAAGTACAAAATGGTTCGCGCACACACTAGAGTTCACAAAGGCGAATGCTGATGATGAATTCCAGGCTATTGCATAAGTATTTGACACAAAAAGATTGTTCCTCGAGTCAGAGGAACAGGAAGGAAAAGATATGTGGAATGATGCTACACATGAACATAGTGCAATATTTTGTAAGGAGGAAGCCAAACTGGTAGTTTCATATTTTGTTGATTTCTAGTTGCAATCATGGTGCATTTTTTTATTATATTTGTAGATACATGAAGAAAGCAATTACATCATTCAAAAACAAATTGGATTCATAATAGACTGGATCTTTGTAACTGAGGTTTTAAATTCTACTCATGAAACTAAGGTTTCAACATGAAACAACATCCAGTTTAGAAAAGTGAGGTTTTGATAGCTTTAGTGATTGTGTTCTGAAAAGTTCACAAAACAGTAAACACCCAATTCAATTAAGTCATTTTATCACAACTAGAATGGAGTTCGGATAACTCCATTGTTAGAAAATGATTAGACTTTATAAAGATCCACTAGGAATGGAGTTTCCCAATCCAGGTTTCAGAAATTTCGATGGTTATGAATTGAGATTTAAGAACTTTTAACCAAAATGAGGCATGTTCTACTTTTTGGACTTCAGGTTAGAAACCTTGGGAAATCTTGTTTTCACTAACTAAACCTAGACCCCACAAGGCCTTAGAGTTAAGATAACTCACTTTATCTTCGGAAAGTGGAGGTATCAAAAATACAATCCGATCAGATATCACATACCTCAACTCTCCTTGAGGACCGAGACGTCATAAATTGGATTTTGATAACTAGAGCTACAGCGATCCAAAGGGTTTGCATAAACTATGCCTCCCATTTGAAAGATATCTCTGGTTATGCAGTGGCACATAAATCACCAAACATAATCAAATTCAATCGAAATTTCCAAATCATCAACCCAATATCAAAAGACCTCTGCAAAAATCTCGATTTACTACAAACCCACACATCCAAACGCATTAACAAACAATGCAGCGTCAACTCATAGAGGAGACAAAATAAAACTTGGGAAGATCAGAATGCATCAAAGAAAGAAAACTAAGGTTCTTACCTCGTCGAAGAAGAGAGCGTACCCTTCTGCCGCTCTCCATGCCAACGGATCACCGGCAAGGCCAACGGATTCTCTGAGGTCGAGGATGGCGTCAAATAAAACCTCTCCTGAATCAACTCTGCTGAGATCGGGGCCCAAAGCTAGGGCTTTGAGGGATTCGAGGGCTTTCGGGGGCCAGAATAGAGATGAAGAGCGATGGATCAGGGGCAGAAAGGGAAGAATCGACTTCAAATCTTCTCTGGTCTCTTCCATCTGAGAGAGAAAAATCAGCGGGAGAATTTTAGGAGAGAGATGAGACGACAAGCCTTAACTCGTCGTTGATGAGAGATTAAGATTCCTGAAATCAATATAGATCCGGATCTTGTCATTCTTTTTCATTAACAGTACGATGTTGGCCAGCCAATACAGATGTTATTCTTCACAGATAACCCACATTCAATGAGTTTGCACATTTCTTTCTCGGTCTACTCTACCAACTCAGGACGAAAGCATCGTCGTTGTTACTTGACCGGCTTAACATTGGGATCAATGTTAAGATGATGTACAACCACATTGGGGTCTAAACTAAGCATATCTTTGTAACTCCAGGCGAAAACATAAATGTACTCTCGAATGAGAGTTATGAGTTCTTCTTTCTTAGTAAGTGATAAATTCTCACTGGCGAAGATGTGTTTAGGGTTGACTTTGTCACCTATGTTGACTTGGATCACTGTATTTTCTGTGGGTAGTTCGCTGATTTCAAAGAGCGACTCCCACTATTTTTCAAGATGTTTTGGTCAGTAATCGTCTTCAGGATCGGCGAACAATTTAGATTCATAAAAATCCATAGTTAGACTATACAAGACCATGTTAGCCATGAATTCATCAAGCATGGCTCCGAGGCTGATGTCAGAATCTTAGTTAGAGGTATCTGAAGAGCTGTTTAGGAAATCATCAGATGCTGGTACTATTTGTGAATTAGCCTCAGGGGAGATGTAACTGAGTCCATGTTTACTTCGATTGTAATAATTGAAAGCTTCGCCTTCTGGTAAAAAGGGGATTAGAGGAACTCTTGTTCTTGATTGAAATTCAATCCATATTTTAGGGCAACGTTGTACCCCATTTTTGTCATTATATGCTGAGTTTGTTGGCTGTAACAGGAGAATTCTGGTACCCCTTCTGCTTCCTCATCTGAGCTTGATAATTGAGGTCACGGCTCAACATTTCTAAAGATAATCTGACTTTGGGTGCCTCTTTTAGCTTGGATCATAAAGGTAGCATCCTCTCAGTTACTTAGCTAGTAGCTGCTAATGAGTCGAGTACGACTAGTTTCTAGGCATGTATAAAGCTAGTTCTAAACCTAGCCTAGACATCAGAGTTTCGACTCTTGAGTTTTCATACTCAGAGTCTAAAGAGTAGTCATAAGCAAACTCTTCTTTATTAAAGATCCAGTCACCCTGATCTTCAGCTGACTAGTCAGTATATAGATCCTCGAGGGTAATAATAAGTGATTCCATTTTTCAAATTAGATCATCATTGGGGTCTAGCTTGTTGTCTGCTTCATTACTACTGTTTTCATTGTTGGGAAGGACAATCTCAATTGTATGATTTTCATCATACAATACAATTGAGAATCAGTGAAGTAATTCTCTACTTTCTTAAAGGGATGCTTTTAAGCATCAACATTTTGTTGAATCCCCTGCTCATCGATGTATTTAAAACATTAAGTGTTGATGGGATGATCATGTTGGAATGGATCTATGGTCATCCGAGGAGAAGGTTGTAGGGTGTTTCGACATCAATGACATAGCAAGTCACTTCCATCTTTAAATCACCGATCTGACATTTAAGTCGGATCTTTCCAAGAGATCGGCTACTACTAGAGTTGAATCCGAAGTCCTCCAGAGCTTGTGGGAAATACCCAAAAATCTCAAGAGTCTTCATGGAATTATACTCAATGCAGAGCCTGGGTTGATGTGAATCCTCTCAATCTTTGCTGACCCCATATACTCAGTATTGTAAAGGGGTTGGTTGTGATTGTGGTCTTTGATGAGCATGTCTTCTAGAATGAAGGTGATACCAGGAGCCTGCTGCCAGCACTGATAGCACTGCTTGTGTTCTTCATCCTGAGGAGGCTTGACCATGTGGGTAAGGAACACCTCGCTGTCGTTTAAAGCTTCTTTCAAAGCCTCCCTCATTTCTTTAGACAAAAGTAGAAGCTCAAATAAGATTATACGAGCTAAGATATTGATTAGTTGGGCCATGATATCATACCAGAATGGGGCTTTGGGATCATCTGAGGGACGTTGCAATGCCTCGTCGAACCGAATCTCCTTTTGCTTGGTCGGTTCAGATTGTTTGGAAGGTTGTGTCTGATCATACTTCATCAAAAAGTCTTGGCTAGACCTTGCCCTTGACATGACAATTTTCTCATCCTCTGAGTTAGTGAGTGAAGAGACTCGTAGAGACTCTTCTCCAACGATTGCGAAGATGACGTTGCACAACTTCATCTTGTGTTTGTTCTTAGACTTCAAAAGAGTCTAATGTTCATCTTGGTGGAGATTGGGATGTACCCACATCATCTCTCCTCTTGATGTAGTAAAAGGGACTAAGCCTTGGCTTTGTTGATTTTGTTGGTCATAATTCACCACCTCCATCCATGCAATAGGAATAGGGACAACGTCGTCTTGGCTTGAATTTTCAGCATGGAGCCGAATTGGAGAGTTACCATGTTAGTGGTAATTTTCTTTTGCTCAGGCTTGAGCTTGAGGATTCCTGACTTGACAAATGTTCGAATTTTATCCTTAAGGATGTAGTCGTTCTTCGTCGGGTGTCCCAACATTCTGTGATAAAGAAAATAGTTGGGATCGTTAGTCTTTTTGACTTCTTCCGGGCGTCAGGCTTTGGGAAGTTTCAACCGATTACCTTAGTTGAGGACATAGAAATTAGCCATTGTATGTTCATATTGCATGTGTAATTGTGTTGAACATTCTTCCTGGGTTCACTTTTCTAGTTGTTAGGTTTCTGGACCTCAACAGTAAAAGTTTCTTTGGCTTTTGGTTGGAGGTCTGCCCTTACTTGCCTTTGTTGCCCTTGAAGTTGGTGCATGATTCAAACTTGTTGAAACGCTCTGATGACTTCTATGCTATCTCAGCTTATTCTTTCAAATTCGTTCATGTGTAGGCTATAACAGCGCCCATATGAGCTTCTATACACCCCACAAAATTGTGCCGATAAGTATGGAGTAGCATCGGCGATGGCATATCTCGACATCGCAATGTCAAATTGCAGAATCGCTCAATAAAATCCCTGACTGTCTCATTTCCTCTTTGCTTGTTAAAGAGGAGTTTGATCATGGTGACATCTGATTGTTCCTCATGGAATTGTGAGAGGAACTTTGATTCCAGATTAACATAGTATTTGATTGAACCCTCACGCAAATTCTAAAACTAATCGAAGTCTACCCTCAGGAGTGTGCTAATAAAAAGTCATACCTTAATGGCATCATTGCCCACTACATTCCCTGTGTGTTGGTGGAAGTAGTAGATGTGTTGGTTCGGAGAACCTTTGCTATCAAACATATGTAATGTTGGCGGTTTAAACTTCAGTGGATAAGGAACCATGTCCCACTCGATGGTATAAGGTTAGATGATTCTAACATTTTTGAGCTCAATTCACTGAGAAAGAGTGTTGAGTTATTTTTGGATGTCCTCTACATCCTTTGTTTCCTTGCTTGGCTTTGGAGGTGCCGACGTTTCTGATCCTAAGTGGTCAGAATCTATGTCATCTTGATGCGCTTGATCTTCTTTTGGGGAGAATTCGATGACTGGTCATTTTCCTTTCGAAGAACTCAGACAAGGTTGAGAAGCTGATAGGGGTTGCTCGAATATTTTCTCTAAACGCTCAAATCGCTCATTTGAAGCTTTCTTTTGAACTGTCATCTAAGTGAGAAGATCTTCTCAGTTCGTCATGTCTGTCACCCACTGTTGCTCTTGACTTGAGCTAGGGGTTGCTTTCGATGCTATGGCAGAGTTAGCATCACTAAAAGTAGCTTAGTCAAATTGAGATGAAATCTGTAGCATTCGCGTTTAGAGGAAAGAGTAGTCAAAAGGAATTGCTGCTCTTTACCTTAATCTAGTGCGGCGATACAAACCATCAGTCTTCAGCAATATGCCTACGATACTAGGAGAGTATATCGGGTCAGACGAACTATCCGTGCCTTCTTCCTCATCTCCAGAGATTACACTAGCTGTGTTGACAGTGAACTCTTAGAGTTTACCCTTTCGAGTACGTTGTCATCTTTTGGTTCAAACCTCTGAAGGCTCAAAACTGTGACTAAGACGACTGAAAACTAATTCCTTTTCAGGAATAGTTTTACATTGGCAATTCTTTTGAACTGCTGTGACTACTTCTCTAAGGGTCGCACAATGCTGACATTGGCGAGCTCTCTTCAGAGATAGGAACTCACTTAGATCACTGGTAGTTCCAAGTTGATGGCACTTTTTAGAGCCAACTTCACCGTTTTTAGTCTTGGCGTGCAAACATTGCTTATGGCAACGTTGGCTAGAATTTTGCTTAGTGAAGTAGACGAATCACCATTAGCGATGCTATTCTCTTGTCGGAATTTAGATGATAGATTACCCATATTCTTTGCTTCTGTCAAGAAAGCATAGCGAGCATCGCAAGATGCTTTAAATTGAGCCCCCAAAGAGATTGTGAACTGATGTAACTGATGTCGAAAATCAAAAGATGTGATAATGTATTGACCTTCGCTCGAGGTGAGGATCGATGTTTCTTCATTTTGAGGAAAGTTCGTTTGGCTTCCAGTGAAGCTTAGACCATCTTTGGTGACGAGGCCTTTATACACGCGGGGGTCGATTTTGACCCTAAGTTCGCACTGCGACAAATTTTACGACAACTTCTTACAGTCACCGTTGATGAAGATTAGTTTGAGGAAATGAATTCTTCGAACCTCGCTTGATCAAATTCAAAGACCAGCGATTCAGCAAAAGACCCGAGGGTATTAGTGTCGGACTAAAACACAACTTTTTCGTCGAAGGAGAAGAAAGTCCCTAGCGGAGTCGCTATTATGTTTCGGGTCTTTTATACTATAATTAACACAGATTACAATAAAAAGGTTATAATGAAATAAAGGAAAAAATTTATATTTTCTGGAGTTCTTTTCTTTGTGCCGATGAGCTTCGATCTTGTACTCTGTTGATGGTCCAACTAAGACGACGGGTCTCTTACTGTTGTTCTCTGATTTGGTTGCTTAGAAGATAACTCAGTCTTCTCTTAGAATCAAAGTAGAAGAAAACCACGAATGTTAATCTGGTGATCTCTCCTTGTGTGTCGAATGAACAATCTCCTCCTCTTCGTATAGACTAAGAGAGAGAGAGAGAGAGAGAGAGAGAGAGAGAGAGAGAGAGAGAGAGAGAGAGAGTTAATAGCTTTTAATTGTGGATTCAGTGGTCATCAATATAGGAGATGGTGGAGGAGCGGCTATCCCTTTGAAAATATCTCCCAAATGGGTAAATGGTGAAGTTCACTGATTCGATGAAACTCGCTGAAGACATTTGGGCAAGGCTCACTTGGACGTGGGTGAGCCTTCTTAGGAATCGTGGATGACGTGGCCCACTTGGGTTGTTGTGAGCGAACTTTGTTAGTTGGCGAACTTCATCTGTGAGTTCGAATTTAGCACAGAATTCGACTCATGATTTGGCTAACTCAATGATGCTTTTTGACTCGGCCTAAAGTCTGAATTGGGAGTCGACCCACTCAATTTGAATTTAGCACAGAATTCGACTCGTGATTTGGCTGACTCAATGACGCCTTTTGACTCGGCTTAAAGTCTGAATAAGGAGTCAACCCACTTTTGACTCGGTCGGGTCGAGATGAGCTGCATGGTGTAGTTCACATGCTTTGTTAAGTAGACTTCACTACAGCTATTAGAATTAGGAGTCAACCTATTCTTGACTCAGTCGGGTCAGGTCGAGATGAGTTGTGCGGCGAAGTTCGCATGCTTTGTTAGGCAGTCTTCGCTAAGCTTGTTGTGGGCTCGAGTGTGGGCCCATTTGAAGCATTTAGCCCATAGGCATTCACTTCTTGGATCCAAGATGGATATTAGTCTCGATGAAATATATTTTAACCGTCTACAATAGATACTTGTTCTTAGTACTTGCTCTTGATTTCATACTCATCAACTTTCAAATGAGGTATAAGATCATGTTGATTACAGCATCAATATCCGCTAGGTTCTCACCATTTAATTCCCCCGTTAAAAGCCCCAAGTTATCTTCTTTTTAGTTTAATAGACAATACATGGAATGTTATCTAATCCTTGAATATTCTCATATGAGTGCCCCCAATATTGGTGGATCATCCAACGGTTGCCACATAGGTGATCGGCCTATATAACACCCTTTGGATTCCCTAACCTAGTTGGTGATCTTCATACTCAAACATGTAAGGTATGAAATTCATAGACGCAAATCTCAATGTGTCTACTATTTGTGAGAAAAGTCAGTTTGATCTTCATTGATGATGAACTCATTACAGCTTTATGCGTTTACAAATAAATTTAAAAAAACTCGTCTTTTTATAAGACTCGATTGCAATGAAAATCAAAACAAAGCAAAATTACAACTCTTCCTTAAACAAACACAGAATCCTGTTTATTAGGCTCCTGCTTGCATGGGATCTTTGCCGGTGCCGGGTTTATCCTTGGACCACCGCGTGATATGATCCGGGTGTCAGATCTAAGATCTACACGATCAAGGGGATTATTTCACGAAGGAAATAATTGCCTGAAGTGAATGAAATCGACCAAGCATAATCACCACTCTTCTCAGGATCAAAACCAAGTTTGATTTGGAGGAATCACTTGTAGATCTGATCCTTGGATCTCTCGAACTTCTTCACTTTATACTGATGGGTTCGCTGAGATCTCGGATCTAAGTGTAGATCACTGTAGATTTCAACAGAGCCTCCCCTTCTTGCCAAAAGTCTAGATCTGAGAAAATGAGACCCCCCTTTTGATATTTATAGGCTTCAGAAAAGCGAGTTTCGGGTCGGATCTGTGCCTAGACACCATTTGGTGGCTAGGCGACCTTGGCCGAGCCACCAAATGGTGGCTAGGTCACCGAGCCACCATTTGGTGGCTCAGTTTGGGCCGAGCCACCTCTTGGTGGCTCGACCACCGAGCCATCCAAGTGGCATTGTTTTGTCGATGTTCCGAGTCTGATTCGTCATTTCGCTGACTTGTACTCCTCGCCGACTCGCTTCACGCATTTCGTCGACTCCCTTTATGCATTTACGTCGTGATTACGTCGTCAATGGCCGCCCACAAATCCAAGAAGATTCCCACCATAAGGAAGATCCGCTAGCCCTTAGATCCAGAATCTCAAGGGTGTTTCAACGGCATAATTGCTTGTCGCCATCTTGAGTGATTAGGCGATATGCACCATTCGAATAGGCTGTATCTATCACAAAAGGTCCCTCCCATTTGGATTCAAACTTACCCTTTTTCTTGGAGTCGAGAATTATTGGTCGTCGAGCAACGAGGACCAGATCTCCTTCCTTAAAGTTTCTCTGTTGGACTCTCGTGTTAAAAGCCCTTGACATTTTGGCCTGGCAGAACTCGATACGTTGTTGAGCTTGTACATCCAATATCTCGAGCTCTTCAAGACGTCTCTGATGTTGTTCTTCCGCCGTCATCTCAGTTGCGAGGGCGATACGAAGTGATGGGATTTGGATTTCTAATGGAAGTACAGCTTCACATCCGTATACCAGAGAATATGGGATAACTCCGGTAGGCGTGCGTATTGTGGTGCGATATACCCAAAGTGCTTCTCCGAGTTTATTATCCCAATCTCATTTATTGGTCTTCACTGTTCGCGGGGAAAGTTGATTTGCTTTCCATTGCACAAATTTGTTACAGCTTGTTTCCCTTACAATGATATTCAGATAAAAAATGCCTTTTTATAAGGCTTACAATGAAAAATAAAAAAGATTACAACTTTTGACCCTTAATGAACAAACGCGGGATCCATTTATTGGATCCTCGCTTGCGTGGGTGTCTTTGCCTGTGCCGGGGACTTTTTGTGTCCGTGGACCACCGCGTAATCCGATCTAAGTAGAGATCTACAGAGATGAGGGGATTATTTCACAAAGGAAATAGATCACCTAAAGTAGGTGAAATCAACCAAATAATTTCACGGCTCTTCTCGGGACTAACACCAAGCTTAGATCCAGAGGGATACGCCGTAGATCTGATGTAGATCTACTCCTGATCTTCCTCTTGTCACGTGGATCTGAGGTTGAAGGCGCTCGTCGCTTACGCTGGGTCTGGATCTAGCCTTTTTTATTTTACAGACACTAGGATCTGTGCAAAAGGTCGCGAGGATCTCGCCTGAAGCTCTAAATTTTGCAACCCTCCAAACTGAACCCCCCTGGCCTATTTATAGGCAAAGGAACAAGGGGGGATTTTTTTGGCCGGGCAACATTGGTGCCTCGGCCAGGCCAAGGCACCAAATGGTGCCTCGGCTTGGCCGAGGCACTCATTTGGAGCTCTCTTCCGTTCTGACGTTCGTCTATTCGTCTGTCGTCCTATCGGAGCTTGTTTCGTCCGGTTGTGTCGAATCAAAACTCAGTTGCTCGTTTCGTTAATTCTGAAATCTGATCGGCGTAGTTCTGTCGTCGCTTGAGTCTGATTAATTTTGTCTCGTCGACATTCGAGTCCGGTCGACTCGCCTTGTCGAATCTCGCTGACTTGAAGCTTCATCATTAGATTTATTCTAGGATACGTCACTTCGTTGACTTGTAGCCTTGCCAACTCACTTCATGCGTTCGTCGACTCGCTTTATGCATTTTGTGGCACAGTTATGTTATCAGCGATTCTTGATCGCATCGTTTGATGGGTCGTCGGCTATCAACCTACCGTCACGAGTCTCGATCGAGCACTGATAAGCGATTTTCAACGCCTACAAATACTTACATGAAAGGGACTTTGTTGGTTTTCAACACCTTCTTTTGTTACATTGAGAAAATACTTATATTTTTTGACAAATCATGCAATAATATGTATTTTTCATGTTTATTATTTTGATAACAATAAAAGGGGGAGAAATAATTGAAATAGACTTGGGAGAAAGAGAATGAAAATAGGGGAAGAGTAATCTTTTGAGTGAAGAGAAAGTCTAGAAAGTTTTTAAAAATTTTTAGTTTGAGCGGAGAACTGGGTTTAAGGGGTAACCTAGAAGCTCAGTGTTTTGCACTCATTCATATACACTCATATTTCATTCATGGTTAACAGTTTTGTTTTGCCCTCATTGAATACTATTTGTATTTTCATGAAATTGAAATGGTTTGATTTTGTTTTTCAATAGTCCACATACTTTGATATCAATTTCGAAGTTTGTTATTATCAAAAGGAAAAGATTGTTGGATGTATATCACACAATCGACTTGGTTTGATCAATAATAAATGTTTATATGTATTTAACATGTTTCAAGTTAAAGTGTACAAGTTATGAATGATAGATTATTATGACATAAATATGTATACGAAGTTTTATATAGAAATAAGGTCATACACAAAAGTTATATGGCAAAATGAAAATTCAAAAATACAAAAAAAAAAGTTTGTACACATGAAAATCAGCTCAGAAGCTTGGGAAAGAAGACTTTGGAATGCATAAAAGAATTCATAGATTAGCAGCAATACAAGTCAACTCAGAAAATGTGAAAGTTGGTTTTAGACACTGTAGAGTCGACTTTGAAGACTGCACAATCGATTTTGACAAAAAGACAGAATGTTGAATTCTAACAGCAGCATGAAAGTTGACTTTGAGATGATCAATGATGGCTTTAGGTCTTCTCAAAGTCGACTTTGAGATGATGAAAGCTAGCTTTGGGCAATAGGCATATTCGCTGATTTTTGGGCTAAGGCAATGTCGACTTTAGTCTTTTAAAAAGTCAACTTAGTGATGACAATCCTATTTTTGCCTTGATTTCTAAGATGTAACCTCAACCATTGGTTTGCATTTTTTTTCAAAGAACTTCTAGAGAAGTTTTCCTGATCTGATGAGGAGCCCAATTGGTGAAATTATATATTATGTTTGAGGGAGAGAGAAGGGATAAAACCTAGAGTTTGTTTATTAGAGATTATTATTAGAGCTTTTCTTTTTGGCTCTCTTGGTGATTTAAAGATGGCGTCCATCCTACAACTCTGAGGTTATCTTCATAGCAATGTCAAATCATCAATAGAAGATCAATTCAATTTCTACAGATATTTTCTCATCTTTAATCTTTTTTAATTTGATTTGTAAACCTATAGATCAGGGTAAAGTGATCTTACTGGAATTCTCAGTCAGAGGGTGGATTGAGTGTGAGGATATGTGAGAGTTGTATTTACTTTACATTTTTATGAGATCGGGTAGGATCGGGTGTAAGAGCTTTGACAAACTTGGGAGTTTGGTACTTTCTCAGATAGTGGATTGATTTCACAGGGGTGAAATTCGTGGATGTAGGCATCATGCTGAGCCATGTAAAATTGTGTGTTTACATTTGATTTATTGCTTGGCTATTTGTTTTCGCTTAGATTTTTGAATGACCTTTTAATAATAACCTCATTTTTTTAGACAACCCTATTCACCCCCACTCCCCCGCTCTGAAGTAGTCTAACTCGATCCTAACAGTTTATACCAAATTATTTATGAAGGATATGGATTATTCTTCAAAGACATCTTTAGAATCTATGTCAAGGAGATTTTATGAAGATCGATGAAGCTTAGAAATTTTTAGAGAACTTGTCTGAGAAAACTATGCAATTGGAACATTGTGATGAAAAAGCAACTTCATCAGTTCTCACAATCAAATACAATAGTTTATCCTTAGAGTTGAATATAGCCTCTGAAGCTAAGATGGCTATAATCCTGCATCAGTTAGAAGCTTTAGAAACCAAAGATCAAGCTCCCACTCATATCAACCAAGTTTCTTCTCCAGGATGTCATAAATGCTTACATCCAACTCATATTTAAGAAGAATGTCCTCTGTTAGGAAATCATCAGCCATTCAATTAGATGAATGATACATTCTAGCATCCTAAGAATGATCCACTTTCTCCAACTTATAATCCACGTTGGATAAATCTTATTAATTTTGCATGAAATTAGGCAAACTTCTTGGGAAACTCCAAATTTCAATCTCACTTTAGTTACACAATTTTCTAGAAGAAACACGGGTCCGTTCAATACTCATAATCTCCATAATTCACAATCCAATCTTGCATACCAAAATTATCCTTCTCAGAATCAACCTGCCTGTTCTGGTCCACTGGGATTCAACAATGATCATGAAAAGATGTTTAATGTCCTAGAAAGAGTCTAGAAGCCATAATGAAAGCATCACCCAAACCACCAACATGTTGACTCCATCATCCAAAATGTTAAATTTCTTTATACAAATCAAAGGCCACCTGTAGAACTCAAATGCTCAAGTTATATCTAGACTGAAAAATTAATTTAGGACAATTAGCTAGTGCAGTAAGTGAGAGATTAAAAAGAACATTTTCGAGTCAACCAGTTATCAATCCTAAGGAGACAAGACCAGGTCCATCTAATCTAATCCATGTCAATGCAATTCATAACTTAAGACTAGACAAACAAATTGATAGCCAAGTCCATATGCGTCCTGATCAAACTTCTCTTTCTTCTGCAAACCAATTTTTAGAATCTGCACAATGACCCCCTACTTTTGATGATTTTGTGCCACCATCCTCTTCTTATGATGACCATGAATAAGAAATTGAATTTGAGCCTAATCTAGATTGGTTTAAACCTATTGCACCCTTCCCAGATAGACTTAGACCTAGGAAGAACTATCCTCAGATAGAGAAGATCTTAGACACATTCATGCAGGTTAAAATCAACATTCATCTTTTAGATGTCATAGAATAGATCTCATCCTATGCTAAGTTTTTAAAAGACCTATGCACAAAGAAGAGGTCAACCCAAGTCCCTAATAAAGTCTTCTCAGATAGGAAACACTATTATCAATAGGACACACTTAGACTTAGGGTCTAGTGTTAACCTTCTCACCATATTCGGTTACCAACACTTGGAGTAGGAGAGCTGAAACCAACTAGATGCATCCTGAACTAGCTGATAGATCTGTGAAGATACTGAAGGGAGAGATAGAGGATATCCAAAATTAGGTAGGGGAATTTATATTTCTGGTTGATTTTATAATCTTAGAATTGCATCCCACTTCTAATCTCAAGGGTCAAATGCATGTCATTTTAAGAAAACCACAACTTCAAATACTCTCATCAATTGCAGAATCAGTCAAAAGGAGTTGTTCTTTGAGAATATGACTGTAGATTTCAACATCTTTAATGTAAGGAAATAATCGAGTGATCCATCAGATCAACACCTAGAAGTGAACTTTATTCAGGAATAATCTAGCAAATAGTTAGAGGAAGAGTTTGAGTCAAACCTTAGCCCATTTGACTTGAGTTTTGAAGAAATTTTTGATAAGGAGATCAAATTCACAGAGGAGTTAGAATCAAAACAAGCCTTTAAGAAGAAAAGCACTAAATAAGACACAAGTTTCACTGATCTTAGCATCGAATAACTCTTTGCTAATGAACTTAGGTTCCCATAAAATATGAAACATTACCATGTCTCAACCATGAACCTTGGGTTTGAGAAAATTTCAAAGAAGAGCTAGTTTTGTTAGGACAAACTCTCATTCATATGGAACCTGAGTTCAATGTAAGATTAGCTTTCTGATTGATCATCATTAGAAAATTAAAATGCATGATAAATTTAATTTAACAGATGACGCTCTACTAGCCTACCATCAAATATTGTAGAAATTACCAAAAATCTCCGAGAGTAAAGAATTCAAGCACATCATAGAGTTTATCATTTTAAACTTCTTTAAAATTTGAGGTAGAATTTTCAGCAATAAGATAGGAACTAATAGAATGTGAAATTTTTATTTCTAATTTTTTATTCTGCATCTTAATTCTGTGTTGCATCAAAATACTAAGAATAATAAAGAATATGCTTCTTTCTTTTTAGGAGAGCTTCCTTTTCTTTTGTGGAAAAAAAAAGTAGAGAAAGCTTGTTGAAAAAAAGAAGAAAAGGCAGAATAAAAGAGAAAAAGGGAGAAAGAAAATTTTTGATTGCATCCCCTCTATCAAAATTGAAGATTACAGATTTTTATTATTTTATCTTTGTTCAAGATCGTGAGAACAAATACAGAATGTAAGTGCTTTATTTCCTATTTGCTTTACTTTTCATACATGATTTGCATTAAGGAAAACGTAAAATTTAGGTGTGGGGGTGAGGACTAGCTATCTTTTCTCTTTATCTTTCTCTTTTTTTTCTTTTCTTAGAGTGGATATCATTTTATCAAGGCCTTTTTTATCTTAATAAATGCTAATATATGAATGTATATGTGTGTGTGTGCGGGCACGCGCATGTGTCTATATTTCTAGAAAATAAAACAGATCAAGAGGCTTAGAAATTGATTGAAGCAAAGAGTTAGCATGCTCATTTTAGAATTTTAAATAAAAGTTTCTAAGTTAGACTTAGTTTTGTATAATTAATAGAAATCAATTTATAATCAATTACAGCATCTTTTGCATATATTTAGTAACTAATTCAAATCACAAATAAAATCAATTCCCCTCGGTATTTCTTTTCAATATATAGAAAAATATTTACATTTCGATTTTATGGAAAAGCCAAAAACTCTACTTACCCCCAAAATCCAATTTTATTTTTTTGGTCTCATATATTTTTCGAGAACTCTGATCACTTTTTCTCGTCTCAAATTTTTACACAAACTCTAAATTATTATTCTGATCTCTGAAAAATACATCAGGTAATTAATCTAGCATCGTCCAATACTTAATTTTTGTATTATTTTTTACAGATTTTAATTGTTTCATTTTTTTTAGATTGTCGGTTTTTAATTCCTATGTTATTTTATCTTCAACCATGGCTCTTTAATTATTTGAAGGAAAATAATTCAGGTATTTCACCTACCCCCATCTGATATAATTTTTATTTTAATTTGTGTAGTATTTTTCAGTTTTAATTGTTATAAAAAATATTAATTTTTTAGATATTGAGTTTTAATTCTAAGAAACAACTCTCTGATATTTTATCTACGATCCAAGACACTATTAATTGGAGAAAACTTATTCAAGTATTTATTCTAAAACCCTTGAATAATTATTTTCAATTTAATATTTTAAATAACTTTTATATTATTATTGAAGGAAAACAACTCGGTGAGTTTTAAATTTCTACCCATGATGCTTTTGTTGCTTAGAGAACATAATTTAGGTATTTAATAAAACAAATATTGAATTTTTTTTAAAAAAATAAAATTTTTATTTTTTAAAATAGTATAGCAATTATTTATTTTATTTTAATTTGTGTATTATTTTTTACCCCTTTTTATTATTTTCAAAATTATTTTTTTTAGATTGTCGGTTTTTAATTCCTATGTAATTTTATCATCAACCCATGGCTCTTTAATTACTTAGAGGAAAATAATTCTGGTATTTCATCTACCCCCACCTAATATAATTTTTATTTTAATTTGTGTAGTATTATTTTTAGTTTTAATTATAATAAAAAAATATTACTTTTTTGGAACTTCAGTTTCAATTCTGAGAAATAACTCTTTGACACATTATCTACGATCCAAGATACTATTAATTGAAGAAAGATTATTCAGGTATTTATTCTACAATCCTTTAATAATTATTTTCAATTTATTATTTTTTATATTACAGTAGGAAAACAAATCGACGATTTTTAATCTTCAGCCCTCGACGCTTTTGAATCTTAGAGAACATAATTCAGGTATTTCATGTATTTAAATATCTATTTTTTTAATTATAATTTTTTAGTTTTTTAAATATTATAGTAATTAATAATTTTTTACTTTTTAAAACATTATAGCAATTACAATATATTTCTAGTTTTGTAAAATATTACAGTAATTATAATGAATTTTTGAAACTATATTTTCAATTTTTAAAAAAATTATTACAGCAATTTAAATTTTTCAAAATAACTTTTTCAGGATATTAAAATATTACCGCATTTTAAATTGCTAATCGAATTAAATTAGACTCAAAATTTGAAATTTTAATTAGATTTTTTTATTTTTTTATGTTCACAAAATTGTGACTATTTAATTCGCATTTTCTAAATACTAGTATGTCATACGTGCGTTGCACGTGATGCATGATAAATTAGAGATTAACATATGTTATTAAATTAGTTTTTAATGTTAAATTTATAATTTAAACAATAAGTTTTAGGTAGTTATCTCAAAGTAGCAAAACTTTAGGGATTCACTCTAATATAATATCAACATAGGTTTCCTAAAAAAATGACTATCAAAGAGTATCCTTGTGGTTTAGACTCTGCAGTTTTTACGTAGTGGTTCGCTTTAAATTATAAATTTAAGGATATTCAACATTATTTAATTTTTTATATTGTTAAATTGAGTACATATTATTTTTATTTAACCCTCAATATCTTGTAATTAAACTTTCATATTGACTCTTCATCTCTTCAAATAATTTGATTATCCATCCTCCTATATTTTTTTCTAGAAATTACTCCTTAGTACTCATTCTCCCTTTTTATAGGAGTCCAAATCCAAATAGTTAGCAACTACATTAGCATACTGTACATAATTCGTACAGCATTAAGCACATTTCTATGATATAACTATAAGCAAATTCTCCATTCTTCTAAACAAACAACATGAAGAAATTATTAGTCAAATATTTCTCATATTTAACTTAGTCATGGCGAAAATTGTGTTAAAGAGGCATTTGCATAATATAATCTTAGTTATTTGCTCTAAAACATTATCCTTCATCATATTATTGCATACACATAACGATATTTTCGAGCTGAATAGTAATTATGTAAAACAAAAGTAAGAATTAGTGCTTAACCCAAAATATAATTTCATGGAAACCCAAAAGTCCTCACAAGATAACTAACATGATAATTAGTGATGAACCAAAACATAATTTTAAGGAAACCTAATAGTCATTAGAACCACACAAGGTTTAATACTTATAGTTATTGAAAATTATTAAAAGTGAGAGGGTATAAAAGGAAATTAAAAGTTTTAGTATAGCAATCCTCTTTTATAGTAGTATAGATATAGATTAGCATTACAAGAATGGTTTGGAGGGTCTAGTATAATTAGAATTATCCTCCGGTTAATCATTTACGAGTCGGTGACTCGGCATTTGCAGCATTACAGGTGGAGCTGTGTGGAAAGAATCTTTAATTTTTTTATTTCCAAATGATTCCAAGATTCAGTGCTGACAACTGAATGAGGCATTTGCTGGATGCAATTGACCGCCCAGCGTCTCCATCTCTTTTGAGTCGGCCTACAAGGCAAACTTTTAAGATTTGAAATTCTGTCTGGTTTAGTTTCTCACCCTTCAAATCGTTCCGTCCTTTTAAATTTGCCTCATTAATATTGCAGTTGAGATTTGATCCTCTATATGACTACTTTTGATGCCAATTTGAGCTTGAGGTTGGCTACTGCGGTAATAGTACTAACACAAGGAAGTAAAATGCCTAAAGTAGACTCTTTAGATGCCAAATTTTTGCAGTGACTTGTTTAGCTTGATCAGGAAACCAATAACTGCATCCCAATGAGGCTCGCAATGTGCAGGGTTGAAGGCGCAACATATACTCATGTTTTATCCTTGTCTTACCATAGTGAGTAATATACGAATTATACTTATTACAGCCAGGGGTGGAAGTGAACCGAATAACTAATAAATAATTCGGTTATTATTCGACCAGATA
Organism: Asparagus racemosus; assembly: GCA_037177215.1. Classification (NCBI taxonomy): domain Eukaryota; kingdom Viridiplantae; phylum Streptophyta; class Magnoliopsida; order Asparagales; family Asparagaceae; genus Asparagus; species Asparagus racemosus. Next base: position 26,562,077 of record JBAKGM010000365.1, on the reverse strand, counting down.
TTCAGTCAAGTTTGATTCGATCGTTTATTTAGTACTAAACAAATAGCTTTTAGTATTCATCTTATAAATGAATAGAATTTAACCAGAAGTACATTCGATTCGGTTGATTATTGACTATTCGATAACTTTTTATATTATAGTCCTATTAATTGAACTTATTACAAATATTCCCTATCTAAATTTTTATTTACAACTGTTACCCCCATATAAATACTTAAGTTGATGGAATCTAGGGTTAGGGCTTCTTTACTTTTTCCGCCTCCAGACAGATCTGATCTCTCTCTCTCTCTCTCTCTCTCTCTCAAACTCTGCTCTCTTCCCCCTTGCCGGTGGATTGGTTGCACTGTCTCTCAAGCTCCGCTCTCTTCCCCCTTGCCGGTGGAACACTCACACTCCCTCAAGCTCCACTCTCTTCCCCCTCGCCAGCGTAACCCTCACGCTCTCTAGCAGTCTCCCTCGGCCCTCGCTCATTTACTCCCTTGGCCTCGAGTTTCGATGGTCTCTTCCCTCTCGACCGTGTCTTCCTTCCTCGAGTCTTGAGTCTTGACTCTCTTCATCTCTGAATCGATCACTTCATCAGCATTTCAGTCCCCTTGACTTCACCTTCGGCATATCCATCAGTTGCTACCTCCTCAAACCCGAAGAAACTCCACCGGCGTCGCCTCTACCTCTCTAACGTACAACCCCTTCATCAAAATGTAAGTTGAGGCTTAAAATTACAATTTATCTTGATTTTTAACTTAAATTAGTTGCTAAAGATAACTTTTTATGCCTTTTACAAATAATTTTGCAGAAAACTCAGATTTGATCCCTTGTGGATATGTAATTTTAGTCAGTTTCATTTAATTATCAAAGGTGAACACTGGACTATAATGATTTATATGTTAATTTCGGTCTTTTTAACTTGATTTTCAAAGTTAATATATTAATGATACTACTATGAATCCTATTTAATAGATATTTGATAATCTTTATTGTTAGAGAATGTCATCTCCCGTGATGAATCAACAAAGTGACTCCCAACCTACATCAATATCATCTTCTCTTGATCCTGTTGCTGCTGTTGCTCCGCAAGTCATAGTCACACCCTCTGATAGTAATACAGAAATTGTGGGGAACTGATAATCACATTTTAATACAATTTAATACTCTCGTTATTTTTTTATATGAATAAATATGCCACTAATAATTATTTTTATCTTATTTTGCAGGTTAATGGTGAAAATAATGAATAAAAACCCAATCTACTCAATTCTCCTATTTTCTACATATTATTAAAGCCTAAGTATGAAGACTAAAGAAGGCCCATGAAGAACCAAGGATCCATGAAGAAATCGTGTTAAAAGATGGTGTAAAAACGAATTGCAACTGTAGACCAATCGGTCAGCCGACCAATTGGCCAACCGATTGATTTGCACCAGATTCGAATCAAACGCTGATTTCAACTCCTTGGAGCTCAAGTTTCATCCAAGGGCTCTCCTTCACTGCTGTAGGCTATAAATAGGGGTAGAGAGTGAGGGGTCTAAGTTTGAAATATTTTGTAAAAATTCTATTTGGAGAGAAGGGTTACTCTTAATTGAGAAGACCTTCCAAATTTATAACTTTTTGTTGCAATTAATAAAAAAATATTTTTATCCATTCATATTTTCTTTTCTTCTCTTTGTCTAAGGATGGAAAGAGGATGAATATGAAGAGAAGATGAAGATGAGAGTTTGCTTTTTATTCTTTTTCTTTTCTTTTCTTATAATAATTTCTTTTCATGCTTGTTTATTGCTTTGTAGAGTAGATTTATTTTCATGTCTTTATTTCATTGCATTACTTTCTTGCATTGATTTGGTAGTATAGATTTATTTTCTTACATTAGTTCAAAGAGGCGAGCCCTCTTTGTAATTAGTTTCATTTTCTTTCTCTCTTTTTATTTCTTTCTTTGTTTTTATTTTCTAAGAGGTGGAACTAATTCTGGTAGGAATTATAGAATTGTAGGAAACTATTTTATCTCTTTTATAATTTATGCATTATTCTCTTGTGCTTAAAATGATCATGTTTGGGATAATCAAATAGAGAACTAATTGGTAGAAGAAGAATTTGATAATCTATGCTTATCTTGAGTGGTTTGATAGGTTA
>JBAKGM010000365.1:26547107-26559910 GCA_037177215.1 Asparagus racemosus | reverse complement strand
TCAATCAAGTTAGAATACACAATACACACATATTGTTATCATCAAAACTAAGACTTGAGAATATCAAATTCCACAAATAATTTTTGAATTAAATAATACCAAAATTGTAGAAAATTTTAATTTACCAAATCTTACTTTAATTTGACTACCTAATTTAGTTTGTGTTCAAATTTTAATAATTATAATATTTTAATTAAAAAATATTTATGAAATAATACCAAAATTTTATTATATTTTAAATTACCAAATTGATCTTGCTAAATATACATTATTTATTAAAACTACAAAATCTTAATTTAATTAACTACCTAAATTAGATAGTGCTCACAAATATTTAAATTAAGCGAACTTATTATAATTCAAAATAAACCTGAAATAATATCAAACATTTTGTAAATTTCAAATTACCAAAATTGTGAAATTTTAATTCAACAGTTGTTAAATAATTCAAAAAATATAAGTTTTGCCCAAATAAATTTTTTATCAAATCTACAAATTACAATATGAATTTTTTTTCATTCCTATATAATTGAAAATATTTACCTAAATAATACATTGAATGTATTACAAAATATTATTTTCAATTTTTCCACATTTTTACCCAAATAATGCATTGAATTTATTGAAAAGTATTATCTTTATTTTTTCCTAATGTTTACCCTAATAATATTTTAAAATTATAAATTTTCAGTTTTCCAAAATATTACAGCAATTAAAATTTTTTAATATATTTTGTTTTTGAAACTATTACATCAATTAAAATATATTTTTAACTTTTTAAAATATTATAGCAATTATAATATAGTTTTTAAAATATCTTTAAAGTTTTTAAAAATATTACGGCAATTATATTATATTTTTAAAATATATTTTTGGTGTTTTAAAATTTTCACTTTTTTAACATATATTTTTATTTTTTCTAAATGTTTACTAAATAATAATTTAGTTTTTTACTTTTCATTTTTATATAATTGTGAAAATTTAACTCACACTTTCTAAATATTTCTAAAATAAAAATTTGTTCCCAAATAATTTTAAAACCGAAATTATGTCAACAACTTTTGAATTCATTATTTTGGTTAGTGATTTTATATCAACAACTTTTGAATTAAATAATCCTAAAAATGTAGTATATTTTAAATTACTAAATCTTACCTTAATTTAACTACCTAATTTAGTTCATGTTGAAAACTTAAATATTTCTAGTATTTTAATTACAAAATATTTATTAAATAATTCTAAATTTTTATTTTATTTTAAATTATCAAATTGATGTTGCTAAATATAAATAACTAATTAAAACTATCAAATCTTACTTTAATTTAACAACCTAAATTAGATAGTGCTCAAAAATTTTTAAATTCAGTGAACTTATTATAGTTCAAAATATATCTGAAATAATAGCAAAATTTGTGTAAATTTTAAACTATCAAAATTGTGAAATTTTTTCAACAATTGTTAAATAATGCTGAAATTATAATTTTTACCCAAATAAATTGTTTACCAAATCTACAAACTACAACGTGAATTATTTTTATTCTTACATAATTGAAAAGTTTTACCCAAATAATGCTTTGAAATTATTACAAAATATTATTTTCAATTTCTCCAAATTTTAACCTAAATAATACTTTGAAATTATTGCGTATTATTTTTTTTGCCAAATGTTTACCCAAATAATATTTTAAAATTATTAATTTTTAATTTTTCCAAAATATTACAGTAATTAAAATTTTTGAAATTATTGTTTTACGTTTTAAAAATATTACATCAATTAAAATATATTTTTAGTTTTTTAAAAATACCTTTAAAGTTTTTAAAAATATTAAGGGAATTATAATATATTCATAAAATGTATTTTTGGTGTTTTAAAATTTTCACTTTTTTAAAATATATTTTTAGTTTTTCTAAATTTTTACCCAACTAATACTTTAAAATTATTCAAAATTTACCCAAATTTGTTCCCAAATAATTTTAAAAATGAAATTATGTCATTAACTTTTTGCATTCATTGTGTTGGTTAGTGATTTTATATCAGCAACTTTTGAATTAAATAATATCAAAATTGTAGTAAATTTTAAATTATTAAATCTTACCTTAATTTAACTACCTAATGTAGTTCGTGTTCAAAATTTTAACACTTATGGTATTTTAACTATAAAATATTTATTAAATAATGCTAAAATTTTATTTTATTTTAAATTATCAAATTGGTCTTACTAAATTTAAATTTTTTAATTTAAACTAGCAAATCTTACTTTAATTTAACTACCTAAATTAGATAGTGCTCAAAAATTTTTAAATTAAGCGAACTTATTATAGTTCAAAATATATCTGAAATAATATCAAATTTGTGTAAATTTCAAATTACCAAAATTGTGAAATTTTAATTCAACAGTTGTTAAATAATACTGAAATTATAATTTTAACCAAATAAATATCTTACCTAATCAACAAATTACAATTTGAATTGTTTTCACTTTTACATCATTGGAATGTTTTACACAAATAATACTTTAAAATTATTTAAAAATATTATTTTTTGTTTTTCCAAATTTTTACCTAAATAATACTTTAAAATAATTACAATGTACTATTTTTTAATTTTCTAAAAGTTTTCCCAAATAATAGTTTGAAATTATATTTTTTTAGGTTTTTCTAAAATATTACAGCAATTAAAATTTTTAGAAATATATTTTAAATTTTTTAAACTGTCACAGATTTTAAAATATATTTTTCTAAATATATTTTTAGTTTCTCAAAATATTAGAGCAATTATAATATATTTTTTAAAATACACTTGAAGTGTTTTAAACTATTACAGCACTTATAATATATTTTTAAAATATATTTTTAGTTTCTTAAAATTTTCACTTTTTAAAAATATGTTTTTAGTTTTATCAAAATTTTACCCAAATAATACTTTGAAATTATTGCAAATTATTATTTTCAATTTTTTTAAATGTTTACCCAAATAATACTTTAAAATTATAAAATTTTTAGTTTTTTCCAACTATTACAGCAGTTAAAAATATATTTTAAAATATTTTTTTTTATTTTTTAAAATATTACAACAATTATAATATATTTGTTTAAATATATTTTTAGTTTTTTAAAATATTACAGCACTTATAATATATTTTTGGTTTTTTAAAATTTTTAATTTTTTAAAATATATTTTCACCTTTTCTAAATTTTGACCTTAATAATACTTTGAAATTATGGATTTTTTTCCAAAATATTACAAAAATTAAAATTTTTGATAGTATATTTTGAAATAATTAATTCTAACTTTTTTAAAATTTTTCTATTTTTTCAAAATATTATAGAAATTAAAATTTTTCTGTTTACCAATATCTAATCTCTATTATTGAAATTATATTCGAAATGCCATCTACCCCTTTTTCGATCAAGGTCTGAAATATTAAACAGAATATCCAAAAATATAAGTAATATATATGAATAATTCTAAATAATTATTTTTAGAATCCAAGCAAATTCAAAATTTCAAAAAAACCATGATATTTTGCATATAAATAGTAATAAGTATTAACTTTTAGATTTGCATAGCCACAAATAATGTTTTAAATCATGAAAATAGTATTAAATTTTAGATGCACAACCGCAAATAACGTTTAGAATCTGGAAAATTCTAATGTAAGAATGAAAATTAGATTATATTTGTACAGAAATTTAGAATAATTAATTAAATATAAAATTTTAAGGAAATTTACCAATATCTGATCTCTGTTATTAAAATTATCTTCAAAATTCAATCTACCATTTCTCTGATCAAGGTCTAAAATATTAAACAGAATATCCGAGAATATAAGTAAGTGTTATGGTCATAACCACTAATAAGTGTTTAAAAAGGAAAATAGAGCATTAGCTTGGATGAACATGTTCCCTCGCCAACTTAGGGCAGCACAAACCCCCATGTCCGGCCTGCAAAATGACCAACCCTCGCCCTAGAGGTCCTTGGACGACGCGAAAGGCGGTGATGGTCGTCCACTCGGCCAACCCTTCGCCCTAGAGGTCCTGGGACGACGTGAAAGGCGGTGATGGTCGTCCACTCGGCCAACCCTTCGGACTAGAGGTACTGGGATGATGCAAAAGGCGGTGATAGTCATCCACTCGGCCCACCATTCACTCTAGCGATCCTTGGACGACGCGAAAGGCGGTGATGGTCGTCCGCTCGACCGACCATTCACCTTAGAGTTGTCCGCCACCATCCATCCCCCCAAAGGTCCAAAGCACTGGACCGTCAGGCCCTCCTCGTCGTTTCTCCCTCGGGAACGACGCGAAAGGCGGTGCTAGTCATCCCCTACAGCCAACCGCTCTCTTGAGCGACTTGAGATGCGATTCAAGTCGGCGACTCGGCTCAACTCCCCGCTCTTGTCGCTCGTGGTCCCCCCATCTAAACGACGGCTATATGAAGTCCACGCCGACAACCCATCACTATCGCATTAAATGTGCTGACAACCTTCTTTTCTTCTCCATCCCTCATGATATTTAATGTACTTCAGACCCATGCTACTGCAGACGCCGCTAATCTCATCCCATTAATGGCGAATAGACAACACCAACTCTCAGTCCGCTTGAAGTTTGACACCTGCAAAGGCATGCTACTATGACAATGACATGCTAATGTGGTCGGCGCATATAGGAGCTGGCCCAATCGTCTCCCGACACGTGGAGGAGAGGGCTGACTCAGCAGCTGTCTCTTGAAAGACAAGATCGCCCTCCAAACCCTAGCTATAAATAGCAGTAAGAACAGTGAACCGAGTAAGTGATCCCATCTCAGTGAATTCTACCTACACAATTCTCTTCTTCCTTTACTGACTTGACCGTCGGAGAGACCACCGGAGATCCCAACTCTGCTCTTTCCACAGGTACTCACTCGTAGATGAACCTCCTGACCGGAGCAACGTCACCGGGCATTAGGAGAGAAGGCGCACCCTGCTCTCTTAAAAGCTAAACTCGCACTGAGATTAGTGACTGTTTGATTACGTACGTCAACAGTAAGCTACATTATTAATTTAGAATAATTGTTTCTAGAATTCGAGCAAATTCAAAATTCTAGAAAAACATGATATTTTGCATATAAACAGTAATAAATAATAAATTTTGGATTTGCACGGACACAAATAATTTTTCAAATCTTCAAAAATCGAATATATACAATAATTGCTATAATATTTTCTACAACTAGTGGAAAAATAAAGGACACAATCAGGTTGGCTTATTTATACATTAATTAATTTTGATATATAATTGTTTAATGTTAAATTTACTAAATAAACATGTTTTTTATTTTGCAGAAATGGACAAAAAATCAGTGCTTTCAACTTTAAAGAAGAGGATTAAGACGGAGAAAAAATAATTAAAAATCATTAGGCCTTTTCTTAATGTTTTGCTTATTACGTCTTATGACAGGTTGATTGATTGATAACTTTTTTTGGTGATGCGTCATTTGCGAATTTGTGAACATTAAACTGTCTTATATTTTAATTTCATTCAAGTTGCATTTAGGATATTTTTTATTATCTTCATTTTATTCATTTATTATGAAAAAAACTAGTTTAAATGATCTTAATTTTAATTATACCTTTATATAAGCTGTTTAGTATCATTATTTCCAGGCAGGTGCATGCTTGCTAACCTCAATGGGGGTGAGGTGAGAGTGGGGTTCATGTGCTTCGAATGGGGTTGTGTCGTTAGATCTTTAAAATTACATTCATATAAGAGTGATTGAAACATGACGAAATATGGATGAATTATGATAAGACCGTGCTTAGCACGGACTAAAACACTAGTGATAATGATTAACTGTTAGCTTTTTTTTACTTTAGAAAAAAGTTTAACCGGTAGAGTTGAATAAACGAGTATTCACATCTCATTTGGTCGAGTATACCATGGATTCAATGAACATATTATCTTCATAAATTTAAATCAATTTTCACTGTGCTAATTAATATTAAAAGCTTAATTTTACATCTTTAACACGAAGGCCAATATAGTTTTTGAAGAATAAATCACATAACATCAAGGCATTCGACTTTAGACGCCGTAATATAATAAGGTAAAATATTTTGTTGAAATTTTCTAATTTATTTATGAAACTTGTGCTCGAATTTTACAATAGTTAAAGAAAGTGCCTGGTCCCTGATAATGCGCTCCATTTGTATTGGAGAATAGTGTGTTATTTTATTAATTCTTTTGTTTCAAATCTTGGCCCTTACATCTCTCGAATATTTGGATTCCGAATTTTTCGTTTTGTACTCCCTCACAAATTATATATACTTTGTAAACTTCGACTCTCCGTTGCAAAAAACCAACCGAGTTCACTTTTGCACCCCCCGAAGCTTTAAAAAAAATGCAACGTGGCAGTTTGTCCTGTTCGCTGTCCGCTCTCTCTGTCTCCACGTTTCCCCACTCTCTCTCTCTCTCTCCGCCTTCTCGCTTTGGATCTCTCCGCTGATAGAGATAGAGAGAGAGAGTCAGAACGAGGAGAGAGAAAGAAGAGAGAGAGAGAGAGAGAATGGTTTCGTTGAGGGCGGTAGGGTTCGCTGCGGAGCAGGATAAGGAGTGGAACGGGATCGCGTGGTGGGAGGAGATGGACAGCTCGGTGGAGTGGCAGCGGGGGCTCTTCTACGCTCTCTGCGCCTCTTACTCCCTCGTCTCCCTCATCGCTTTGGTATTTAATTATTTATTTATTACAACAACAGCAACAACAATTATTATTATTATTAATTACCTGCTACGATTACTGCGTAAGTTGTGATTTGTCTCGGGGAGATTTAGGGCTCTCACTGAATTCGGTATTCCTGGATAGGAATTATTAGCGTGAAGATTCGGCTTTTTTTTTTCTCTCTTTAAATTAGCGAAATTAGGTGATGGGAAGGGTCGTTTTCGAGTTTGCGGGTTTGAATTTGGGAATTGATAAGGAAATTTTGGGTCTTTTTCTCTTTGTTGACTTTAATTGGAAAGTTAAAGGGTAATTGGTAATTAGCTGTAAAATTTTGTAATTTTTTTATGTTAAATCATGACTAATTTGCAGGAAAAGGGCTTTCTCAAGGAAGTAGAGGAAATTTTTGGAGTTTTTAAAGATGAAAGTTTTGAGCTTTTTAAAGAGAATATTTAGCTTACGGTCCATCTCTCTGCAATAATCACAACTGTGAGTTAACAACTATTCAACTGGAGTTGTTGGTTGTGCAAGGGGGGCGCGGGAGTGTGTAGCTGGTAAGCTTTAGCAAGCTTGACCTGATGTGTGCTGGCGATGGAGGCAAGAATGGAAACTAAGTTATTGCTTCAGAATCTAACATGTAGTTGGCCCCTTGCATTTCTCTATCACCAAGTAGATTTATTGGATTATATGTTACCGTGAGGAGAATTTTGTCTTCTAACTTTTGCACAAAGAATGGTAGTTGGTGATTAAGGAAAAGGGAAAAGATTGCTATATTAGTTAGATATTTGGTGGATTGAGCTGGACTGGTTGGGGGAAGGAGAAAAGGATATGCCTCGTATTACATGCTCGTTAGGTGTTGGGAAATTCTTGTAGGGTTATTACTCATGTTGGACCTAAATTATTGTAGAAATTTTTATTTGTTTGCTACTTGGCATGTAGTGTAATCATTATGTTTGTTATACTAGAGCATGGTTATATGTGATAAATCCTCATGTATCAGGTACAACTTATCCGCATTCAATTAAGGGTACCAGAATATGGCTGGACAACACAGAAGCTCTTCCACTTGATGAATTTTCTCGTGAATGGATGTAGGATGAAGTCTCGATTGCTATGCTTCTTACTATGTTTTCATTACGCCAGTTATTTGAAAAATGCTAACTTGCTTTGTGCATGGTTCACCATTGGCAGTACGGGCAGTTTTGTTTGGGCTTTATCATAGTGTGTTCCTTCTGAAGCCGAGAGTAAGTTCTTCCTTCAGTTACTCAGTATTTGTGATCCCAAGTGCTATGTGTCAGTAAGTTTATAATGTTTGGCTTAAAAAAGTCATATGGGCTAAGAATACTTCAGAACTTTGTGTGATTCGGCATCCTCTGGAAGCTCTTTTTGGCAGTGAATGACTTCCTTATTTGCTACTATCTTGCTTTTCTAATATTAATGAGCAATGCTATTTTGAAATTTTTTACTGCTAAGTGTTTTTAATAGTGGATGAAATTCTTTGCTCTTTTGGCTTCTTAGTTACTTGATGCAACACATGATTTTATATATCTAAGACACTGAAATGCATGTCTTGTTACTAGATAAGATACCTTATTCTTTCTAGATGCAATTTAATTTGTTGCCTATGGTTTATTGCTCACTGATGGTAACAAATTAAGGTTTTTCATAAATAGGTCAAATGCTGCAGTGGGCACAAATTGTATGATAGAGTGAAACTACTCTAGAACTGAATGGAAGAACACAAGGAGTGTGACTGACCCCAAAAAAGTTTGATAAAGCCTTCATTGTTTTGCTTATTGTAGGGGGGGAATATCCTCTGCGTTAAGAAATGAGGATCCTCTTTTGATACTTGTACTATAATACTTGAGAATGGGGTGCTGAATAATTTAAGTAATAATTTAAGTAGTAATGCAGAAGGTTCAGAATCATCTTTTTCTTTTTCTTTTTTAAATTTATAAAGTTGCAATCCTTGCCCTCGGGCATTTATTGCAGCAAAGAATACTTCAACATCGTATTGAGTTATCTTATTTAACATTTAATTTGGTCCAAAAATTATCTTTTAAAAAGTATGCTGACCGGTCAAATCGTTCTATGTCAATGCTTCTGTTTACTATTTAATCTACTTGATCCTAGCATGAAGGGAATGTGGAGTGGCACTTGAAAAGAATAATAATCCAACTCATTGTGCCAGCAATCTTAATCTTTTGTATAGTTGATCCATTATTTGTGACATCAACTAGGATAGAATGAACCAGGAGATTCATTCTAGCACAATTGGAACGGGAAAATTTCACCGTCTTTTATTGTTTGTGATGCTAACTTCTCTGCTGGTGGCATAGAACTTGAGATGGAGAACAGTACAGTTAGCAATAACACTATATGAACTAGTTTAACATTCTAGTGCGTTCTTGGAATGTTTTTATGATAAAAATTAGGGTTATTTTGATATATACCCCTTAAATCATGGGTATTTACAGAACTATCCTTCAAATCTTAGTATTTGTAAAACTACTGCTCAAATCATCAATTTTGTAAAAAATTACCCCCAGATCAATCAATCAACTTTAATAGGCTAATTTGTAACTGAAATGAAAAAAATATCAACAAAATAGTCAAGTTTTTTACTCATCAAGTTTATGATCTTTTGACTTATGGAGTTTTTTTTTTCAAAGTTGATGATGTTTAGCTGTTGTTATGTAAATACGAAGATTTGGAGGGTAGTTTGGCAAATACTCATAATTTGAAGGGTATATATGCTAATAACCCTAAAAATTATTATGACTTTGTGGCTCAATCCTATTTTAAGCTAGTTTCAGGTTTTTTTTCAGCGGTCTCCACTACTGGAACCGCAGAAAGAAAGATTCTATCCAAGCTTTTCAGCAACAAAAATTCTTTAGTTACACATTGCATATTTTATTCTTGACCATAGTTGCATGGAATGCGGTTCACTCCAATTCGTGGGACAGGAAGGTAAGCAGTATGCCACTTATTTGGAATCAAGGACAAAGTGGGTTGTTTTATGTAGGCTGATAGAGTTGCGTTGCCACTTGTTAGGTTTGGTTTTAAATATGGGCCTGTTTGATTGGTTTCTTAGATACCCAAATAAAAAAATTGTTAATGGGGGAATGGTGTCCTCCCATTTCCTTTAAAAAATGAAATGGGTTTCCTAAACTATGGGTCACATCAGCCAATATAGGAAGGTGCCATATCCTTTCTTCTTGGTTTCAAGGTGAGAACTAAAGAAAAGAAAGTATTATAGGGAATAGATTTTCTGTAATAGTTTTCTTTGCTCTTTTGGGCAACCAAACAGCCTCATATAGGGACTGAGGTTGTGCAAGAGTCATATTCAAGAAATATGTTAGTTTATAGCAGTAATGGTGAAAGAACCTCGAGAATCAGTTCTGAAGTTGCTATTAGGGCATGCATACTTTATTCACTTAATTTCTCATGGTTTTATTGTTTATTTTTCTGAATAGTAGTTATTTTCAAATTTATCTAAAAAATTAGTTATTTCATTATTTTCTGAAAAGTAGTTTTTTTTTTAAAAACAACTTTTAGCTGATTTGACTTTGAAATCGGATTGTGGGAGTTGGCAAACTGGGTTGCATTCCACCGTGATGCAATACGCTAATGTTCCCTGTTCCGAGTCAATTGAACTCGGGTTGCTGGGAATGCTATAGCATCTCGCGTTCCTGAAAACAATGTTCTTCACATGTCAAAGAAGAGGACAATTATATTAAAGTTCTAAAGTAACAACCTGATAGAAATATTCTCTTAGATCTGTCAGTTCTGCTAGTATTTGATATGAATAGCTGGAAACAATGGAGTAAAAATCAACTTGCTTCAATGTTTAGGCAAGCAATTTGGGCTCCAATTTTCATTTATAGAAGATAGTAGAACATGCAATGTATTGCATTTACAGGCAGCAATTATTCTTCAGAGTTAGTCGTGTATAAGTGTTGCCTTTTCTGCTGAGAGTTTTTTGGTAATTCATTTTTATGGTGTCATGCTTTGTGATTTCTTTTGATTGTCAGGGCGACTATACTATTGAAAGTATATCTTACTAGTTACTGATATCTAATGGTTTCCCATGTTTCCCGGGTACTCCTACCTAGGGGTGGTAAACGATCGAATCGAATAGAGTACTAAGGTGTTCGTATTTGTATTTGTTTAAAATTATCGAATTCGAATGTGGACTCTAATATTCATATATGGAGGTTTTCGAATTCGAACTCGAATAACTGGTATTTGATAAATATTCATGAATATTCACGAATACTTATCGAATATCAAAGTACATTTATTCCGCTAAAGAATTTGATTTTCAGATAGTATTTAAATTCATAAATAAAAATTACTCCTTTATAATATATGATGTCTATATATTTAAATCAAAATTTTCATTAGAAAATAGATGTAAGATTGTTAAAGTCTTAAAACCAGTAATAAAAGTTAAGTAGAAATGATAAGTGGGTTAAAAATATGACATTATATGTGCAATAATACAAATAATAAGTGATCAAATTTTAAACGAATATTTGATAGACAAACGAATCGAACATACATCTGATTAAATTCTATTCGTTTGTAAACTCGAATACTAAAAAATATTTGTTTAGCGGTGAATGAACTACCGAATCGAATATGACCGAATAATTACTCGAACAATTATCGAACTATTTGTTAATTATTTGGTTTATTTCCACCCCTACTCGCAACTGTGGCTAGCAGTCCTTAACAATCCAAATCTAAGTCTTTGCTCGAATTTTTGCGTTCGAGACTCCAAAATTTTTTACATGAGTTGTGGTTACGTAAAGGCCCAGCGTAATAGATGGTTAAGGATAGTTAAGGCCTATTTCTATATTGTTTCAGACTAGAGAATTTTTATTTTTCTTTTTTTCCTTCTAGAAACCACCTTTAAAATAGAACTACTATAAATAATTCTTTTTTTTTTGTTAATTAATACATGAATTATTTTTAAAAGATTTTTTTTACCGCAATCAATTATCTAGACTTACTTTTTAATTAATCTTATTTGCTAACTGATTCCATCTTACTTCCATTAAAGAGCGTCTCTCTGTTATATTTGATATTTGTCAATTGATCATTAAAAAAACAAATAGTTGCCAATTGATCATAAAAAAATGATTATTTCCGTTGAAGAGCATTTCTCTGTTATATTTGGTATTTTTCAGCTAATTATCGCAAAAAATGAATAAGTTAAAATGAAAAGTGTCCAAATATCAGCTAATCATCAACAAAAAATAAATAAATTTAAATGAAAAGTGTCCAAAAAATAAAATTTCCTGTTCAAGAGCATCTCTCTGTTATATTTTGGTATTTGTCGGCTAATCATCAATAAAAAACTGAATAAATTTAAATGAAAAATGTCCAAATGATGGTTGCAACATAGGACCCTTTTAAAACTGAATAAATTTAATTGAAAAGTGTCCAAATAGCTGGTTGCAACAGAGACTACCCCCGCCACCCCTCCCCCACCACCCAAAAAAAAAATTCCCTTTTAAGATGCTCCATGCGTTAATTTCCAATCAAAGGGCCAACCAAAGGGTATCAAAAGCCAACAAAAAATTGGTATGATTTACGTAGGACCATAACTGGGCCGTAACCCAAGCACTGAAATAAAAATATGACTGCAGGGCCCAATAACTAGTCCTTATTGTATTCATTTATTAAGCGGTGAGAATACCAAAACCATATAGATACCACCATTAATGAGGTATTCGGTTGAAATCAATCACATTGAACTATTTTTTAATAAAATTTCAATCATAATCCTTTAAAAATTTCTTTAAACTACAGTAAAATTTTGACATATACGAATGCATGTGATATAAAAATATTTTTTTATTTAAATTTATATTTTATAGTTGGAGAAAATAATGAGTGTCAATTTATTTTTTGAGAGATTTTATCATTACTATTTGAACTTAAAATTATCCATTAATTATATCATCCTTATTATTTTCTTTTGTATATTAGTGTAAGTAAATCATAGTATAGATATATGCTTAGAACCTTCTCTCTCTCTCTCTCTCTCTCTCTCTCTCTCTCTCTCTCTCTCTCTCTCTCTCTCTCTCTCTCTCTCCCACACACA
>JBAKGM010000365.1:26478277-26506845 GCA_037177215.1 Asparagus racemosus | reverse complement strand
ACCGATTTTGATATTTTCTTGCAATACCTTCCTTGTAGGATCGATAACGTTTTATACTATAACTTGATAGTTGTATACTTGCAACTTTAGGTATGTTGTTTATTTGCCTACCACAACATGAGTCCCATTTATCATACCAATACAATCCTATAATATGTGTATCACATTACTAAGTTAATATTTATTTTCATTGAATTTACATATGACTGTGCTTAAAGTGTAGATATACCTTCAAATAAGGGTAGTATAGCGAGTTGTTAAGGATCTCTTAGAGAACGTTATTAGGGACTTGTCTCATGTAGCGTCCAGTAGGTAAATAATTGCTTCTAATACATTGTTGAAATATTTACTGACTTTCTCCCCTTATCTAATAAAATAAGATCTCACAATATTGTTCTTAAATTTATGACCCAAAATATTTAATGTCATGATAAGTTGCTCTTCTATTGTTACATTCCTTGAGTTTTTTAGCAGCCTATTATTCCTCAATATACTTCCCAGTTTCACAAAAGCACCACTTTGCATTCTAATATAGTTTACACAACTATCACTAAAATCATTATATATACCCTCTATGTGTTCAATTCTAGTTTTCTCTTGTTTTCTTTTTTTCCTCACTTGGACCTCTACGAATTGATTTATGTCTAGCCTGCATTCTCTTCATGAACATAAATGCTATAATAAAAATAGATAGTGCAGCCCCTTGAAACGTGTTAACAACACTTTGTTCATCCATACAATCCTCATTACCATCCATCTATGATACAAACATCAAATTGAAATAATTAATATGGCTAGCAAGCATCTATGAAAGTAATGGTAATGAAGTGTGAATAATCAATCAACCGTATGCAATGTCAATAATCAAATCACCCATCAAATGGCACGACAAATAGATATAAACAGATACATAGAACTTGAGAATTTGGAAATGGAAATTCAATGAAAATAAATGTTCGATGATTCTACAAGCAATTCCTAAAATATAAACTATTACATATGAAGGATATTAATTATAGACAATCATTAATAATTGTCTATAATTAACGTCTTTTGTACACACATATTTTTTAATAGACAAGTAGTAGTCAGAAGAGAGTGAACTCGTCTCTATTAAATGAAAGCTTTTAGGATAAACTCGTTTCTAGACAAGGAAAGCTTTGAGGCTCTATAGGGGACAACGAATCAGCAAAACCTATACGGGACAATGAAGAATTAACTAGGATTCCTGCAGGCCAATGTTGCATGATGACACGCCAACGTGAATCATGGGAGAAGTTTTTTAATTTGTTGAATTATTCTGTCTAAACTCTATAAGGGACAATGAAGAATCAGCTAATATTCACAAGAAGATAAGGCGTATATATACAAATAATGCAAGGACCAACACCTTCATTACAATTCCCAACTATATCACTCAGGACATCAGGTTGTGGACAGGATGCCTGATACCAATTAGAACATGAACACGTTGAAATCCATATGCAACAAATATAAAAGGAAAAAAAAAATCTTTTCTACTGCTATTGCATATACTTTCTAACATGTTTGACACAAAACTAAACGAGCTTAAGGAATGTTCAGTGATGCCACCGTATAGGCTAGAAGCAAAAGAACTGAGATACTCCACTGGTAAGACATTTACATGGAAAGAAAATATCAAGTCCTCAAGGTATAAAACATTATCTATTTGTATTAAATGTGATATTGAATTTTAACAAAATTATATATTATCAAGATTTTTTATTTTAAACATATTCATTTATGTAAAGATTGTTAATTCAAATTTCATTCTACTAGAAATTACTACTTCAGCAGTTCCTCATTAACTATGTTGGTCGACTTGGCCTTTTCCATTTCCATAGATATTAATAGTGATAACAGCAATTTCCCATTAAAACCATCAAAAATCAAAAGACATATTACCATCATAAATCCATAAATTCCCAAAATTTTACCCATATCTCCATTTTTATCAAATACCTATAAAAATTAAACAATTGTAAAAATCATACCTGAAATTACCGACTTTGCCCAAATCAAGCGACAATCGGAAGAAATTCCCTAAGAAAGGAGCTGCCTATTTTTCGAGACCCAACAAAAATCGGAAGAAATCAGCAGAGATCTAAGGCATGCTAAAGGGGAAAAACCGCAATCAACCAATTATTGTAGATCCGAGGCGCGAAGACAGAATTAGCGGGACTTGGCGGTTACCCTGGCTAACTGAGTGATTTCCCCAAAAATTATTGTAGATTTGACAAAAGGATACACGAGGAGGGTTTTAGGGGCCTTTCCGCTTGATTTTTAGAGGAAATCGTGATGAGAGATTTGGCTGAGGTGGAGCAATTTTCCGCCGCTACAAGCCTTACTCCTCTCCGCGAACCAAACCCACACAATGAAACGAAGGGAAAGAAAAAGTCCTATGTGTGGAGAAGGAAATAACTTTGGGGGCTCATTTTAGCGAACCAAACACTCCCCAAAAAATATTATTTAAAGATGATTTCTATTAATTTCACCTATTTATAAGGTGGTTCCTATGAAAAAAACCCTATTTGATTGTTAGTTGGAATGATATATATATATCAGCTCAAAGCCCATAAAGATCAATCAAACATGTTAGCAATTAAGTCCAGAACTTACTGTCAAAAGCTAACATCCTTCCCGCCAAAACCCATTCACCTCCTCCTCTCAAAAAACCCACCCCCCTCCCTCTCCTCCCTTCTCCGCCGCCACGCTCTCCTCCTCACCTCTGGCGCTGCCGCCGACAACCCCTTCATCGCCGCTAAGCTCCTCTCTCTCTACTCCTCCTTCCGCCGTCCTGACCTCTCATCCCTCGTCTTCTCTGCCTCCCCTTCCCCGGATCCCTTCCTGTGGAACTCCATCATCCAATCCCATTACTCCAACTCCCTCTTCTCCTCCTCGCTCTCCCTCTGCACCCAAATGCTCTCCTCCGGGTCCCACATCGACCATTTCACTGTCCCCATCATCGCATCCGCCTGCGCCGAGCTACAACATGTCGTGTTCGGAATGTCCGTTCATGGGCTTTCTGTTCAGCTTGGACTTTCTGGTGTTGGGTCAGCCTTGGTGTACATGTACTCAAAGTGTGGCCTTGTTTGGGATGCGGTTAAGGTGTTCGATGAAATGCCTGAGAGGGATGTAGTTGCTTGGACGGCCATTGTGATTGGTTGTGTGAGTAATGGGAAGAGTGAAATGGGTTTGGTTCGTCTTCGTGAGATGTGTCGGGGTGGTGTCCTTCCGAGCTATAGAACCCTGGAGGGAGGGATTCAGGCGTGCGGGGGATTGGGGGCGATAATGGAAGGAAAATGTTTGCATGGGTTTTCTTTTAAAATTGGGATTGAGGGATTTCGTGATATTAAATCGACGATTCTTGCAATGTACTCTAAATGTGAGAGTTTGGAGGAAGCATGTAGGGTGTTTAGGGAGTTATCCGAGAGGGATATTGTGTCGTGGACCTCGATTGTGGGTGTTCATGCTAGAAAGGGGCTTGTTAAGGAATGCTTGGAGCTATTCCGAGGGATGATGGACTCTGGGATGGAACCTGATGGAGTTTTTCTAAGTTGCTTCCTTGTGGGCTTTGCTAATGGTAATAATGTGTATGGAGCAAAGGCCTTCCATGGGATTATATTTAGAAGATACCTTGAATTGTATATATTGGTTGTCAACTCTTTGCTTTGTATGTATTGTAAGCTTGAGCTGCTGGATGATGCAGAAAAGGTTTTACATATGACAAGCAGTCAAGATCTGGAGTCATGGAACTCGATGGTTTCTGAATATTCAAAACGAGGTCTGGATGCCAAGTGTTTGGACCTCTTTAGGGAAATACATTTTAGTAGTCCAGGCATGGGTTCTGGTATCAGTAGCGTGATCTTTGCAATCTCATCATGCTCCCAGTTGGGTGCATTGCTTTTAGGCCAATCTATTCATTGTCACACAGTAAAGAGTGAAATTTGTGGAGATCCATCAGTTTGCAATTCTCTCATTACCTTTTATGGTAAATGTGGGAGACTAGACCTTGCAAGAAGGATTTTTGATAATTTGCCTAGAGATGTTATCACTTGGAATTCGATGCTTTCAGCTTATGCACAAGTTGGACATTCTAACGATGCTTTATCACTGTTTGACCAAATGCTCTTTGAGAATGTGAAGCCTAATTCCACTACTCTGTTGAGTGCTCTCTCAGCTTGTTCTCATATGGCAGCTCTACATAAAGGAAAATGGATTCATGAGCATATAAAGGAATCAAGACAAGAGTTTGATGCATCTCTTTACACTGCCCTCATTGATATGTATGCCAAATGTGGGAAACTTGATACGGCAAGAGAACTTTTTGATTCTATGCTTTATAGAGATGTTGTTACTTATAATGTAATGATTTCCAGCTATGGGATACATGGGAATGCTAGAGAAGCACTAGAGATATTCGAGAAAATGGGAATAAGAGGTGTGAAACCTAATGGAGTCACATTCCTTGCTCTTCTTTCCACTTGTAGTCATGGAGGATTGGTTGATGACGGTAAGAATTTGTTTGACATAATGCAAAAAACCTACTCTATTGAACCAACACTAAAGCATTATTCTTGTATGGTTGATCTTCTCGGTCGATCTGGGAATCTTTACGAGGCTGAAGCGCTGATCAAGTCGATGCCAATTGAACCTGATGGAGGAATTTGGGGAGCCTTGCTTGGTGCCTGCCGAATGTATAATAATGTTGAGATGGGTGAGAAAATAGCAAATTTAGCTTTTGAATTTGATCCTGAGAATGAGGGGTATTATGTTCTGATGTCAAATATGTATGGTTGCTATGGGAGGTGGAAAGAGGTGGAGAGCTTGAGAGGAGTAATGAAGAGTAGGGGAGTGAAGAAGAGGGCTGGTTGGAGCTCGGTTGAGATGGAAGGAAGAATTCATGTATTTGTAGTGGGAGAGAAGTCTCATATACAGTCTGAGGAAGTAGATTTGGTGCTTGAGGCTCTGGGAAGGATGTTGGAGGAATAGAGTTATTTCACAGAGAAGAAAAATGGAGAACTTATATGGCTTGTATGAATCTGAAAACTGATGGCAGCTGATGATATTCTTTCCTACAACAGAGGAGTTTGTTCATGTGTATCATCATGGAAACCATCACATATGTGATCTGGTAAATCATTATTTCAATTATTTTTATAACCTTTGGTTCACATGCATTTGATACTTGGCATAGTTCTCATTTACATCAGCTCAAAGGCAAACACTCACTGTATTATCAATATATTAAATGCGACCTCTTTTCGGTTTCTTATAATAGATTTAACCAACTACTCAAATTTCTCCGAGAATATATTATAAAATATAAGCAGAAGCTAATGGGATATAGTACAGGAATTGTAGGAAGGGATGTTGTTAACTAAATAGCCACATTTGATGCTTTAGCACCAACCCAGCATCTGACTCAAGGAAGCATTATTTTTTGCAATTGAATAAGTTTATAAGCCTAAATCTATGTGTCATATCCGGGCCTATGTTGGTTAAGCTCAATCTATCACTGTCCTGTTAGGTGTGCTCTTACCTGACACAAGCAAGCACATTTCATCTAGTAGAAATCAGAGTTAATATTAGAATGTAAAATTATTACCCTCAACCGTCACCACTTCTTTGGAGCTTTGGTGCAGTGGCAGGTTCTTTAAGATGGTATTAAAGCAACCCAGATTCGAACCTTACTAGCCACAAATTTGTAAAGCGGATTAAGAAAATACCATTTCTGAGTCCAGGCTTTAGCCTATGAAAGCACCCTTAACATGTGGGGAGCATGTTAGAATATAAAATTATAACCCTCAACTTTGGAGTTTTGGCGCGGTGACGGGATCTTTAAGATCGTAAAGTCCCTGTCACTAGACCAAAACTCCGAGGTTTTGGTTTGAGGATTATAATTTTATATTCTAATAGTTAATGCTTAGTAATTTAAGCTGTTCTTAATGTTAAAGATGAGAACATAATCTTCTTGTGCATCAACATCTTACAGTTTCCATCATCATTGTTAATTTTCAGAATTAATTATCCGGTACAATTGAAAAGCAAGATACCCATTCTTCTTAATGCCTCTCATTTGATAACTCCAGAAATTGTTAACGCGGTTTTTCTTTTTAACTTTACCGTCTGCATGTCAGTGGAGAATTGCAATTTCCAAATCTTACATATAACATAAGCAAACATTTTAATACAATAAATTTTTTCGTATAAACCATGCTGGAACCTTAATCAATAGAAGCTTAATATCAAGAATTTGTGATGCCTCAGTTACTTAGTAAATATTTTGCTGTCTGGTTCATTTTTCTAAACTGAAGCGCTAGATAAAATTGCCTTGAAAATTCAAGGGTTTTTTTACATTGTAAGCTTATGTCCATGTGTTCCATCCCCTTAGATACTACAGTTCACCAGTTACAAAATCAGGTTTTAACCTCCTTCAAGTAAACTGATGCTTGACGGTGAATAACCATATTCCCTGACAAACATGTTTCAATGTTCGACAGGTACAAAGAAGATCCTGCATCTACTGTCTCACAACAAAGCAGTGCTAATCGAATGATGTGACTAGAATCATCAAAGTTGAGCTGGACCGATAAGGAACAATCAGATTAACCCTACCTTTTTTAATGGGCTAAGCAGGGAGCTTAAAGGTACATCTGACTCTTGTTAGTTATTTTGTCTGAACTATGGTCCACTCTCATTTATTTATGATTTTATAGACTTCATTGGCTCTAATTTTCATCCAATATCCATTTAAAATAGAGACAATACTGGTAAACTATATGAGATACCTGAATATACCAATACGTCCATGTACATATATTTTTAGTACATCTCATAATAGGTGACATAGAAGTTAGCTCATACCATCTAATATGCTTTTGAGAGATATGAAGATTATTCGTAATTCCTAACCTCAACATTTAGTTGTAATACTTTAATCTCCCCACAATTATCCTTTAATTTTATCAGCTCCTTGGATACTCAGCTTCCCGCCTTAGTCTAATAGGCAACTTGTCAACACACAATGATCATATGACATTTCACTAATTGACCAATTTGATCTAGATATTTTTGTCCAACATATCCCAAGTGCTCTCCATAAAGTTAAATATATGGGTATTACAATGCACCTTAATAGAACTCATGGGCACAGCCATGTTGAGGCCAGGTAGGGCAAGTGCCTACCTGGATTTTAATTTTCATTATCACTAAAGCATATAGTAAATGAATTAAAAGTTACCTATGAGGAACTAGCTAAGAAGGCATTAGACATGTATTAATATTTAATTTTTCAATATAAAAAGTCATTCACATCATTATGATTGATCGTGCCTACCTGCTTGGAGGTCCTGGGTTCGCCCCTGACGGAACTGAATAGAAGAATATGTTTCCTTTAGCTGGTCTTAAAATTTTGGACAGAGGGTTGTTTCCATTGTTGAGTCTATCACTATGACAAATTTAGCGTACTGAATCAAATTTCTTTTTCTTTTTTGCCATTTTACATCTTGAGGTTTTGACTTACTGTGGAGCTAGTGTATGCCACCTGAATTTTCGCTAATAAACAATAAGATTATTACTGTTGGTTTCTTTTTTATTTAGATTAAATGTAGTAGTATTTTATTTCAACTGCTTTGTTTTAGTTTTGATATTTTTCCATTAAAGAATACTGGGGAAATATGTCACGATGACAACTAAGGAGACATAATTCTAATTGCAAATTAGTAATTGGATCATTAAGACTCTATTCCTAGGTTTCTACTCTTAAAATCAAGATAGATGCTCTTATATGCTTTTTCTTTCATTGCTTCATCCGTTATTATCATCTTTCTAGAGAACTACTGTGATGGCAGATTGTGAACAAGGAAGCTGTTGCAGGAGCCGAATGAAATTAGCATCAACAAAATGTGGTAAGATATTGCTTGTTATTGTGTTGATGTTTTTATCCCATAGAATCTATACAGAGCTACTCACATTGTCTTGCAGACTGTAGTTTCTTTTTTAACTCGATGAAAACATGGAGCCTAATTTACTCTCATATTTTATGGAACTCGTCGCTTTTATGAACTCCCACTGTTACCTATGTCCTAAAGAAAACAGATTGCACATAGTAATCTCTGAGTTTTTATGGAGAACTTTATACTTGTTGCCTATTATTTTGATGATTTTGAGTACTTGTCTATTAGAACTTATTGTGGTGTACTTTTGCAGCGGAATCTAGTAACCACGTGATAGTTATGGGGGTTTGATTCTATTGATAAAATCTACTTTTTTTGTTTATCCGCCATTTCCTTCAAGTGCAAAGGTCGCAATGATGGATTCTCTTCCATTGATCTTGAAATACAGTTGGGAGGAAGAGAACTTTCTGCTTATTTGGTTGTCGAAAGTAAGGATGATCCTTAGATCTGTACAATGATTGCCTGAGTTCTCATCAGTACAATGGCTCTTGCAGATTGTTCTATTGGCAAAACATGGACATTCAATATCTCTATAAACACAGGATAGTTATTATGCAGAGTATTAGAATGTATCTTCAATCTGCTGAATGTCTCTGTCAATGCAATGTTTCAGAGTTCATTATGTATGATATTCATCTCAACACACTTGCATAAGAATTAGAATCCAAATTCAATCAAAATATTGATAATTAATTTATTTCAACAATATGCAGTTATATTCACTAAAAATATCCAGTTTCTTCCAAGCTACTGTGGCATGTAATACGCAGAGGGGACGATAGTCTGAACAAGTTAGAATGATTGCATTTGTGTTTATGTACTCAAAAAATTGCAATGCATCCACTGCCATCCTGGCATACATTGACCATGTAGATTTGCATCCAATTGAAGCATGGTGTCAACAAGCAAACTGAATACAAGCACGATCACTATCAGTGCTGATAATTTTTAACTGCGTATATGCACTCACACAAGAACTGTGAATATGCACTCAAACAAGATTGTAGATCCATAAATGTACATGCCGAAGCAAGTATCCACCATATACAGGCAGCATGTTTTTCATTTCCAGTTTGATGCAAACAATTCAACAAAACAAAGTAAGCTTTATCTAGGGCTCTTTACCACTAATACAATAGCAAGGGGTTACACACATCGGGTATCGAAACATATTGGGCAACAAAGAGAATAGACAAAGCGTACATGGAAATAGCAAACGCATCGCCCAAAACAATCCCACAATACGATTCCTCAAACTTCCACCTGACCACTCTTGATGCTTCCACCAGATCCTCAATACAGAGGAAAGGCAAGTTGACCTTCCATCAGTACATGTAAAGAGTAAGCAATAGTTAAAATATTAAAATGATCTTTATTATCCTAACTGAGGCTGCACCAAAGAATTACGGCAACCAACCCAACGGGTTTAACAAACTTTTGATCTTTACACAGACAACTGTTACATAACACAAACAGGCTGTTACAAAAAACACAGATTCTATGCTTCCTTTAACTTGCTGGTTGTGTTCTTGAAGCGCTTGGTTCCCTCAATGATACCGTTGCCAATGACTTGGATGCCCACGCCTTTGCATTCATTGCCCCTTCCTGAAGATTGCTTCTCTTGCGCGGATTCAACCTGTTTAAACCCTGCTTGGCTTCCTGAAGGTAAGCTTGGAAATGATCCCACAAGCTCAGAAGGCTGGCATATCGCATACGCCTCCTCCAAGTTCTCTCCACACATGCATTGAGCGTTGGAATAAGGAGGTAGAGTACCTTCAGTAGCACAAAGGAGCTCGCAAGAGCTAGATAGGTATCTTGTTGAAGCAACTTCTCAGGTGACCTCGCCCACAAAAATGGGCAATTCTCTTGCTCCGTGACATCCTCAATTTCAGGAAGGTTTGGCGAATCTGCTACTCTGTGCACAGATGCTGGATCCACAGTAGCAGGCTTAAGGCCTGTTTGTGTAACATATATTAGAAATGAAGAGCTACAGTAACACTTCTATTACTAGACCACTGTATATTAGAAATGCTGGCTACATATTGGTTCTTCAATGCTCTATGTCTAAGTTAAGCTTTACATGCTCGCGTGGATGTCATCAACTACAGAGGGCAGCCGCAGTCCACAAGACAAACTTAGCATGACATGGGCAAAGTTTAATAAAATTCCTAAAAGGCAACATATAAAGGCAGTAAAGATTATCATCAGAACCCATCATTATTATTCAATCAAAGAAGAAAATAGTTTATAGAAAAAAGGGGTCTCTGGCGACGTGTGATGATCTCTGGCCATCCCTTGGCTGAGGGTTTCACCGGTGGCGGTCACCCCGGTTGCTGAACCCAACTAAACCCATTTGGGTTCGAGTGCAGACAATAAACAGATGGAGAGGAGGAAATTGAGAACCTCTAGCCCCTTGTAATTCAAGAAATTAGTTTTAAAGCACATAAATGAGTTACAGAGAAGGTTTGTCGGGAAAATTTATATTTACCCCCTAAGTCCTTAAAAGGTTTAGTTTGAAGACTATAAGAGAGTTTTAACAGAAAAATAGTAATGAGAAAATTATCACTTGATACATATTTTCCTAAACTATTATTTTTTATGACCAAAAGGATATAGTTCAGAAAAGAAATCTTTCGAGTTCATAGATTAATAAAGAATAAATAAATAAGTTAAAAATAGTTTATGAACAAAATCTTTACTATTAGAAAATTTATACATAATTACATATTGTAAGCTTATAGCTATTAGTTCAATTTTAGGAAATTTACTGTTCAAATGACAGTTATTGAAGAGTTTCATAATTAGCAAAAGTAACTAAGTTGATATGGAATCATGAATACTCTAATTTTTTTCATGAAAGAGAGATGATAAATTTTAAGAAAATGTTAATGCATAGTATATTGCTTTTCGAACAAAAGGAAATTGCAAGTGATATTTTAAGGGGGAAAAGTGTTTTTAAATGTTAAAAATCCTCGTAATCTCACTATGGAGTGAAGTGATTTGTTTAAGCCTACAATATAGTATTAAATGTATCACATATTGATAAGTGTGAATATTTCCTTTTGGCATAACACTGAAGTGGCCTTCAGCAACCTATGGTAGTTCTAGGTACATTTTGTCCCCCATGTTGGCTTATAGTAATTGATGCACATTCCCATGCTACTGGGCTATAATTTTCGTAGTCTTAGTGTGAAAGTGAAAACTGAAGAAGTTTTGCAAATTTAATAGAGATAGACTTTTATAGTTAAAAGTATTCAAGTCTTATCTTATATTGTTTTTCTTAAAGTTATTTGAATTTTTACAGTACTGTCACTCATTGTATATGAAAGAATTCTGTTATTCAAAATTTTATATGTTTCTTAAAATCATTCTCTTAATTGATAGTAGCTTGTTTAAAAATAATTGTTCCGGTAATTGCTTAAACTTATCGGATCCACTAATAAGAAGTTATCCGCTCATTGAGTGCAAACTCATCCCGTTATTTTCATTTTTCTTCAGATGAGAATTAGATAGCTCCATTGTAGCTCGAAGATTTGGGACATGAGGCATCTGAATTAGATAGCTCCATTGTAGCTCGAAGATTTGGGACGTGAGAAGAATCTATTAGAGAATGCTTTGATGCTGAAGTCCATGATAATCTTAGAGATGCTTTATGTTGATGTAATAAGAGTCTTTTGACCTATTAGAGTGTTATGTGTAGTTTTTTGCTCTAAGACTTCTATATTAACAAAGTTTTTGTATGTGAAATTTTATTTGTAATATGGATGTGCAAAACAGGCTTAGCATGTTGTTTTCGCACAGGTTTCCATTGCCACATATCTCAAATCATGTTGCGCATTTGGGTACATGACAAGTTACCAAATTTCCAGAGTTTATATGTTTCTTCTAGATTCTCAGGGGCCAAATAAGGTAATTACAAGTAGCAAGAAAAGGTTTGAAGTTATGTGCTCCAATTCCCAGACTACTACAACCTAGTAAAAGTTAGGTGCTCCAATTCCCAGACTACAACTTTTATATTGAATTTTGAAAAAGGCTAACGAGCTTTTAACCAACCAGATGCCCTTTTATATTTTCTGAATGGATTTATTAAAAACATACTTAGAGAGAATTATTGCATCATCGGTAAGTTAATGACTACAAAAATGCAACCTAAATATTAAACATAAACTCTCTACTCCAACTTTTCTAATAAAAAATAAAAAAAAAACTGACAGTTTAAGACTTCTGGTAAGCATTAATTTTTTGTTTCAACATGTACATTAACAATTACTAAATACTAATCTTTGCTCTTCGCATGCACATGAAATAATAATTAAAAAATAATCTTACCTCTCTCCATGCACGTCAAAGCAATTATTGCATATAAAAAGAGATCTAAACGGATCGCATATGTATGAAAGAAATACCAACACCAGTTGTGCATTTGGTCAACAGAACCAATTGCGACAAAAAACCCACTAAACTGATTCAACTGAAATTAGGATACGGAACGAATATTGCATGCTAAAAGGCTGATATATTCCAAACTCTTTCTTTTAATTTCTACAAAATTTCGTCAGACTCTAGATGTCTTCTAACTA
This sequence comes from Asparagus racemosus, assembly GCA_037177215.1. NCBI lineage: Eukaryota > Viridiplantae > Streptophyta > Magnoliopsida > Asparagales > Asparagaceae > Asparagus > Asparagus racemosus. The sequence goes on along the minus strand of JBAKGM010000365.1, from coordinate 26,494,286 downwards.
TGGTATATGTTAGCTAATTCTAAGAAGTAAAGGGATGATCATCAGTGTTTTTTATATTAAGTAACACGAGAACCAACTGTTTGTATTGACTATTGAATTATGAAGAAATAAACATCATCTTCACTATCAAACAATTTCCCAGACTCTTTTAAATCGAGAAGGTAACTGTTAAGGATTGGCGGAGCCAATAATGTCAACCCTGGCTATTCAAGTTTCTAAAGAGGCAGTTACAAAAGTAGCTATAAACCCTGGATAACCAGTTAGCAGGTAAGAAAATCTAATCAGTTACCCAATTTTAAGCTCATAAGATCAAGGTTTCCAGATTATAGAATTAGAGGTCAAGTCTCTTCTTCCTCTTCCTAGACACCAGAAATAATATATGAACAAAATTAATTCAGTCTTTTCTAAACAATTTAAGAAAAAAGAACTAACATTGAGGCTAATTGGAGAAAATAAAACAATTATAAACTTCTTTTAAATAATGAGAAATAATACTAGTATACCCAATTGGAAAAAAATACATAGTGAGACAAACTATGCTATGCGCACAAGTCTTCTTTCCGATAACGAGAAATAATACACTTAATTTAGTTTCTCGTAATTTGTGCCCGTGTCATGTAGCAATAAACCGAAATTAAGTAAAGGCTCACTATTTGGCATCCTACAGGGCATACCTGTGACATCACTGTAGAAAGCAACCAGAGAACTAATAGATCGTGAGCCATGATATCGCACCCGCATGGTAGAATTTAGAAGAAAGAGTGTTGGGAATCCATGAACACCATACCGCGAGAGGATGCTATCATTAACAGCAAACCATCTATGATGACACATTTGTGATAGTGGTTACAACTATATATATAAGAATTCTGTCAATTTGTACCTTGGCCTGATAATGGATTCTTCAAATGCAAAATGACGGATTGTGGGAAACACTGAAGACATAAAGTTGAAACTTGGACGGCAAATTTTTGAGAAAGGACACCAAGAGGCGTGGAAGAGCACAGCCACGTATTCTTCCCTATTTTTGTACACGAGATTTAATGCCCTCTGCAGCGCCACTTCATCCCCCTTAAGAAGTTAAAAAAACAAAGGTCAATCAGTGGGCAAGCACGCTTAACTCCTAGCATCAGAATTCCCAAGAGCACAAACAAAACAAATAACAAATATCAATGGCTTACTGAACTTGGCAAAACAAACAAAACCCTGATAATGAACAAGAGCATCACTATAATATTGAGCATAATAAAACTAAGGTATATGATTATGTTGTACCAATTTTATTTTCAAGAATCCAATGAAGCAATAGAGAAAAAGCAATAAGCTTAATCATTTCTGCCTAAGAACAAGAAGACACTCGCTTTTCTTGGTTACTTGTAGGTGAAAGGACCATCACATTACAAAACTCTGTTGGGATGCAGAAACTAAGAAACAACACAAGTTAACCAAATAACAATATTAGGGAACAATTTCCATTTCAGTCCCTTCAAAAAAAATTGATTTTTGATAATTTTGGCGGTTATCAAGTTTCAGAAATTTCAGTTTCAATTGTGTTTGTGTGCGCTTCAGTTTTGTCATTGTATCTATGTGATTTCCAGTTTCCATTCTAACACAAAGCCTTGTCGAAAGAAAACCAGCTTGATAATTTTAATTATGTAAGGAAATTATTTATAAAAAAATAGGGATTAGATGTGCGGCATGTGTCATAGTTGATTTCAAATATAGTTAAAGTTTAACAAATAAGTTAAATAATTATAATTCTTAAAGCGCCTTCCACTACATCAAAATTTTAAAGTTGTGGTAAGGAGGATTATAGTTTCTATATACACACGTAGGTTTGGGTTCAAACTAGGGCTATCAACAAAACTTGGGTTAGTTCATGCAGGGACACTCTATTTTGAATTTGCTTTAAATGCACATAGGCTGCTTTGACAACATCTTGACTCCCTTCCACTAGCCAAAACTTTGAAGTTACGCTGAGGATTGAGGGTCATGATTTTATACTCTAACAGTAACAATGATATTATGGGGTATTTTGTAAAAGTGGCTATAGTATGCAAGGACACTTTATGACATTCATGTCAAGTAGGGTTTACACCTAGGCTGGACGGATAGCATCTTATTCCCTTCTGCATACTAAAACTTTGAACTTATGATGAGCTTTGAGGATCATAATTTTATACTCTAACATGGATATAGGGGATACATGTAAAAACAGCTATTGTAAGTTAAACATATAACAAATTTGGTTCACATGGACTGCGATTCCATCCATATTGTGATAGTTGTAAAGTTAAGTGGATTAGGAATTATACCCCCTATCCCGTACACAATCATAAGCATTTGAGGGACAGATCAAACAATAGTGGCTACAAATCAGTAAGAACAAAAGTAAAGAACAACTACAAAAAACACAGACACCATGATGTACGCTCAAAGGGCTCATCTCTTTCTCTCCCCCATCTCTTCTTCTGTTTCTTTTTTTGCATTTCAATCTGAACTTTTTTTTTTTTGACTCAATTTTCCTTTCCCTCCAAGATTCGTCGATGGCTTTTTATGATCTTCAATTTTATTAGGTTTCTAACGGTTTGCATTATTATTATTTTTTACATTTAATCATTCAAAATCGAATTTTTGACAAGAATCAGTCCTCCATGAAAACCAGTACCAAAGAGCCATAACATTTTAGTCTCGAATGATTATTACCAATAATGGGAGAAATAGAAAATGACAACCATGTTGGAAAGCAAGGTTTACTGCTTACATGATTATTTCACCCAAGAAGGGTTTATGCAATCATTGATACGCATTTAGCTTCTCAACCATCATATTAAATAAGAGTTATGTGCTCCCCTTAGGTGAAGAGAATAGTCTCACCCACATGTGATATGTGATCAAATGGATATTTATCATATAATGATTGCCATAGACTAATAATTAGTCAAAGCTAGCATTTTTCAGGAAGAAATTATGAAGTTATCAATTCAAGGTGTTACAGATTATATATCAAAGCCTAACACCAACCACAAATACGTGATATTGAGTATAAAATGAAAAAATGAAAATAAAAAATTGTTCCCGTGAAGTAAAAGGTTACACTGATTTAGTTAAATCTGAAGCATTCCTAAAAAAGCTTTAAAAAAATTTAACAATTTCCTTCTTTCATCCCGAAAAACAAAAGCTTATATGTTGATTAAAATAGAGGAATTTGAGTAAAATATTAAACCGCACCTGGATTACACCAACCGATCTAAATCCATCACCCGGCGCCGGGCACCAATCTCGAGGCGGCGGCAAGATCGAGTCCACCGCCGGTGCCCTAGAGCACCTCTCCGTCTCGCCGGAGATTCCGACTGCCGACGCAAACAGAACAAAGAGAATCAGGAGAGCGAAACCTCTCCAAATCCTCTCTTCCATCTTTTTTATTTTTTATTTTTTCAAATAGAGCGAGAGAGAAACCCTAACCCTAACCCTAGATCGGCGCGGCGCATCTTAGAGCCTGTCGCCATTCATGGCGGCCGATCAAAGAGAATGAGAGATGATTCTTTTCGACCTCTTTTCTCTCTCTTGAAATTAATAAATTCTCTCTCTTTTTCTGATTCCAAAGCCGGCGAGAGAGAGAGAGAGAGAGCGATGGACGATGACGGAGAGGATGGGAGCTTACGTGATGATGATCAGTTGATAGGTAGAATCTGGACCGTTCGTTTAAACTAGACCTTTGGATGGCCCACCGTTCGTCTTCTCGGCCCCACTTTGGGTACGAACAACAGGAGAAATGGCGGGTCCCAGTTAGCTGGGTTTTCAAACGGGCGTGGTATATGATGTGAGGACCGAACACTTTTACGCATAGATATTTGTAAGTTTACTGGTTAGGACACGTGCATTGTACGTGGCCACATGTCACGGGTCTTTGTTTTTTTATAGACATTTTCTAAAAGTTAAAGTCACATATAACTTAGAAATAGTAATATAATTATCAGTAGTTCTAATGATAAAAATATTATTTCTTGTTCTGTTGACAACACGAACAATGATTGTGCTTTGTCAGATATGATGATCCAGTTTAAGTTTATATTATTTATAAAAGTTACTTATATAGATGCTTCGTAGTATCACCCAACCGTGGATAGGCCCCCTACAGGTCTATTTGTGTGCGAATAGCCCTCCAGGGTTTTTTTGACTCTTGAAATCGTTAAAAAGATTTTGAGGTGGCAGATAAGCCCCTTATAGTTGTATTGGTGAGGATAAACACACACCCTCCCTCCCCCCGGGACGCAAATTGCTAATTTTTTGACCTTGAAAATAGTAGAAAAAATTCACTAAGGTGTGTATTCTAATTTGGGCCAATAGTACACGGGGTCTAATGGCACAAATAAAACTACATGGAGTCTATTCAAATTTGGTTGATATTACAAGGGGTTTATTTGAAATTAACTCAAAATCATTAATTGTCAATGGAAATTGATGGTACTATATATGTAAAAAAATCCATATCGTCAGGCCATTCTTGCAAATATTCTCAAATCTGTTCTTCTTTTTTGTATGTATTATTTCTCAGATCTATTTTTCTTTCTCGAGTATACATTATTTCTTGAGTATATATTATTTTTCAGATCTGTTTTTCTTTTTTTATAAATATAACACCACCTACATGCATGTATGAGTTGCACAAGCCTTTCTTCCACCTAGTCAAAAGCAGCTGAGGAAAATCACTTGTACTTGAAGAATTGATTAACTTTTATTGATGAGCCCTCCTTAAGCTTGGGCATTTCTCAGATAACCCTCTTAACTTTTAAAATGTATAAAAAACCCCTTAAGTTTTGGGGTTTCCATGAAACCGCTTTCAATTCTCAGCATTTGTCAAAAAAAACCTCTAAAAGCGTAAATCACAATTTTCAATGGCAAAAATATCCTTACTCAAGATATAATGTCATCAATGTGAAAAGATTGAAGGAAACTAATGCAACTTAATGGTTGTATGGCAATGTTGTAAACTTTAATCAAAAACACGGATTATCGCTAAAAATTTTAAATAATTCCTTTTCCAAATCCAAAAACTCCAATAGAAAATAAATTATAAATAATTCCTTCTATTAACACTAATCCAAAGTAAACACTCTTATTAACATGAATTACATCCTAAATTGAACAACGAAAAGTTAATGTACTGAGAGCAAAGGTCTACAATGAGTATTTACACTCTATGAGGTCATTCTATAAACCAATTTATCGAACGAAAGCTTAGTATATTGTATATGTGGACAGCAATACCAACACCTGAAATAAAATTTGGGATATTATAATGCAAATAAGCATAAAACATAATTAATTTTTACAAAATAGTAATTGAAACTTATTTAAAAATTAACTCTAAGCTCAACTTTGAGAATCCAAACATACCATATCCGAACAAATATCAAAAAAGATAAATAATTATAATGCTAAAGTTTACAGATATAAATGAGCACAATTATCAAATTGGAATGCAATCAGTAACATATATTTTTACAATATTGTAATTTAAAAGATAAAAAAGAGAATATGATGGAAATAAGAGAAGATGGTAGGAAAAAGGGATTCACCAATCACTGATCAATAATATTAAGGGTGGTGCACTACTAATACAAAAGAACAGTGCTTACATACCTAATATCAGAGGGCACTGGAGCAAAATAACAATATTTATTACTAAACAAAAAGATACTCAATTATAATATTCAGTATTACATATTATCACGAAACAAATCAATATTATAGGAATTAAAATTATTCCAATCAAAACCCTAACTTTTTAAATAACCATAATCCAAACCAAATAAAATCCTTTTAAGAAAATCTCAAACGATTAGAAATTAGAATGGCTACTATAATTCATGAAAATTCAAAACTAACCTAATCCTCATAAAATTCAAACTCCATCCACGATGAAAAATGCGAGCTTCTCTCATTTGAGCTTTAGTTCCTTATTCTTTATGTCTTGGCAATTGTTGGATATTTAATCGACATCACTTTCGACTGGGTATTTTGAGATAGATTTCAACTTGTAATTAAATTTGGATTCTTAAAGATAAGAATAAACTCTAATTAGATAACTTGATTAAATAAATTAATTAGAATGGGATCATAATGTAATATCCAATACTCCCTTGATCATCTTAGATATCATATTCTAATTTTTATCCTAATTAAAATAATTAATTTATATTATTATTATTTCCAATTCAAAGGAATAATAAAATAATATGATATGATTTTAGCATGAATCCGGTTTCATGATTCCTCTCATGTGAGTTTGATTGATATCTGAAGTGTTTCGGTCCATAAAGAGGTAAAGTTTCTAAATTTTTTATATTTTGACTAATGTTTGTGTGGTTTTGGTTTAATGTTCATTTTTTATTTAGTCCTAGGCTTGTGTTTTTGTTCTAAGGTTTTGTTTGTTGTGATATGGATGGAGTTTAAGGTTCTATGATTTTGGAGTTCAATATGTGGTGTTTGGAGGTATTAGATAGTTTGGAGAAAGTATTTGGATCTTAATTGAATACATGATCGATAAAGTTCATGTGACTTATGAGTTATGATACTACTCATTAATTTCAGTTTAGGGTGTTTATAATATCTTTTTTGCTTTGAAATTTTTAGTTCTTCCCAGTATGTACATTTTTTCTTTAGACATTTAGTTGACTAATATGCAAATTCTTATGTTATTTGAATTTAGATCTCAAATCATTTAAATTATCATTCAATCCCCAATTTTAATAGGTTTTTCAAATTAATCTCTCTAATTGCTACTTCTGCTCTTGATTGGTGGATGAATTTCAACATTAGTTGTGATTTGGGGGACCTAATCTTGACTTTAATTATTTGACGTACAAATTTTAGATTATGAAAGATTTTAGGGGACTTGTATAAAAAAATTTTAAAAAGGGGTTTGTCATATTATGCTCTTAATCTTTATTAATTCTATACTATAGACCCCAAAACTCTTTATATTTGTAAATTGAACCATCAAATCTATTAAGTTGTAATAAGTAAACCCATATCTGAGTTGTTAACTTAGACGCATAAATAATAGGATACATAATTATACAGTTATATAATTTCATAACAAAAGTAATAACCATAATTTATAGTAATTATGACCTATGTAAAAGGGCTTTCAAGCTTTCAAGAGGTTTTCAGTCTTAAATTAGTCTTTCCTTTTTCTTTTTTCTAATCTTATGTCGCTTGTTAGCTGTAAACTTGTTTTATTTTCACTTTCTGTTAAAAAATTAAAAGAACAATTCTACTAGAACTAATGTTTCCTCAAAATTAAAAGGATTGCGATTATATTAAGGTAAAATACTTGTACTTCAAATGGTTGTGATTTTGGGGGTGTTTGGTTAGGGTGTTTATAGAAAACTTTTGGAAAATATCCTAACAAGGGCAGTTCTGTAAATAAAAATTTTCCCATAATTTCTATAAACTGTGTTTGTTTCAAAATAAATTTACAGAAAAGTTTTCTATAAAGTACAGAAAAGAGTGCCATCTTACGGAAGTCAATTTCCACTCAAATAGAGTTGAAATTAAGTAGAAATCTAACAAAACCAATAAAAAAATACTAAACTCCTACCCGTACCCCATTTCCCACTTCGGACTACATTTCTCGTGTGCGATTTTTGGCAAAAAAAAAATCTAGGTTTTCCTCTCTCCTCAACTCCTGCTCTCGCTCCCACCCCCAAATCCCAAATCTGACCTTTATTCGCGTCTTTTCCTCTTCCTCCAATTCTCATCCTCACCTATTAGGGCATTTCAACTCTTGTCCTCACCTATTTACTCCATTATTAAGTTCCAGCGAGCTCGAACTTTGCAGTTTGGTTGCAGTTGATTTGGGGATTTGAGAACAGATCTCTATTCTCGCGGTTGATTTTCTGAGCTTTTGAGGTAATAAAAAAGACCTAAACCCTTTTGATTTTGCGGTTGATTTTCAAGAAGTATTTAGCTATTTGAATTAACTTGATTTGTTTGAACTTCATCGGTTTGGGTTGATTTGTTTGAAATTCATCAAATTAGCTCTGATTTGTTTGAACTTCGTCGGTATGGGATGATTTGTTTGAAGTTCTTTGGTTTGGGTTGATATGCCAAGCAATTGGGGTTGATTATCGGTTGATTTTACTATTAATTATGGCTTGATATTAACTTGATTGTGACAAACTAAATCTATTAATTGTTGGATGAGATCATCAAAATCATATTGTTGAAAGTTTCAAACCTACAATTTTAATTTTCAAAGCTCATATAGGCTCAAAATAGCTTCAAACCTATAGTTTTACAATTGTTTAACTAATTCTGTTTGACTACATGATACTATAATTGCGTGATTAATTGTTTACTTCACAAGAGGGAGGGACATCTAGATTTTTAGTAGGGATATATTTCATTTTAACCTATAGTATTACTTCATTTGTTTGATATCTTATTATGGCTGAGTTGTATAGTCTTGTGTCAATCATGATTATTATTTAAAATTGCGGGTATATAAAAGAGTTTAGTGAATAAGTTTATTGTTCAAAATTTTGTCATTCATCATTGTTGCATAAACGTCTTAAACTATATTTTCTTTGTAATTAATGTAGATGGATGGTGTAGATGAAGAACAAATAAAGAGGATGTGTGCTAATACGACTATATCTTCCATGGTTACAATAATAGCTTGCTTATTGAGAATGTGTGTTAGGTGCAAATCAATTTATAATGCTCCAAGAGAGGATAAGATGAGGAAATTTTTTTTGTAGAAATGCACTTGCATGTGTTAAGCACGCCGCTAGCGTTCATCCTGAGCTAGGATCGAACTACGAAGGAGGGGGCCATCATTCTTTTTCATTCCGGTCAGTTGCCCCTCTGCTGCTTTAGGAGACTTTGATCTGCTACCTATGAAATGGGATATTATTATTCATTGGCTTGATCTTTGCCTTGTATCAGACTGCTTTTCTTTTAGGTGAGAAAGGCACTCTCACGGTTGCCCCACTTCAAGAGTGTCTTCGAAGGATACAGTGATAGTTGTAGGTCTTATATTAGAAGATGCCTAAAGTATTTTTCAAACTTGTCAATATAATGCGAAATAATAGTTTTTTAAAGGACACAAGACACCTTCAAGTTGAAGAACAACTCACTATGTTCATGAGCATAGTGGGTTATAAAGCCAAAAATAGAGCAATAACTGAATTCATAAGATTGGGCGAAATGGCTAGTAGGTATTTTAATAAAGTCCTACAGGTTATAAATGGTTTTCGCGATTGATACATGAAGCAAGCATCTAATGAAATTCCACTGGAGATTGCCGACAATCCAAACTATTTCCCTTACTTCAATGTAAGAGAGAAATAAATTGTTTGAGTTAGCGATTTGCATAATTCAATAATATGAGAAACTAATATTTTGAACAATGTACTATTTTGATAGGAACACATTGACGTAATGTTACCCTCTAACCTAGTTGCACGCTTTAGAGGGTATAAAGGTGTAACACAAAATATTTTAGCTGCGTGCACTCCAAATAAACTTTTCACATATGTCCTAGCTGGGTGGGAAGGTGCGGCAAATGACTATAGGATTTTGCAAGAAGCGTTGTCTAGACCATAGCCTTACGGATTGAGAGTAAATGATGGCAATCTTCCACGTCTTAATAAATAGTAAACTTAATAATATGATCGAATTGATGACGAATTTTGTTTTTATAATGTAGGAAAATATTACCTTTGTGACTATTGGATAAACTACCATGCCCGGCTTCATCTCTCCGTACCGTGGTGTACGTTACCATTTAAAGGAACAAATTGGTAGGACACCAAGAAATAGTAGAGAGCTATTCAATTTAAGACACTCCTCCTTGCGGTCTAAAATTGAATCAACCTTTGGTACATTAAAAAATCGGTTCAAAATTCTTTTGGTAAAGCCACATTATCCATTCCCCACATAAGTAGACATTGTCATAGCGTGTACTATACTGCATAATTTTATTGTAATTGAAGACCCAACAGATGACATTTTGAATGAGAATGTTGAAGTTGATGAGGAGAATGAGGAGGTGATAAATGAAGATGATACAAACGTGGTTGACTACACTCAATTTAGGACACAAAGAGAGGATCGTGATGCAAGAAATGAATGGAAGTACTTTAGGGATCAAATTGCATGGGCAATGTGAGTTGATTATTGTGCAAAGTATAATAATGGTGATATCACGGAAATTGGCTTGTAGTTTTAATATTTACACAAATTTCTTTATGTTTTTTAATTTTTCATAATTGTGCTAGTATGGACAATGTAATTTTCATCTCTTTCATAATTGTGCTAGTATGTACAATGTAATTTTCATCTCTTTCATTGTTGTAATAAGTATTTATGTATTTTATGTTATCCTTAATTGTGCTTATATGAATTATGTATTCAATTATGAATTAACTATCTTAGATTGTATTGCAAATTGCATATAGGTATGTCTAACAAAGAGGGAGAAAAGCAACAACCCCTTCACTACATGCATCTTCAAGCGGTAGTAATGTCAACTTTCCGCCACATACAATCCAAAGGTCTTTTCCACAATTCCCACCTAGTGGAATGAGCCAACAAAATGTGTCATACACAAACATGTTGAATAGCCCACATGGCTTGTATGTTCTATATTTGAGCCTACAAAGTGGCGGCCCACAACAAATGTCACCAAATACCGGTGAATCTGGTGGCCCTCAAAGCAATTCCATAGATGTGAGTCAGGAGGTATCACCCTCTAAAAACTAAATAATTGGCTCACAAGAGGAAAGTGCTTGCAACGAAAGGAGCTACTAGCCTTAATTCCAAGGGGGTTTCTAACATGTGGTGGACCGACGAGCATAATGCGGTGCTTATACCGTATCTTGCAGAGCTCGCGGATTCTCATTTGAAGGTTGATAAAAACTTCAAAGTTGAAGCTTATAAATTGGCAGCTATGAAGTTGAACATGAAATTTAAACCATCTATACTCACTATCATGTGATTAATCGCATGAAAACTTGAAAAATTCAGTTTGAGCATATGAAGGCTTGCACCAACATAAGTGTTGTGTGGTGGGATAAGCAAAATTTTATGGTAACTCTAGATGAGGAGACACTTATAATATAGGCTCAGCTATTAATTCTATTTATAATAATGATTTGTATTTACTTAGATGTGAGAATTTTATAAAAATTTTCACACAATATTTTCCACCTATTGCAGGACAAAAATAACTCTAAATTAAGAGGATACGTAAACAAGCCTCTTCCTTACTTCAAGCATTTACAGAAGATCATGGGCGATGATCAATCTAGGGGTGAATTTATTAGGCTAGTTTATGATAATATTGGCTTTAAGAATTCCATTCTACTTGATAATGATGAGGGAGACATTCCATATGAGAGTGAAAATGAGCCTCAATCTAATGCTAACACTACCCATGCCTCCACTTCTAGAAAATCCAAGCATGAGTCTAACACAAAGCCTTCCTCATACAAAAAACCTCGAAATTCTGATGATGATGAGTTGCTACGTACCTTTGTTGAGACAATGACAGAGTCAATTAAAAATCAATATGTAGAAGTAGTACATTGGACTGAAAAATTGTTGCTTCAATTCTCATTGCAATTGAACTCGTTACAAATATATCTTTTACAACAAAATTCAAGAAAGACCTCGCCTTTTTATAAGGCTTACAATGAAAAAAATTAAAAGATTACAACTTTTCGCCTTTGAACAAACACGGGGCCCGTTTATCGAACCCTCGCTTGCATGGGTGTCTTTGCCTGTGCTGGGGATTCTTTTCCGTCCGTGGACCACCACGCAATCCTGATCTTCGGTTGATGATCTAGGTGCTAGGTTTGCAGATCTGAGGGATCTGTTTCACGAAGGAAACAAATACCTGACCGAAACCAACCCACGAAGGGGAAGATCACCGGAGCGGGTGAAATCTACTAAGAGAAATCACACGCTATCCCTGAGTCTAGGACGCAGCCTAGACTGGAGGGTACCCTGAGCCTAAGATGCAGCTTAGACTAGAGGGCGGGTTTTAGATCTCAATACCTGACCTTAGATCTGTGGGTGTTGAGCTCGAACGGCGTAGATCTGACATTTGCAGCAGTAGTATCGACGCCGACGGCAATTTGTTGAACTTGCAGAGCTCCCGCGAAGAGATCCAAGCCTTTGAAAAATTTTCCAACCCTTTACTGTGCTTCCCCCCCTGTATTTATAGGAAAAGGGGGGGAGAGGTGCTTGCTCGGCCTCAAAGGCCGAGCACTTCGGCCATGGCCGAAGCATTTCGGCCATTGGCCAAAGTTCTCCTTTTTTTCGACGTTTTTCGTCATTTCTTCCCGACAATTCGTCATTTTTTGTCACTTTTTTGACGTTTCATCAACTTGCCATCTGTTGTGACCCGCTTTTGGATACTTCCGGTCTCGCTTGATCATTGCGTTGAGTCTAGAATGGGATCAGCGCAGTGTCGTCACTTGCATTCGGTTAACTGCGCCGTGTTGACGTTTGAGTCTGATCGACTCGCCTCATTGATTCTTGCTGACTTGGAACTTCATCGTCAGATTTCGTTCCGTTGACGTACACGCTTCGTGATCGCGTCGTCAGCTGTTCTTTGTTGCGTCGGTCAATGGTTCGTCGGTTGCGAACCTCCCTTCACGAGTCTGGTTCGGGCACTGATCAGCAATTTTCAACGCCTACACGGGCTAGTGTCAGGAATGTGGGTGATTAACACGCTAAACTATTTAGGGCTAGAGAAAGATCAAATGACATATCTCTTGATTGCATTACTTGGCCAACTCTTATTTATGTCGGGAACAAGATCTAAGAGTGCAATAAATCAAGGATAGACCATGGTGTTCATGTATGCTTCTTTGAGGGGTCAAAAGTACTTGAGCATACATGGTTGATCAGATATGGGATACGAGATACCACATACTTATACTATTTGTTGGGAAATTCTTGTGTCAGTCCTAACAGATCAAGCTACAAGGCTACCTGTTTGTTTGTAGGTTCTCAACGGTCCACGTTACACTAATGATGTATGTACATGGTTTTAAAAAGGAAGGAGATTCTTAGAGAGACTTTGACTCGGGGATCAATGACTCAGAAGGTAGGCGTAAGGAGCAACGAACAACACCCATTCATTTGTGTGAGTGGGAGTATGTTGGTTATGATTATGAGATAGACACCAAAATAACTAGGTGAATAATATCTTATCTTAGATATAAGATATTCATAATCCTAAAGAGTGTAGAATTCTATCTCTTAGCCCTTATACATAGAGTTTTTCATGATAAAAGTAGAAAAAATATACAGATTCATACAACAACCATCATCTCTTTTTTCGATAAAATTCATGCTTTATACTATAGACGTGGGGTGATATGCAGGGGCTTCTTGCCGGTTGCACAGTGTGGTCAACCTTTAGCCATTGATCAAGAAAGGTTTGACGATCCTACGAGAACGATCTGTTTGGTACACCCTAAACTTGTTGGTTATGTTCCTAGATGCATGCTAGGGTTTTTATTTTTCTTGTGCATAATCTAGATGTAGATTTACCCCGTTGCATGCGTATAATTATTCAGATCCTATAATAAGAAATTGATCAAAACAGGTTCTTCTTATAGGCACAATTGACTTATACTCTAGGCAACATTTTTCTAGATATGGTTCAAAGAAATGGTAAACTCCTAGCAACACTTTTTTAGATATGGTTTAAAGAAATGGTAAACTCCTATCTCCCACATATTCTTTGGATAGTTGCATTGAGGCTAATACTTTTATGAATCGGAGCGAAAAACACCTTGAGCTTTTTGGGCGAGTCAAAAAGTGCTTTGATTAAAGAAATAATGCAAGTAGGGGTGGATTTAGCATGGGGGGCAATGGGGGCAATTTTCCCTACTGACCCCAACATATGTTTTTAGTATTAGGTCCCAAAAAAAATTCAAAACCACAAACTCGAACGAGCCGAACCTGTTACCCAAACCAAATACCCGAACCCAACCCTAACTCTCAAACTCTCTCTCCCTTCTTAGCCGCCTCGCTCCCTCCCTCCCTCTCTCTCTCTCTCTCTCTCTCTCTCTCTCTCTTCTCTCTCTCTCTCTCTCTCTCTCTCTCTCTAGTCTCAGTTCCTTTCTATGTGCTCTAGCGGCTAGCGGCCAGCGCCACAAACTCCGCTCAAAACTTTCCCCTTCGATTCAAAGCTTCGATCACTCGATTCACTCCCCGCTTCAAAGGTAACTCTCTTCTCTTTCTAACCACAGTCTCTTAGTCTCGAACGGCCAAACTCGTCACAGTCGCATCACACACTTTCTCACCGCCGCTACCCGCTAGAATTTGAGTCGCCAATCATCTCCCACCGTCGCCAGTCCTCCTCAAAGGTAAATTTGTAATTTTTTTAAGTTTTAAACTACTTAATTGATTTATTTACTATTTTAGCACTTATAAACTATTTTTAATCTTTAAATAGTTAATTTGTTTAATTTAGTTTAATTAAGTAGTTTAATTAGTTTAGTTAAGTTAATTTTAATTTAATCTTGTTCAATTTTACTTAATTTTAGTTAATTTAGTTGATTTTTAGTTTAATCTTGTTCAAATTGAGTTAATTTTTAGTGAATTTTTGTTAATTTAGTTAATTTTAGTTAATTAAGTTAATTTTAGTTTAATCTTGTTCAAATTGAGTTAATTTTAGTGAACTTTAGTTAATTTAGTTAATTTTAGTTAATTAAGTTAATTTTAGTTTAATCTTGTTCAATTTAGTTAATTTTAGTTAATTTAGTTAATTTTAGTTTAATCTTGTTCAAATTGAGTTAAATTTAGTTAATTTTAGTGAATTTTATTTCATTTAGTTAATTTTAGTGAATTTTAGTGAATGTAGTTAGTTAATTTAGTTAATTTTAGTTTAATCTTGTTCAAATTTTGTTAATTTTTGTTAATTTTAGTGAATTTTAGTTAAATTTAGTTTAATCTTGTTCAATTTTAATGAATTTGAGCAGCTTGTGCTTGTTAATAACTTAGATACTTATGTCGTTAGAATGGATGAGATATTTTTTCCTCGAGGAAGGTCGAGACGTAAAGTTGAGCAAGTTACAAACTTGCACCGTTTTCAAGTTCAGCTATTTTATCAAGTCATCGACATGCAACTCCAAGAACTAAACAATCGGCTCACAGAGTCAAATACCGAATTGCTCCTTTACATAGCATGCTTGAGCCCGCAAGATTCATTTGTTGCTTTTGATAAACAAAAACTTATCCAGGTCGCCACTTCTACCCTTTAGAATTCTCCTCAGTTGATATTATGGCACTTGATAGGCAACTTGAGAATTACATTATAGATGTGCAATTAGATGATAAATTTTTAAATCTAAAAGGAATTGAAGATCTTTTTGCAATGTTGGTAGAGACAAAAAAGCATGTTGTATATCATCTAGTATATCTTCTTTTGAAGTTATCTTTGATATTACTAGTTGCTACTGCGACCGTGGAAAGAACATTCTCTGCAGTGAATATAGTGAAGAATCGAATGCGCAATCGTATGGGTGATGAATAGTTGAATGATTGTTTGGTCACTCATATTGAGAGAGATATATTTGATAACATTGACAATGAGAAAATCAAACAGTATTATCAAAACATCAGAACACGAAGGGAACAATTGTAAAATTTTTTAACAAAATACTTCTATTGACTATTTTTGTTCGTGTACATATATGTCTGGTTTGTTTTGGTGTGTTAATACTTAGTTAAAGAATCATATACTGGTTATATTTGTAGCTAGTGATCTTGCCCCCACTGACAAAAGTTCCTGGATCTGCCTGTGGAATTTAATATTCTCAATTTAAAGTTTTGATGATAACAATATGTGTGTATTGTGTAAATTCTAACTTGTTGATGCAGATATCATTTATATCAGATTTGGACAAGTAAAAGATGAGTTCAAGGCACGATGAAGTATCGAAGATGAGAAGCACGCAATTTGTAAAATATGTTT
>JBAKGM010000365.1:26465136-26478177 GCA_037177215.1 Asparagus racemosus | reverse complement strand
GGGGGGGGGAGTTGATGTGGGAAGCAACAATTATAAACTATTTTATTAGGAGATTAAATCTTGGTTAAGAATAAGGGTTAGAGGGAACAACATGTTGCGCGTGTTATTAACGAGGGTCAATTTAGGTAGTTATGACACTCATTTAGCTTAAGTTGACTAAAAGTGGTTGATTGCAAAAGTAATTCACTATAAGGTGGTTTACATAATAAAAACGTCAAAAGTGATTTTCATCAATTTCACAAAAACCATAAGTATTATTTGTAAGTTATGTTGAAATTTTAGATGTTACGCGTTTTTTTTTTTTTTTTGTTGATAGAGAGAGAGAGTGAGCGCTTGCATTTATGATTTCCATTTTTAAAAATTACAAATTAACAAATAACTAAATTCGCTAAAAACACAACTATAGAGTGAGATATTCAACCATTCCTTCAGAACTTGTTTTCCCTTTTTTTTCTTAATAAAATAGTATAGAACTATGGATATAAACAAAAGAGAGTACAAAAAGGCGTTTAGTGAAATTTGATGTGGAGATTTATGATGAATGCATTATGATTTCCTATATCAGGAAGGACTTCTAGGATGGGATTGGATCATAGCGTCACCCTGCATGTGCATAGGAACCTTAAAGATAGAAGGACCGCATTGATTTATCATTTGATTGTGATTGAATATAGTAAACACAAAAGTAGGAAGCCAGCATATAGGAAAAAAAAACAGAGACGATAAGTTTAGCAGCGAAAAAAAAAAGAGCATCAACATGCTTTAAAAAAAACACTCCATTCTTCACTAGGCCTCAGCCCTAGTAGGCATTCTTTCGTATCATTATCCTCATTACCCCCTTTCTATTCATTTGCAAAAAGGAGTGCTCTGACATAGCTTCTTCACCTTTCTCCATGAACTTGTGAGAGGAGACATCTCCGATGAGCTTGATCGCCTTCTTTTTGGAGTAAACGCTATCATCCATTTCCTACTCCACCTTATGGTTGAACCATTTCCTACTCCACTTTATAGTTGGTTGAAGCTAGAGGTGACAATCTTGACTCAAACCTAATAACCCACCTCTGCCCACCCACTAAATAGTTCACCCGAACCCACCCATTTAGTTAAATGAGTCCTAAATAGGTGGGTATAGCTTCTATTCAACATTAATGGTCCATAACTTGACATACCAATGACCCGCCCATGACCTGTTCCAAACCCACATATTCCTCTATCGGTCTCTCACCTCTCTCATATGCGATTCTGGATCAAAACTCCCAAGCGCTCGAGCCCTAGTTCCTCTCTCGAGGGTAGTTTCTCTCTCTCCCCTCGAGCACCTAGCCCTAGTTCCTCTCTCTCTCTCTCCCCTCGAATGCCGGAGTTCTTCTCTCTCTTTCGAGCCATAGTTCCTCCTCCTTCTCTCCCATCAAGCCCTAGTTCCTCTGATCACCAGAAGAAGATCAAAGCTCAAAAATCAATGCTTTGAACTTGTAAAGGCAACGAATTAGGGGTTGATTCTAGTTTGCATGTCTCTTCTATTAAAATTCAGGCCTTCAATGGAGCAATTTCTACATTCAGGTCTTCAATTGAGCTAATCACTGAATTTTTTAGGTACATTCTTAACTAGGATTTCATAGGCTGTCTTCTTTCAATTTTAGGGCTTTCTTGAGTCGTTATTTTTATGGGTGTTAATGTTATGAATTGAAGAGCTTTGTAGTATGTTTTTGTCTTGAGATCATATCGGTATTGATCAATTTTGTTGAAAATTTGATTTAATTTGAAAAGTTTGAATTTTTACTATATTTCATCTTCCTAAAGATTGAACTATTAATTTGGATAGAGTTGATGTCATGATATGTAATACCTCCGTGGTCAATTAATTTAGCTTAATGATGGGGACATCAACTTCATACAATGTCATGTGAACTCATATAAATTCTTTTTAATTACAATGACATGAGAGCACACTAGGTCCAAAAATCTAGACTAGTAACAATTAATTTCTCTATTGAGAATTTTCCTTAGCCTTAATCTGATAGATTCCAAGTGCCTAGTCGCTAGGCCCTAGCTAGAACGCCTAGTCTGCCTAGCATCTTCTGTAACATTGGAGAGAAGCCGTGGAAGCATAAATTGAACACAATGAAATAATAAAATGATCAAAACCAATCATAAATCGTGACAAAGATTTCATCCAAAAAAATGTTCATTTTTTATACCTATATGGGTTTATCATATTTACAAGAGATTGATTATTTGTTTCTTTGTACAAATTTATTATATTCATCCAAAAATTGTTCTTTTTCATTACTTTTATGGGTTTATCATATTCATCAGCGATTGATTATTTGTTTCTCGGCAAATTTATTATATTCAACAAAAATTAACTATTGTTTCATTCAAGGTTACAAGAAGTACTAGGCGTTGGAACCGATGCCTAGAGCCTAGGAGGGGCCTAGGCGGTTTTCATATTTTTTATTTTTTAGTAATAATAATTGATAGTAAATGCCAATGTTATAGAAGCTTGAGCACCAAATTGGTGCCTAGATGGATTTCTTTCCTCATTTTAGTGATGGTAGAGGAGGTTTTGCTAAATGTCGGAGGAGGTAGAAGATGTGTTTATAGTTAGAGGCTAGAGGAGTTTAGAAAAGGTTGGAGGACGTGGAGGCTGTAACCGAGGAAATTACAATCAAGACCTAAATGGTGCAGTCCACATATGTAGCCTATGCTCCTCTAGGTGCTCCCTTAACCTAGTGGGTAGCCTACGTATCGCTTAGGTGCTAGGCGCTAGGCGGGTGGCCTAGGTGCACATCTAAGCGGGACTAGGCGGAAGCTTTTTAAAACATTAGCGTCATTACTTATATGTGTTATAGTGTTAAAGGTTTGTCATGTAATCTAAAAAATGATCCAAGTCAAGCTTTGGTAAATCACTTTTTTATTAATAAACTTATATGCATCATAATGTTACTCCCAAAAAATACTTTATTCAACTTGAGAAGTTTATTTTCACTTGAAATATATTTATACTTGATTTAATTTAAAGAGTTTGTAAACTCCAAAGAGCAAACTTTCAAGTAGGTTGATTTTTTAATGAAAACCGCCAAAAATGTGGGTATAAACATTGATTTTGTAAAAATTCAGCAGCACATATATAATTTGTTCTTTAGCGAAGGTGAACCCGGTCGATAGGTAACCAAATCAAGAACGGATCCCCCACAACTGAATTTGAGAAATATACAAGGAGAAATATATAGGGCATTCTAATCTAGAAGTCATTTTATGGGGTCTTAAGGGAAAAAAAAAAGAAAATAAATATATCTACAAGGCATTCTAATTTAGGCTTAACTGCTCTTCAACATTCTATAATTTTGCACATATATGCTCTCAGTTGTCTTTAACTATCTTCATATACCCTATCTTTTTCAAACCTCGCACTTACATACTCTTGCTTATGTTAGTAGCATGCAAATATTCTAAGATTTTAAAAACTAGCACTTAAATACCCTAAAGTTCTTAGAACCTACACCTTTCAGTTATGCAAATTTGAAGATAATTAAATATTACTTTTTAAAACTTTATGATATTTAAATGTAAGTTTTAAAAAATTTAGATAAATGCTGCCACAAATGAGTGAGGGTATATAAGTGACATCTTTAAAAACTTTAGCTGCCAAAAACTAGTGAGGGGGGCATAAAACTATAGGGCGATCGAGCCATCCTTCTGTTGAACTCCACTCCCTTCATTCTCCAAAAACCCAAAGCTCCAATCGATGGCGAGGCGCCTCTTCTCCCCAAAATTCCCAGCCCCGAGCCCTACGAACCCGCCGCCACCTCCGTCCTCCTCCTCCTCCTCCTCAATCCTCTCCCTGTTCAACTGCAAGCGCCGCAAAAAGCTGAGGAAAAAGCTCTCGAGCCCCCGCGTGGCCCCCATCCAAAAACCCCAGTCCCAAACCCTCGCCAACCTCGAGTCCATCCTCCGCCGCGACTCCCTCTTCCGCTTCCTCTCCCGCGCCAAGTCCTTCCTCCTCCGCCAGCCCCGCCGCCTCCTCCCCCTCTCCTCCGCCGGCAAGCTCCACAAGGAGCTCGGCTTCCCCCGCGGCCGCAAGGCCTCCGCCTCCATCTCCCGCCACCCCCTCCTCTTCGCCGTCACCCCCGATAAAAACCTGGCCTTCACGCCCCTAATGGAGGGCTTGATCGAGGAGGAGGGGGGGATTGCGGAGAGGATGATGGGGGAGAGGGTTAGGGTCGTGAGGAAGCTGCTGATGATGTCGGCGGAGAGGAGGATTGCGCTGGCGAAGCTGCACCATTGCCGGGGGATATTTGGGCTGCCGGAGGATTTTAGGGATAGGGTTAGGGATTACCCCGAGTTCTTTCGGGTTGCGGTCGATGAGGAGGATGGGAGGCACGTGCTGGAGCTGGTGGGGTGGGATCCGGAGCTCGCTGTGAGCTCGCTGGAGAGGGACTTTGTCACCGACGAGGACCGGGTTCGTGCTTGTTTCTCGCTTGTGTTAGCACACGATGATGCTTTACTGAGATGCTCAAATTTCTCTCTTCAAAATGTCTTTATTTTTTACTCCCCAGTAACAAGGATTCAGATTTATGTTGAAGATTATTAGCGTGACAAAAGAGAAGAAATCAGTAGGTTCGAACATGTAGACAACATTGCAAACTTAAATGGCAACAGGCTGAGAATGAATTCTAGCATCTCCTCTAAATGACACTAAACTCAAGTTCCAACCTTTAAAGGAAGTAAGAGTATATGTTGCTTCATTCTGATGTAAAACCATACTAAATAATATGTAAAAATATATACGCCATGAAATAAGTAAATGAACAACCAAGCTGGGGGAATAATTGTGCATTGGGGCAAAATAACTCCTAACTGGATTTAGTTAGTTCTCGAAACAAACAATTTTGAATACGACGCGTTTTAGCTGGTGTCTAGATGAGTGAAGACCTTTTAACAGAATCATCTTTTCATGTTCATGATTCTTTTGGAATTGTTAGCTGGTTTTTCTTAAAAAGAACTTAGCATTTTGCCAAACAATAACTGTCCACTTATTTTCAGTCTGTGTGATACAGGTTAGGAAGACGTTCAAGTTCCCAATTCCCCATGGAAAGTCCCTCAGTTTAGACGAGGATGATGAAAGAAGGATGAATTCTTTGAGTACTCTACCTCTGATTTCACCGTATTCTGATGGTTCAAATTTAAAGTTATGGTCGGTAGAGGCAGAGAAATACAGGGTTGGAGTTATTCACGAACTCTTAAGCTTGACATTGGAGAAGAGGGCGATGATTCATCACATTGTGGAGTTCAAGGAGGAGTTCAACCTCACAAGGCACACTTATCAGATGCTTTTAAAGCAGCCACGGGCATTCTACCTTGCTGGAACTGAGATGAATTGGGGAGTGTTCTTGAGAGATGCTTATAGGGATGATGGGACGCTGAAAGAGAAGGATCCACAAGTAGTTTTTGATGAGAAATTGAGGAAGTACGCATTGATGAAGGAAGGGGAGTCTTTAGAGGGAGAGAACTCATGGAAGGGTACAACTAAAGGAAAAAGATGAGCTGCATCTGTGGGGTTTGACCAGTTTCTCTTTGAATGCTGAAAAAAAGATGTTAACTACTTATTCTGAGCATAGGAAGGATGTTGGGAATGTGAAGTTGTTTTGGTAGACATTCACATTGAGGACAATGCAAGATCTTTTGCTCCTTGATAGGAATTGTGGGCGACGAGTAATTTGTGTGGCTTGACTCAAAAGTAAGTTTGCTGGTTCTGTTCATGGTAGTTTATCTGATTGGATTTAGATGTTCTTGGAAAAACTAGCCATTGGTATGAGGACTAAGTCAGGTAATTCTCGGTCTGCTGACATGTTTCTTTTATTTGAGCGTGCACCATGATCTGTTGTTGGAGTAGGGTTTTAATGAATTGATATATTCTCTTACATTAGAAGCATCTATTGTACTTATCTTAATAGTTACATTCTTACTACAGAGTTAGTGTCTTCCTTAATTTAATACATTTTTTTTTTCAATTTCAACTTTTATACTGCAAATGTTTACCTAAGAACACAAAGAGACACCTTAAGGACACTTAATCAATCACAGGTTTAATGATATTCTCTACAAGCAACTTTGCACATTTTTAAATTTTTTCTCACGCAGATCTTCGGGTTATCTTTATGATACTCTTTACTACAATATAGTGAAACTTTTTTGCTTGTATAGAAATACACCTATTTTCTGTCCTTTTTGGTAGTAAATCGCGCTAGTTTAAGACATTTCAAAATTATGAATTGTGCAATCTAAATTTTAGTTATTTCCTAGAGAATTTTGTAATAAGGGGTTAACAAGCAGACCTATGAGAACAAGTTTTGAGTCAGCATCACATTATGTGATATGGATTTTGGCTATACGATCATTTGTATATAATCTTAAGAGTTAAGTCTAACCGTTTCTGTTTTTTCTTTTTTGTTATATATGCTCTTAAATTTACAAATATCCTACCATGTTTTTGTTCATCAGTAGGCTAAACGTTTGGGATTCACTTAAAAAAAATATGTAATAAACCCAAACCATTTACCCTATTCTTTTTCATTAGTACAAATTGTCCTATGAACTTTATTATTTTAGATGAAGAAAGATTATATTGATATTTGTAAATATTTATTAATTCAAAAGTTAACTTTTCTAATTTTAATATTTTAGTATATTGCACATGACATTTGATTATCTTAGTAATTTTAATTTCCAATTCCTAATGCTATAATATTTTAATAGTGGCCGTTTGTTTAATGACGGGATAGCCAAACCTATTATGCTTTTTTCTTGTTGTGTAAATCAAATGAATTGAAAATGGACGTCATCTTTGTTAAACTCGCTAAACCTCAGGTATACAAATATCAAATATAAAATTGTTCTAAAGAAATAAGAATAGCAAATTGGCAGCATTTATGTTAACCTCACTAAACCTAAGGTATACAAAAATCAAATATTTTAATCTTTCTAAAGAGAATTGGTAATGGCATCATTTATGTAAATCAAAATTATGGAATCCAAATCTTAGACTTCTGACATCCATCTATACCCTTCAAACACTTAGCCAAGCATCATTCACAAGAAAGAATAACCTTGATAACAAATTATCAGTCTCTTTGTGGAAGAATAAACAAAGACAAATTAAAATTTAAGTGATTGCTAAAAGATGGAAGTATCGACTCCAATTTCTTATTCATGAATCAGACAATGTCATATCATAGTTCTCAACCTGTGTTTTTGCGATCCTTAATGCCTTCAGCACTGCAGGCAAAACATCAGCTATATTTTATTTTTATTTTTATTTTTGAAATGGTGAGAAAACTTCATATTACTCGAACAATCTTTACAAAATATACCTAGGCATCCCAAGGTTTACAAAACTCTACTTATAGAACTTCGTATTACTCCGATCTTCTTCTTCTTGCTTTTACAAAATATACTTAGGCATCCCTAGGTTTACAAAACTCTACTTACAAAATTTCGTATTACTCCAAGCTGCTTCTTCTCATTTTTCTTTTTAATCCAATCTTCTTTTCTTGTTTTTTTAGAGACTCCAATCTTCTTCTTATTGTTTTTTTTTTCCTTTTCCAGTAAGCTTTTCACAAGCTCTGGTTCAATGAAGCTCAAACGGCGGAAGGAAAAAAAGGCAAAAGGCAACGTGATGATAAGAAAAAAGGAAAGAGAATAGTAATTTGATTAATTTTCTGTTTTTTTTAATTTACTTTGATTTTCTGTTATTTCTAGATAAGGATGATTTTGATTTAATGAGTATGGTTAGGCATCATGGATTAGTGGTCCACGTGGCGGTCTAGGATAGGTTGGATGCACCATGTAGGCATGTCTATGTGGAAAATACGTTCCACCGGATACTTTGTCTAGTTGGCTTATTTTCTCTTTGGTACCCAAAGTTTGCCCACCTTTCTCACTTTGGTACTTGCAAGTATTTTTCTTTTCCAATCCTATTTAATTTTGATGCTTGAATGTATTTCTTTAACATTTTAGCACCCTAAAGTTTTAATCACATTGCCGTGCTAAAAAGCATGTGTCTGGAAGTTTGTGTTTTTCAATGGTCATTTATGAGTTGTAATGAACAGTGTAGCACTCATAAATATATTGGTATTCAAACAAAAACCCATGACAAAGGCTGGCCAGAGTGGCGAGCACACCGCACTCACGCTATGGCTGGGACATGTGCCCCATATAGAGGCATATAGGGACACATGTCCCTGCTACAGCGCGAGTGCAATGCACTCGCGACTGTAGCTAGCACTCCTCAAAACCCTTAATATATAGTGATAACTATACTACTATATACTATTTCTACACTATAGGAAGAAAAGTGTGGGGTCCATTCTTTTCCATTTTTTTTAAATTAATGACTTATCAAGGGAGTCCACATATCTCACTCTTGTAGTATAGAAGTAGTGTATGAAAGAATAGTATAGTTATTGTTTTTCTTAATATATTGGTAAAATAACCAAAGCATGTTGGTTTTAATTTCCCAATTAAAAGGGAGCAACAAAATTAATTAATTTCTTATTTTCCTAATTAAACTTCTTTGCAAATCCTGTTGGATTATGTTCATTTTCCAATGAAATAAATTAATTTTAAGAAACATTTTATGGCTATAGAAGCATTGCCTTTGATAAAAATGATTGGAGAATAAGGATCAAATTGTCACCCAAAATATTACTTTCTATTTAATTTTAGGTGGGCCTCTTAGGGACTTGCCTGGGTTACCTACGCGACCTGCTTGCTAGGCGTCTTGTGGCTACAGGTCTTGCGGGCCCCACAGATATAGGAGCAACTAGGGTCATTAGCTTAGGCGAGGCTGGCTCTTTTTATTTCGTAAAATAATTACGCACAGGGGCAGAATTGTCTTAAAAAGTGTTAACGCCACAGCAAAGAACCACACAACTGTGATGAAGCTTCTTTTTATTTAAGTAGTACAGTGTATGTGCGTTGCAAGTAGTCATACTTATCGTTTTTTTTAACTAAAAGATCACAATACATTTAAAATATATAACTTTTCTACAAATTAAAAGAAATTTCAAAATCCAAGTTTTAACTGATTTTGGATGGAAATAAGGTTTAGTGATTTTTTTATGTATTTGATCATTTCAATCATGTTAGAGATAGAGATTTTTTTTGCACGAGTTTCTAGAAATCTATAATTTTTTATTTATAAAAATGATACAAAGTGTGAAAACTTTAAACAATTTAAAGTAAAATGCTACATTTGGATGATATATATTTAAAAAACCAAATATTAAAGAATGAGAGGATGAGATACACTCCATGAAATAAACAAAATAATTGTTTGAGCTTATATTATAAGTAATATGCAAATTTGAATATTCTCTTAAATTTCTTCATAAACACATATTCGTTCTTCCTCCTTTACTAATTATATTCCCTTTTTTCTTAGTTCGAACTACTTAACAATAGTTGCATAGAAGGTACAACATATTTAAGAGAATTTGAAAGGTTAATGCATATTTAGTGAATTTTATTTTCTGGAGTCTAAAAAGGATAATTTCAAAAATAGGCTTACATGCTCAAATGAAAAAACACTTGTAATTGTAAATGTGTACCACATTAGCTTCTATATCGAGTACCATACACAAACCAAGGATGCATAGACATTCATATTTGCATTTATATCTGAAGAGGAAATAGCAAAATTTATCAAAATTATAGTCAAAACCAGTATGAGTGAGCTAATCATGCATATGTAATGCATTTGTACTTGACAATGCATGATAAATGCATTTATATTCTTATTTTTATGGATACAAACCAAACTAAGGGTAAACATAAATTAAAAAAAATCGCATGTATTGATATGCTTAGTTTGTTACATCAGTAGTTATGCAATTCATGCGATAGATAGCGTCTTTGAGGTCCTGGACGGGGTAGTCGAAAATGCTTATATAGCATTGAAGGGGCAAATTGATATACTCTCAAGCGTCGAGTTCCATTCGTGAGAGAAATGGACTTGATTCTTGTGGGTTATGAGACGTGTAGGTTTGGCTTCTTTCTTCCTTATCTAAATTTTAATTTTGAATGGAATTTTGGTTGGTAAAATTTGATAAGATTTTGTTGTTATTTATAGTAATTGGTGGGAGATGAATAGTTGTAACGTTTTTCATCATTAGTGTGAATAAAATTATATTTAGTGTCAAAAGTTAGTGGATGAATGTTATGAGTGGGTGGTTAAATGAAAATTTGGTGGTCATAAATATGGAGGTTATGAAAAATTGAGTATGCATGTGTCATCATATACGTATGAATGGATGGATGTGTAGTCAATAATGATGTTATGAAAAATTAAGTATTTGTGTGTTTTATTACGTATGTATGGATGGATGTGTTGGAGGACATTTTGGGAAGAAATTTTTTAACAAAGCACCCCGCTTTTATGATAGTATTAGACTAGTTAGGGAGGCACGTGCATTTCACGTGCATACACTTTATTTACAGTTGTTACTAAAATGTTTGGTGTAGCTCTAGCTATAATACTACTAGAATTTTTGTACTGAAAATTTCAACTTAAAATTAATATAGATCATTTTTGACCCCTAGTGCTCCAACGAAAAGTTCAAATTGGCATCTCTGTTCGGTCGTGAAGATTGAATGGCCTATTCTTTATTGTTATGTTTTATTCTTGAATCACTAAATCTTGAATGAAAAAGTTTATGTTTTTAGTACACTCTACAATGTGTAGCTGCACATCATATTGTATGTAGCTATATGATCTATCATATATAGCTCTATGCATCTACACACTTCGTACTTACACACTTAGTATTTTATATTTTTGGTTAAAGTTAAGTAAACTTTGTATTTCATGTGTATGAAAGCATATAAAACTACGTGATTTTAAAGTAAATGGTGGTAAAACTTTGGGTTTATAAGCAAAAACTCTTAAATCAACATGCTTGTTCCGCAAACTAAAAAGTTATTTGGAGTAATGACACACACACTCTCTTAAATCAACATGCTTGTTCTGCAAACTAAAAAGAGGTGATCGCGCTTTTTATTTGGAGTAATGATACACACACACATTATTATCACTTTAATACCCAAGTTTTAGGCTTGGTTGATGAATTATATTCTCTGAAACCATCTTTTTATCTTTAATAACTCAAAGTTTGTTTAACACTTTAATACCCTAAAAATTATAAATATTTTAACTTTGATAAAATAAAGATTCACATTTTTTTACATTGATACCTTAAAGTTTACATATTCTTAACTTTGATACTCTAACCCAAGTTGGGGTATCAAAGTGTTAAAAGCAACTTTGTGTATGTCAAAGTTAAAAAGTATAATCTTCGTAACAAAGTGTCAGAAAAAAATTATATGGAAGTATTGTATATTTGAAGGACTAATATGGAATTATTGTAGAGTTTGGGTATCAAAGTTCAAAGAACTATTGGATATTAAAGAATATAAGGTACCAAAGTGCAAGTAACCTTTTTTTTTATTAAAGCAGATAGATTTTGAGAGTGAAAAAACAATTAAGCAATGTTATCATTGAGGTATTAGTGAGCAATTTCAAAGATTTAGGGGACTAACATGGAGTTATTGTACATTGAGGGACTAAATAGAATTAACGTGGGTATCTCACTACCGGGGCTAGATTGCTGGCATGTCCAATTGGTATGCGTTTCAATTGTAATTGATATTATCAGAGTATGATGTTACAAACGAAAACGCCTTTTAGGCTCATTTCATATAGAGAATGAAATGAAATGAAATGAAATGAGTTTCCGGCTTCCTGCAATACTTTGAGAGCCATGTTTTCAGCCCACAGCTCTTTTAGAGTAGCGTAAGATTGGACTCAAAACCATCCAGCCCACGCCCACAATTGTTTGGGCCTTAAACTTGGTTCCTGAATTCTTCTAAGCTGGAGCCTGTTTGACAATTTCTCAAATTTCAGCCTGAGTTCAAACTGATCCAATTTTAAGGAGAATCCTGACTTAGCCTAGTTTTTCTTAGGCTAAAAATGGGCCACTAAACCTGTTCTTGACCCAGTTTTTTCTTACACTAAAAATGGGTCACTAAATCTTCCTCCGCCTTCAAAATAGAACCAGTTTAACATAAAATTGGACCAGGACTAATCTTGATCCAGTTTTATACAATTTGTCAAACAAAAAGAGACCATAAATCAATTTAATGGTGGACCTAGGGAGCGGTGATCCAACACTAAACTGGTTAGAGTAGAACTGGGCCAGGATTAAACCTGACCCAGTTTTTGGATGATTGTGAAACAGGCCCCAAGGGGTTCCCATGCTATCCACTTTGCATAAAAAACAAACAAACAAACACGCGTGCAATATATGCAATGCGCGTGGTTAAATATCAAAATTTTTTATTTTGTTATTTATTTCATTACTATAAGTTAATACTTTTAATTAACTATATAGGCATATAGACAATAAATTATTTTACTTTTACACGTGGAAATAAAAGAAATATTTCACAACCGAATTAAGTAAGATATAGACTCAAAAAATAATAATGATATTTAACCACGTGCAATGCACATGCATCTAATCTCCATTTATTTTTAAAAATAAATTTTATAAAATAATTTATTTTATTTTTTTCATATAATTTATGCAAATTTTAAAAAAATTTAAAATCTATTCATATTAGTTTTTATCCAACTTAAGTTTTAAAATTTTCATATATGTTTTATAAAATATAGACCATAAATAAATTTGCAATTTGTCAGTTTCTATTATTTCTACATTTAATTTTGAATAAACCACATGATCTTTCTCTTAACTTTTGCTGCTATTCTGATACATAATCTTCTACGAATATTCAAGTGCACTCTCTATTTTTGGTAAAAATATATATTTTGATCAGCTTGTTTTCTTTTCTTTTTCCCCCATGTGATCCATGCATCTATCTGACTACTAAAAAGTAATTTCATAAACATTGTATAGTTGTATCTCCTTATAAATAATTAAAAGGCAGATAATCTCTTTCGTAATAAGAAAACATGACTATAAA
>JBAKGM010000365.1:26445128-26463658 GCA_037177215.1 Asparagus racemosus | reverse complement strand
AAACAAACAAAATACTACTACTTTGAGGAAATCTATAGAAATAGAAGAAATTATGATTTCCATAATGTTTTCAATTTTATTTTTTTGTGGTTGACGAAACAAACAGGCCCTTAGTATATTTGGGATAATCCATTTTGACGGCAAGTTCCTCATGGAATATTTCACCCATTGTCCTTGAGGATAACCCTAATTCTGTTCTCTATCATAAATTCTCTCACTGATCAAATTCATTGACGGTGAGTCCACTAAAAATCTTTCTTGTCCAATCTAACAGCAAAATCCCTTCTTGATTCCTTTCACGAACAAGAGGTCCACTTTTAGTTTCTTTCACACTGGAGATAGAATATAAAATTCTTCCTCTCTAGGAACAAGATCCCATTGTGATAAACAGAAGGGCTCTATCCTCTCCTCTTCGGTCACGCCTTCCCAAGGTTAGGGCTGAAATTGAAATTTCATCTCGATAAATGAGAAAATCATCTCTAGATCAGGTAGCAAATCCTATAAAAGTGAAAGTTGTCTG
This sequence comes from Asparagus racemosus, assembly GCA_037177215.1. NCBI lineage: Eukaryota > Viridiplantae > Streptophyta > Magnoliopsida > Asparagales > Asparagaceae > Asparagus > Asparagus racemosus. The sequence continues at coordinate 26,463,138 of JBAKGM010000365.1, read as the reverse complement.
AATTCTTTTCGATTCTCAGAGTGGAGATCCAACTCTTAGTTTCACCTCTTAAGATTCTCGAAGTGAAGATTCCACTTTTAGTTTCCTTTGCACTTGAGATAGAATATAAAATTCTTCCTCTCCAAAAGCAAGAGATAGAATATAAAATTCTTCCTCTCTTATCTCAGGGTTCGTCCTTACCCAAGAAAGGAGACCTAGAGATAGGATATAAAATCCTTCCTCTCCAGCATTGGGAAATAGAATATAAAATTCTTCCTTTCCCACATCAATTTTATCTTTTCAAATTTTCCTTTGCCTGGAGATAGAATATAAAATTCTTCCTCTCTAGGAGCAAGAGATAGAATATAAAATTCTTCCTCTCTTGTTTCAGGATTCTCCTTTACCCTAGAAAGAAGACCTGGAGATATGATATAAAATTCTTCCTCTCCAGCATCGGGAGATAGAATATAAAAGTCTTCCTTTCCTACATTAATTTTATCTTTTCAAATCTTCCTTTCCACTAAAGATATAATATAAAATTCTTCCTCTCCAGCATCGAGAAAAAGAATTGCTGGTTTAGTCTTAGTCGATTAAAGAAGACACCAGAATCTAAGTCTGGAGAATTTTATCCTGAAGCCTAAATAGGGATAAGCCAACGCCTAACACGCATTGCCGGTTTAATCTTTTACTGATTGAAGAAGACACCTAAATCCAAGTAGGGGGAATTTTATCCCGACGTCTAAGTATGGATAAGCCGACGCCTAACACGTATTGTAAGTTTAATCTTTTACCGATTGAAGAAGACACTCGAATTCAACTCGGGGGAATTTTATCCTAAAGCCTAAGTAGGAATAAGCCAACGCCTAACACGCGTTGCCGGTTTAGTCTTTTACCGATTGAAGAAGACACCCGAATTCAAGTCGGGGGAATTTTGTCATGAAGCCTAAGTAGGGATAAGTCTACGCCTAAAACGCGTTGCCGGTTAGTTCTTAACTGTAAAAAAAAAGAAGAATGGAAGCCCACATATTCAAAATTGTGGCAGGTTGTTATTAATTACACCACAATCCACGCCTTTCACGTGTGGGAAATTTTGTCTTGAATTCTAAGAAGGGATAAGTCAACGCTTAATACACATTGCCGGTTTAGTCTTTTTCCGATTGAAGAAGACACCCAAATCCAAGTCGAGCAAATTTTATCCCGAATTCTAAGTAGGGATAAGTCTACGTCTAACACGTGTTGCTGGTTAGTCTCTTGCCCATAAAAGAAGACGAAACCATATGTATTCAATATCATATTACTAAGTATGAAAGAGTTTCATTCTTTTAGCACAACGTCACGTGCGGAACGGGTTTAGATAATCTGCATGCTAGCCCGATTCAAACGGTGATCAGTAAAGGCCCATCAAATCGGTTAATGGCTGGGAGTTAGCCAATAACCCTATAGTCAACGCCTAACATGTGTTGCCTAACACGTGTTGCCGGTTAGTCTCTTACCCGTAAAAGAAGATGAAGCCTATGTATTCCACATCATAGCACCAAGGCTAAAAGAATTTCATTCTTTTAGCACAAGGTCACATGCAGAACAGGTTTAGATAATCTGCATGCTAGCCCGATTCAAACGGTAATCGGTAGAGGCTCGTCAAATCCGTTGATTGCTGAGGGTTTGCCAAATATCCTATGAGTATTGTGGTTGACTATTTCAAACGAAATGAGAAATCATAATAAGCAACAATAAAGAGGAGGATAGAAATTTATTCGACTAATGAAGAGTCGAGTCTTTCAACGAAGAGATTACATTTATTCAAACATCAAGTTTATGGCAAAAGATTTGTTGTTCTAACTTGGACAACTCATCATTGTAATCTTGTTGGAGCTCCTTCTGCAACTCGGCCCTGAAAGACTCCTCAGTGGTGTTCAATGTCTTCGCAGCTTCTTCCTCAACTTCAACTAGCTTTTATTCCGAGAGCTCCAGTTTCTTGGATATGGTTGTTTGAGCCTCCTCTTCGTTAACCCTTATCAGCTCTAAGTCACTTAAGTTCTCTTCCTCCACCTGAAGTTCTCGCCTAAGCTGCACTATCTTAGCTTCACTTGACGGATACAAGAATGAATGTTGCCCAGGAATGTTGATTTCTCGGCAAGTGCGGCCTTAACCTGATCTACCTGGTCCCACTGTATTTGAACCTCGAGTCTAGAAAAAACGGGCGCATCGCGTCATGCTTCCAGATGAGACTCTGCTCGATCAGCTATATACGAAGAAGCACCTGCTGCTTGCAACTCCTGTAATTTCTAAAGCTTGAGTTCTAGATGATCAAGATCATCAGCAATTGCTTTGACTAACTCTGGGTAACCAGCATCCCTTATCAAGGCCGTTCTAGGGCCAAGGACCAGCCTGAACTGATGGAGAGAAAGCCCACTGTGGAGAACCTTGTCCATCATCATGTTCATGAAGGAAAAGAATGAACGGACCTTCATATAGATAATAATCTGAGCCAGATCGTTGTCTAACATCAACGCCCTCGCTAGATCATGGAGTTGAGATGTAAGCCCCGGAAAAATATAAAGGGGTGGACATTTTAAAATCTTGAGTCAAAGGTCGGCGTAAACATCCTTAGCTGGATAACCCGTACCTGCTTCCATCGGCATAGCTTCATAGGTTAGCGGGGCTATCGGGGGGTAACTACCGTTGATGCACTGACTGCTGCAGTTGGTCTCGCGGCATGTTCGTCAGGCACGACAGAGGCTATGGTAGCCAATTCTGGAGGAGCATCAGAATGAGGTATTAAAAAATGAGCCTCAGTAGGAGTTCCTGCCAGCAACAAAATGAGTGCCTCAGATTCATCAAATTGTAGTTGTATTAGTCAAACATAGCTAGTCCTACAATTAATGGGAGAGAGAACCCATACCTTTAGAAGAACAAATCTTAGTGTTTTCGAGAATTGTTGGCTCAGGTGACACATCACTGGGAAGATGATCATCTCGTGGAGAGCTATATATCAAGTCGTCCATGGGGGTGTCCAAAGTAGGGTTGGGCAAGGGCCGAGTCGACCCGCTGGCTGACCCGGCCTAGCCTGCTGTGTGTCATGACCCAGGCCGACCCGTAGCTAGCCGGGTCTGACCTGGCCCGTGATATACACGGGTCACGGATTACGGGTCAGGCTGGGTCTAGTGCAAAACTTATGATGAGAGAACTTGACTTGACCCACCTTGACCCGGCCCACCTTCGATCCGACCCGACCTAGCCCGGTGTGACCCGAATATTTAATTTTTAAATCTTTTTCTAAAATACAATTATATAAATAACAATATATAAGAATTAAGTCATAAGAGATTGTCAGCGCCAGCCACTCGTGCTGGGCTAGGTCAGCCCGCGGGTCAACCGGCCCTTGCCCAACCCTAAACGAAGGTCTTCCATCGAAGTCCGAACCACATATTGTATATTTTTGTGTTTGTGATGTCTTATTTTTATACAATGACAATGTGTGTCATTGTGCGTGCGCGTGTGTGTGTAGAGTAAAGCTCTTATAAAAAATTAAGGGGACTGAGTGCTCAGTCCACCAAAGTTTCTAGCCGTAGAATGAAAGATCTGATCATGATATTGATCAAATAAAGATTCTTTAATTTATTAAATGAGGGTATATTGGGAATTAATAAAAACAATAATAAATTAATGTTTCTTCTTCTCCTCCTCATTTTTTGGGCATTGGGTGATAATAAAAAAAGCATCCGGTTTTTAAGCTTCTCCTCCTCGATTTTTAATGGAAACGAAAAGAATCAGCTCTTAGGAACCCGAGAGTGCTTCAATCCAACATGGTGAGGGCTTCAATTGAATACCACAGAGTGTTTCGCCTCCTCCACATTTTTACAGCGCATTTCAGGAGCATCATTTTCACGAGCGCTTCAATCTCTTATCGTGCGCCTTTCACCTTTCCACTTGACATCCCTCCTCTTTCCTTTGTTGTGAGCGCTTCGAAGCCCAACTTCGATGCCGGCCTGCTCTCCCCGGCCTTCATGTGCATTGTTTAGTATAGTTCAGTGCAATCTATCTATTTATCCTATGAATATCACATTCATTGTAATTGTTTTTTTTTATACAATTGAGTGGAAGAATTGATTTAAGCTCTGGTAATGTCGTTTTTACCCAAATAACTCCATTGTATTTAGAACTCATTGCTAACTAATCGTTGTTGAAGCTAGCTTTTCTTTTAGGGTGCGGAGGAGAAGAAGCACAATTCTTTTGTTTTCCTAGTCTCTGATATGTCGTAAAGAAAGGAGGAGGAGAAGAAGAAGCATTAGTTTCTTATCTGTTTCCTTTTTATTAATTCCCAATATACCCTCATTAATAAATTATAGAATCTTTATTTGATCAATATCATGATTAGATCTTTCATCCTACGGCTAGAAACTTGGTGGACTGAGCACTCAGTCCACTTAAGTTTAGAGAAGCTTTACTCTATATATATGTGTGTGTGTGTGTGCGCGCGCGCGTGTGTGTGTATATTATTTTAAACAAAGAGTAAAATAGAAAAGAAATAATTTAAATATAATTAATAGATATAAATACAAAATTATTATAGTTTATAAATTAAAAAAAAGCAAACATAAAATAACCACCGGCCGACCCATGACCCGTGGATCATGGGTCAGGCCCAACCCGGCCCACCTCTAGGCGGGTCATTGGTCGGGCCGGGTCCAGTCCCAGACCCGGGACCAGAGAAATGGGCACGCCCCACTCTGACTCGGACGAGCCCGGGTCAGACCCGACTCTGCCTTAGACCCGGCGGGCCGGGTCACGAGCTCGAACCGACCCGGCCCACGCTCACCCCTAACAACAGGTTGAGCGTAGGCTCTTTTATATAAGGGGTGTTTGGTTCACCTATTTTACAAAAAAGTTTTGGAAAAATATTTGATAATAACATTATCGTGAATAATAGATTTCTGTAGATTTCTATAAGCTGTATTTAGTTTCAAAAAAATTTATAGAATGTTTTCTATTAAGTCGGAAAAAACTTATTAGTTTATAGAAATCAACTTCTTCCTCAAATGGGTGAAAATTGTTAGGAAATATGACATTTATGTTAAAATAATAATAAAGTACATCCGTACCTCTTTTCCTAGAAATTTAAAATTACCTATACTCTTGTATGAGTTTTACTTTTTTCATAAAATTTTCTTATCCAACGAAACAAAAAAAAAAAAAAAACCTATTTTCTATAAAGTTATGAACTCATTTTCATATTTTGAACCAAACAAAAAAAAAAAGGTAACAAACAAAAAAATAGTATTTTTTTAGTTCTAGAAGCTTCTCCTATAAAATTTTATAGAATACAAAGAAATTAATTTCTTGACAATTTTCTTTTTCTTTTTTATTTATTTATAGAAATGGAACCAAACGGTCCTTAAGAGCATGATATGAAAAGTATGATGTAATATGCAGAAAAGATAATGCTTCTTCCACCGCTTTGAACAATTAATAAACAACTAATAAAAAGTGATTACTAGTTCAACACATATGCCAAAATCATTTGTCCTCGTGCGGCGCTGGCTGAGTCAAGATATGCATTTACTAGGATCCAACGAATCACATCACTGCTTTGCGCCTTGGTGTCCACAGCATACCTACGCATCACATCCCGAAGAAAATTCATCCCGTGTCCGTCAGTGGTCAGCACATCACTGTCACGTGAAGAATCATTATTAAATATAGACTAAATATCAGAAAACCACGTTAACAATGGACCGTTATCAGATAAACCTTCATAACTGTTAAAATATTAGGAAAAACCTAAAATTAAGAGTTATCAGAAAACCATCTACAATTTTAAGATTATCAGAAAATCCCTCTAACAATTTCAGCTACAATTTTCAAATGGATGGGTAAAATTACACAACAATTTTTACATGGATGAGTAAACCTCAATTTTTTCAAAAAAAAAAAAGTTATGGTTCACTCTTTTAGGAGGTTTCCCGATAAAATCTTAAAATCATAGGGTTTTTTTGGGTAACCCCTAACTGATATTTTGAACGTTACGGTGAGGTTATCTGATAATATGCTCAAGGTTAACGGAGATTTTCTGATATTTAATTAGCCCCAAAATATATAAAGATAAGGGTAATTTACACTATACCCCGAATGAATTTGGCATTTTGCAATAAACCCGCATTAACTTTCAAACTCGCACTAAACCCTCAATATATTTTACAAAAAGCTCCCAGCATATTTTAGGTAAATTACAACATACCCCCAAAAAACTTTTAAAATGCCTTTTTATGTTGTTTTTTGGTTCAAATTCACAAGGGTTATCTATAAAACTCAGAAAGATATTGGGATTTTCAACAATTCCAAAAAGTAATAGGGTTTCGTGTAATTTTGAAAGATCATGGAGGTTTCTCGCAAAACGCTAAAAGTTCCTTTTTTTTTCTCGTTGGGCGGCGGCGGTTTAGTATAATTTACGTACCCTAAAGATTACTACTTAGCTCATCACAGACCCCAACGACTGGGCAAGAAAATATGGCTCTCCCTCAGTCTAGTTCGAGGCCACACGCTGTGCTAATCCCCCAACCAGCACAAGGCCATGTAACTCCCATGATGCACCTATCCAAGCTCCTCCACTCCCGAGGCTTCTACATCACCTTCGTCAACTCCGACTACAACCACCGCCGCTTCCTCAACTCCGGCGGCCCAAACTCCCTCGAAGGCCTCCCGGACTTCCGCTTCGTCTCGATACCTGACGGGCTTCCGACGCCTGACGACGGGGACGTTACGCAGGACATAGCAGAGCTGTGCGTGTCTACGGCCAAGAACTCCGTGGGCCCTTTTAGAGGGCTCCTTTTGAGGCTCAACAGTGGAGGGCCTAAAGTGACTTGTGTTGTAGCTGATGGGGTTATGAGCTTTGCTCAGAGGGTAGCGCAGGAGTTGGGTATTCTTGGGCTTGTGTTTTGGACTACCAGTGCTTGCGGGTTCATGGGCTACCTTCAGTTTTTTGAGCTGATTAAGAGAGGGTATGTTCCTCTTAAAGGTAATTAAGTTTCTTGCCTAGTGTGTAGTTATTGAACTGTTGATATTAGATTAATATTAATATTCTTTGAAAGTTTAGGGGTTATCATAAGAAAACTCCACTAAGTAAGGGTGGTTTTCTCATAAATTGTCAAAGTTAAAAGGGACTTTTTAGATGAAGTCTGAATTTTTTTTTGGCGGGGTTTGATAATCCGTATATTTAAGGGGTTTTCTGATATTTTTAAAGTTAAATGAGGATTTTTTATAATCTTCCAAGTTAAGGGGGGTTTTAAGATATTTAACCCTAATTCTTATGTATAAAAAGAATAAGTCAATTGCAAAAAATTGGAAGCCAGAATATAATTGGAGACGAATGAAGGGCAAAAGAACTTATAGTCAAAGACTCTTTCCGGGCACATGTTTGTGCTTCTGGTGATCCACTCGCTCCATTAACGCATCCATAGCATATTCCACAAATATAATTCATATTAATGTACATTTCTACAACATTTAACGGTGTTCTTTCTCACAGTCCAAAAGACTATTTTCACGAATTATCAAAAAAAGAAATTGATAATTTCTTTGAATCTGAGCATCACTAGTAATTCAAAATTTGATATTGTAAGTAAGAAGGGGCATGAGTTTTGAGCTCCTTATAGATATGATATTTTGATAATATCTTAATCACTAGTAGTTTGCATCAGTTAGCAATTGAATTTTAGATTTCAGGAAAAAAAAAGTTTTCAGGTTCAGGTAGAGAAAATATCTGTGGCACTGCTCAAGCATGTTTGGTAATTTCTGTGCAGATGAGAGTTATCTCAGCAACGGATACTTGGAAACTCCTATAGATTGGGTACCAGGTATGAAGAACGTTCGCCTCAAAGACATCCCCAGCTTCATCAGAACCACTGACATCAACGACACCATGCTCAATTTCGATGGTGGAGAAGCACAGAATGCTCTCAAAGCCTCAGGGCTAATCCTAAACACCTTCGATGAACTAGAACATGAAGTTATTGAGGAATTGAAGAAGATATTTCCCAATTTATACACCATAGGACCATTACCAACATTTGTAAACAAGATACAAGAAAACCAATCAAAATCTATCAACTCTAGTCTTTGGAAGGAGGACACACAATGCCTAGATTGGTTGAACAATCAAGAACCAGATTCAGTCGTGTACGTAAATTTCGGTAGTATTACAGTGATGACAATGCAACAGCTTGAAGAATTTGGTTGGGGTCTTGCCAACAGCGAGAACAAGTTCCTGTGGGTAATTAGGCCTGATATTGTTGGAGGGAGCATTGGACTAAGTGAAGAGTTTAGAAAGGAAACCGAGAGTAGGGGTATTATGGTCAATTGGTGCCCTCAAGAAAAAGTGTTATCCCACCCTTCAATTGGTTTATTTCTGACTCACAACGGATGGAACTCAACACTGGAGAGCATTTGCGGAGGAGTTCCAATGTTATGTTGGCCCTTTTTTGCCGAGCAACCTACAAATTGCCGATATGTTTGCACAAAATGGGATATTGGAATGGAGCTAGACAGCAATGTGAGAAGAGCAGAGGTTGAAGGACTTGTGAGGGAGATGATGCAAGGGGAGAAGGGGAAGGAGATGAGATCGAAGGCGAGGAAGTGGAAAGAAAAAGCAGAGGAAGCTGTAGGAAGAGGGGGGTCATCTTATGAAAATTTTGGTAGACTTGTAAATGATCTGCAGATTGGAAGAGTATGGCTTGGCAAAAGTCTTTAAGCTTATTATAAGCTATATATAGTGTTGATATAGGTTTATCATGTATAATACTTGCATGATGCCCTTTCTTTGTGAAATGGATGGCTGTGGAAATGACACATATACAACCTGCTAATGCAAAGTACTCAAATTTTTACCCGCTTGGTTTTCACCTTTTGTTGTATAATGTTGAAAAATAGGAATGGGATTTCGTTATATGCATTTCTGGTTATTGTGGGATATGGACTTGTTGGTGTGTGGATCCAGTGTCTCTTGTGGCTGCAAGATGAGGAGCAGTTCTTGATTAGGGAGATCTCAACTCAGGCAATTGCCTTGGGGTACCGGTAATCCGATATGAGACTATAGGGCTCTGTGGGAAAGAGCAACACACTCTAAGTTAACTACCTGGATTGTGTTGAAAGTAGATTTGATACCCCTTGTTTGCTTAGAGAATGTTTGGAGAAGCTTACGTTTGAAAACTTTTAACCTACATTACCTTTCGGTGGCTTTTCACTTTTATGATAAAAATTGCTCATGTCCAGTAGTAATTTGATTGGTCAAATTCAGCTTATTTAGATGAGCTTTATAAGCTACTTTTTCAAAAGCTGAGGTACATCAGCTTTTCGAAATGGGGCTTGTAAGATAATTTATTTTATATTGTACTAAGTAGCTAGATATAAAAAAGTTTAAAAGCTAGTCTAAAACGTAACCAGTCGGGACAATACTTTATTCGAACAACACACTTTGTAGCAAAGAAATGGTGTGAAAATGATGGTGTATCACATAGAAGATTAGTGGATAGGATTCATAATAGCGAGGCATGTAAATACCTTCGGAACCTGTACATTCCACCTAAGATAAGGATCTTTATGTGGAGACCATTCACAACGTCCTACCTACAATAAATAACTTCAAGCACGAAGGTGTCCGTTGTGTTGAGGGTTGCATGCTCTGTAACCATTCCTTAGAAATGCAGTGGTATGTACTTCAATGTCTGAGAGCAGTATAGGTTTGGCGCCATTTGCTTCTATTTGTTCAGGTTTTCGAGCTCTCATTTTCCTCTGATCTAGATTGGTGGCAGCAAGTGTCTGAGTTACTTCAATCGATAGAGCGAGGTTATCGAGCTCTCATTCGCCATGTCAAGCGTAGCGCCACACCGGATAATACACTGAAAACCTCCTGCTAAAGGATGGTGAAAAGTGAATGTTGATGGAACTTTTATGAAAGACGGGAGGGAGAGAGGTTTTGGTGTGGTAATTCGCGATCATCGTGGTATCTTTGCGGGTCCCTGTGGAGGGAGTTGTCCCACAGGCTCAACATTGTCAATGGTGGAGGCTTTAGCACTACTTCAGGGTGTCCGCTTTGCTAGACAGATGGGTGGATCGAGGGTGAAGGTTGAGTCTGACGCCAAGCTAGTGATTGATGAGCTTAATGGAGGTCATAATAGCATAACAATACTTGGACACGGTAGGCGGTCAAAAAGTACAGACCGTTTGACAAAGACTTAAGATGAACCCCAAGAGACACTTGATCATGCTACATAGACCCAAAGGAAAGAAGAAGCCAAAAAGCTAAGTGTATGTCACACATCCCCTCTCCTTGCCCTGGAGGTATCATTCTCTAGTGGAGCTCGACATAAAGAGGCATTTCGACTCAGACTCGGGCTTTCGCTGGTGAAGCCCATCCTAAAGACGTCTTTCAACTCAGACTTGGACTGTTGACAAGGTCGGCTTGGTTGGTCGAGCCATGTCTACATCCAAGATGGGTCTCTTGGTCACATGATTCGAACCATCCGACTAACATATGGCCAACTCTACACAAACCGATGAAATACAATTTAGCACAGCCCTGCATGTACATTGAAAAGTAGTATGAAGATAAGCATAGGCCAACTCTACATACTATATAGAAGGCGAGACACCACTAATATGATTTGACCTCTCCACCAATTGTCTAGTCGCAACTAGCTCCATTTAATGCATTGACTTCGGCAAGTTGGTAACACATGTAAACCGAGGTGCACGGTATCAAGGCAGTGCACTGTTGAACCTAGTGTATCATTCGAATTGCTCACACTAGGGGTGGGTGGTCAAATTACAGTATATTGATTGGTTGGAAGTATTAATGATGATGACTTCTCACCGACTGTCAAGGATGGGGAGGCACGCCGCATTTAATGCGGATGACTAAAGAGGCGACAACCATAATGACAAAGAGGATCCTCAGGATCTCATGTTTGCAGTGCATTTAATAAAAATCAAGCAAAGTGATAGATGTGATTGTTCGCGAGAAAAGTTGGTCCGATCTTCATTGATTCTAAACTCATTACAGCTTTATGCAATTACAAATGAATTCAAAACAAAACTCGTCTTTTTATAAGACTCGATTACAATGAAAATCAAAATAAATAAAAATTACAACTTCTCCTTAAAACAAACGCAGAATTCCGTTTATCGAGCTCCTGCTTGCGTGGGTTCTTTGCCGGTGCCGGGGTTTAACCATTGACCGCTGCGTGATCGGATCCCAGGGTCGGATCTAAGATCTATATGATCAAAGGGAATTATTTCACGAAGGAAATAATTGCTTGAAGTGAGTGAAATCAACCAAGCGAAGTCACTACTCTTCTCGGGATCAAAATCAAGTTTGATTCAGAGGAATGATGTGTAGATCTGATTCTAGATCTCTCGAGCTCCTTCATTTTATGCCTTGATGGGTTCGCTGAGATCCCGGATCTAAGTGTAGATCACTCTAGATCTCTCGAACTTCTTCGCTTGACGGGCTTGCCGAGATCTTAGATCTAGAATTCTCGAATCTAAGTGTAGATTGCTCTAGAATTCGACAGAGACTCTTCTTGCTGAAAGTCCAGATCTTAGAAAATGAGCCCCCTATCTCTTATTTATAGGCTCACAATGCGGGTAACGGGTCAGATCTATGCCCAGATCTGACCTAGCCGAGCCACCAGAAGGTGGCTCGGCCATCGAGCTAGCCACGTGGCCTTTTTTCAGTCATTTTCCGAGTTCAGTTGTTCGTTTCATCGATTCTGGCATCCGGTTGGTTCAGTTCTGTCGATACTCGAATCTGGTTGGTTCCGTCTCGTCGATATTCTCTAATCTGAAGCTTTGTAGCTAGATTTATTCCACGATTCGTCACTTCGCTGACTTGCACGCCTCGCCAAATCGCTTCATGCATTTGTCGACTCACTTTATGCGTTTGCAGCGCGGTTACGTCGTCAACGGTTCGCCGTTGCATCGTCGGATGCCTCGTCAATCTTCAATCCATCATCACGAGTTACGTTCGGAAACTTATAGGCAATTTTCAACGCCTAAAGATACCCCCTTCAAAGTGTTTCAGTCTCATTCTTTTATAGGAGAGCCTAAAATACTTTGGATATGATAGGCCCAAACATTTAATCGGCATAACAGGGCCTGAAAACAGCTTCAAGTCTTTATTTCTTCAATCCCTTCAGATCATCTGGTGCTTTGTTGAACATCTGATAGTATCACAGTGCTGCATTTATTGTCTGACCGCTTGTCGAAATCTTGAACCGAAGCTGGTAACTGAATCTTTGCAAATGAACTAGTGTCGGTGAGTTGTCGTAGGACTGACCATCAAACTTCTTGAGATTTCTCCTTTAGTCTGTGAATTCTCCGTTTGCGAAGCGTCGACCGGCATCAATATAGTTTTAAGCTCCATTGGAGATTGTCGAGTTATCCTTAAGAATATTTTATAAAAATATTCTCCAGAAACTTCTCGACAAATGTGGGAAACAGTTTAGACTCATATACCCCGTTGGAGTAATCATGATGCTCGAATAAATTGAACCAGATGAAGAATGACCCTCAATGGTTGATAACCCCGTTGAATAAATCTCCAGAGCCCCTTTGAATGTGTGGGAGGAAGGAGGAATCAATCAGTGGGCTGATTCGGGGTCGTTTTGATGCCTGGTCTGGCCCTGGCTTGAAGTTTTATTCAAGGCCTGGTTCAGGACTGGTTCAGTCCGGTTCAGGACTGGTTCGGTCTGGTTCAGGGTTGGTTTGGGTTGACTTGGGGTTGATTTAAAAAAAACCCTGAACCCTCCTCTTTTTCTCTCTCTCTTGGCCAGGCCCCTCCCCTCTCTTTTTTTTGTGTTTCTTTTTTCTTCTTCGCTTCGTCTCTCTCAACCTTAATAATCATCCGAGATCCACGTTTCGTCCACACCCGGCACTCGAATATTCCTTCAAAATCTCTACTTTTTCAGATCTCTCAGGCCCCTCGAGCTCATCTTCAGGTAAATCCCCATAACTTTTGCATATAAATCTGTATATTTTGGCCTCGAATCTAGGGCTTTTGAGGAGAGACAAAGAAAGAGCTTGAACCGCCGCCACTAGGTGGCTCGGCCTTGGCCGATCCACTCAAGGGTGGTTCGGCCTTGGCCTAGCCGCCCGAGCGGCATTTTCTCTTCTTTCTCTTTTTTTAATATATTTTTTTCTTCTAAATCAATCTCGGCATATGCGGTCTCTATATGTTTTAACTAGAATTTTAAACGTAAAATTCCATATTTTTGTAGGATTTTGGTTAAAATTCATAGTTTCCCTTTTATATTTCTGCTCCTCTTTATATCTGACAAATTCAATTCTTTTGCAGATTGACATAGCATCAGGGAGATTGCGCGCTCCGAGAAGTCAACCCGCTACCCTGTCACACGAGAGTGCGCCTCCATCATTTGTTGGTGAGCCTCTCTCTTTTTTTAGTACATTCAACATCTGCATATGGCATACCGCATCCCCACTTCGTTCTCCTTCATGAGTTGATTGGGAAGAGCCGAGATCCTCCTTTGTGAGGTTTGACGCTTAAAAGATAGGTTTTGCTTGGTCAACACCTATCTCAAAGCAATTAAAATGGGGCGATTCCATGCCGCGCCGTGCTCTGTAGGACAGGGTATATTGTCGCTTTACTTGTACGATGATATACATTGTCCTATGAGTGCCTAATGAGGATGGAATCATCTCACCCATTATAAGGCAATGACTCTATCTCATAAGTCTGCGAGATGAGTTCGACGCCTTATCTTGCTTTTATGACTGAATCTAACGAATATTAATTACTCACTTCCAGTTGATTACCCCTCGGGAGTGTTTTTGTCTCATGCGGTTGTGAGCGATACACTAATCAAATAATAAGAAAAACATACAAGATTATTAGAGTATGAAAACACGAAAGAACAATTGTAAAAGATTTTGACAAAGCACTTTCACTAAAACGAAAATAGTATGCGTCCACACTTATTTTATGACACATATAAAATTATCATTTTATTTGTAAAGGATTAAACAATAGTGACACAAATAAAAATTGTAGCAAATCACGACACATATTTGTGTCACTAGATATACAGTTAAATATAATTAAAAAGGCTAATAGTCCAACATGGATTGTGAGATGATCTATTAATGGGCTTAAATAATAAATCTTAGATGTTAATTATGATGAGGATTAAACATTTATGATAATATATAAGCTAAAAAAACTCCATAGCTAAGTGTGTTTTGGTGAGAGTAATCCTAGGATGGGTGATCTTCTAGGAAGTTAAAGTGTTGAATGATAATAATCTTTATATTTTTATGTTCTAGACACAACTATGTGTCAATGCTCTTGACACATATATATGTCACGAATTTTGAAACACGTGTATGTATCACTACTCTTGACATATATATGTGTCGGGAGTTTTATGACACATTCTCACATGTGTAGAAAGACAATCTCCACACATACTCTAACCACACTTTTGGGATGTGTCACGCTCCATTTGTGCGACTCAAAAATGTCTCGTAGAGAGATAAAAAATAATTTACAACTTTTGTTGTAGTGTTTCTATTAATTCTACTTTATTTGTGCCCATATGAATATTTAGTTTTGATGCCATTAATATTTAGGTAAATTTTTTCATCTAAAAATATTTAGGGAAAACTATTATATACTAAGTATACTTATATCTTTGCAGCCTTGCCCCCACTGAGCAAAGTTCATGGATCCGCTCCTGCCCTTAAGTATAACAATTATCACAACCCCTCCCCCTAACTTTTAGATTTTATCTAAAAGCTCCCTTTTAATTTGAGGTTTTATCAGAAAATAGCCCTTATTTAGGGGGGTTTTCTAATAAAATCTTAAAGATAAAAGGGGTTTTTTATAATGCCTAAACTTAAGGGGTGTTCTACATAATTTTGAAAGTTAAGGATGTTTTTATGATAAACACCAAAGGTAAGGGGTTTCATGATATTTAGCCAAGAATATTAATATGAATCTAATATCAAGAGTTCAATAACTGTATATTAGGCCAGAAACTTAATTACCTTTAGGCTCTCCGCTGTTGAGCCTCAACAAGAGCTCTCTAAAAGGACCCATAGATCTCTTGGCTGTAGACACACACAGCTCTGATTGTTAGTAAAAATAAAGAAGAAGAAATAATTTCTAAGGCGTGAAACACTTTTCTTAAAAAAATATTTGCTCCACTTGATATTCAAATTTACTTTGCATTAATGCAAATTTTCTTTCTAGGATACAATAGAAGATTGAAAATTTCAGCAAGCAAATCTGAAATTTTCCACCAATTCTTTGTGAAACAAGTTTGTAGGATTGTAAATTTTTGAGAGAAAAGTTTTGAGAAAGAAGTAAGTTTAGATGTCTAAAATCATAGGCTATTTCTAGGTTTGAAAAAGTATTTCCAACAGTCACAACTTTGTAAAACACCTCTTGAAAATAAACAGACATTTCTCAATAGTCTAATTCTAACCGTCACTTGTCTTCTGATATTTTGATAAATTCAAAATTTTAAAATAGCAATAACAATAAAAAAAATAATATCAATAATATATATAGTAAAAAATAACAATCGCGTCAAAATCTGAGGGGAATCCATATTTTCTTGCCTAGTCATTGGGATCTGTGATATGAGCTACATAATAATCTGAGATATGACTTTCAAAAGTGAACTAAACCCTCAATTAATTTTCGGAATTGCTGAAAAGCTCCCAATAACTTTATGAGTTTTGTGGATAACCCCCACAAATTAGAACCAAAAAACAACATAAAAGGGCATTTTGAAAGTTCTCGGGGTTTATTGTAATTTACCTAAAATATACTTGGAGTTTTTTGCAAAAGTTGTTGGGGTTTATGCGAGTTTGTGAGTTTATGGGGGTTTATTGCAAAATGCTCAAATTTCATAGGGGTTTAGGGTAATTTACCCTTATCTTTATGTATTTTGCGCTAATTAAATGTCAGAAAATCTCCATTGACTTTGAAAAATTGTCAGATAACCCCTCATAATGTTCAAAATATCAGTTAGGTGTTACCTAAAAATCCCTTTGATTTAAGATTTTATTGAGAAACCTCCTAAAAGCGCGAACCACAAATGTTTCTGAATCGCCTTGCATAATTTTACTCACCCGTGAAAATGCATTTCTGGACCCAGCCGGAGCCGCCGCATGAGGAGAAATGATTTTGGCATGTGAGTTCTGAACTATGAATTAGTTTTTTATTAGTTGCTTATTAATTGTTCAAAGTTACGGAGGTTTATGTGATAATCGTCCACAGTTAATTGTGGACACCACGTATACTGTGACACCATGTATATTGTGGACACCAATGCGCAAGTATCTTGTGGACACCAATGCGCAGAGCAGGGATGTTACTTTGTTGCGTCTAGCAAATGCTTAGCTGGACCCATCCAGCGCTGCGTGAGGACGACTGATTTTGGAAAGCGGTGTGAACTATGAATTATTTTTTAGGGGTTTTTTTACTTGAGACTAGCGTAGAGCTTGGCGCAAACACTGTCACGGAGACGCGCTTAATTAATAGAGAGCTAGAGATGAACTCCACAAGGGCGGCGGAGATGAAGCCGCACGCGGTGTGCATGCCTTGCCCAGCCCAAGGCCACATCCACGCAACGCTCAAACTGGCGCGCCTCCTCCACTCCAGGGGCTTCCACATCACCTTCGTCCACACCGAGTTCAACTACAACCAAATCCTCTCCTCCGGCGGCACCGACATCGGCGGCCTCGATGACTTCAGGTTCGAGACGATCCCCGACGGCCTGACTCCTCACTCCCGAGACCAAGGCTCCCTCCTCCACGCGGTCCGGCACAAATTCGCTTCGCCTTTCCGCGACCTGTTGAAGAGGATGAACGATCCTTGCTCTGGAGTTCCCCCTGTTAGCTGTATAGTTTCTGATAGTTTCACTACCTTTACTGCTGACGTTGCTGAGGAATTTGGGATGCCGGTTGTGTTCTTCTGCTCCGTTAGCGCGGTTGGCTATATGGGATTCATTCAGTTCAAGGATCTTGCTGAAAGAGGGCTGATGCCCATCGGAAGTACGTATGCAAATTGTCTCTAAATTTGATTCTGTCATAGTTTTTTTTATAAAAAAAAAGTAAAAATAGGGCAAGAAGCCCTATTCCAATATCACTAAAGAGGCAAAATAAACTTCTTACAGTCATTGGGGATTGATTTTAGTTAAATTTAAAGTTCATCACGGGAGAAGATCAAGGAGAGATCCTTGACGTCACCTGATACTTGATCCATAATGAAACTGATTGCTTCAGCTTCTGCACACTACTGTACAAAACAAGACTGAAGAAAGAACCGATTCCCTTTTCTTTTGCCGATCCTCTGCTGATGGTCGCCCACTTCGTAGGAGAGTTCCCTGCCAGACCATGATGAAATTAAATATGAGCTGCTGGGGTGAGGATTGTATCCTACTGATATCAGAGATGAAAGAGTCGTGTGATTTTAGCGCTTTAGTGAAGTCCGAGGGACAAACCGACCGCAACAAAGATAGAAATGGGGACCAAACTTTATAACTTTATTTGGGATTATAGATTCCCAAATAAAGTTGCTTCCTACAGATTTCAAACCGGCCTCCACCATTTATAAAGTAATAGCTTTGCCTTTGGAAGAGATTGCAGCTCCCCCTCCCCGTAGAATTTTACGTCTTATCTTATCCATTGTCTTGATAAGCCAAGCAGGGAGTTTAAAAAATGACGGCAAGTATAGGGGAAGGGAAGAGAGAATAGAGTTAATGAGGGTTAGGTGTCCTCCAATAGATAAAAGTCTACCTTTTCAATAGATAGGCTTTTATAGATTTTATTCAGTTTGTCAATCTTGTTTAGAGATGACGCAGCGCGGAAGTGATAAACCTCGGAATCCACCAAAGGGTTCTTTGTAAGAGCTTCGAATCCACGAAGAGTATTTAAAAAAAACGAAATTTTATTAATCAAAAGTTATGCCTCTAGGGCTTACATGACTCTCTTTAAATAGAAATACAAATAA
>JBAKGM010000365.1:26409082-26430110 GCA_037177215.1 Asparagus racemosus | reverse complement strand
ATGAACTTCTATCATCAACAGGTTTATATATTTTGAGAAAAGCTATGTGAAACAAAGTGTCAGGCATGATGCCTGATATCTGCATGAGACTTGTCTTATGCACAGGTCGTTACTATCGCGTACCTGTATATACCATATGTTGTGGTTTCAGGGCGTGACATATGTTATATGAGGTGTCAAACTTGACACATGCAGGAGACTTGTCTTGTACACAGGTCACTGCTGTCACGTACCCGTATCTATCTTCCACTATTGTTTCGAGGCGTGAGAGTGGTGATGGTCATTATAACAGTAGATTCAGTACCTTTTCTCACTACAACAATCTCGCGTATGGGTTCTTCTAGCAACATCAGAAACAATCAAACTATACCTCAGTGCTTAAGCCTTTCCATTGCCGAGCTTCGCTCCATACAATAGCTAATAGCATGGCATCTCACACTCCGTCCAATCAGATAATGCATATTTTTCTTCTAATCAGTTAGAATATAGATTCAGGAGTCTAGTATAAGATGACGCCTCTTTCTTTATCATTATTCACTCACATATGCTTGCACCTGATGTTCACACCGCTGTGGGTTCTCTAGTTTATGTCAAAAATATTGGTAACACTTCCCCTTGCCCCCATTGCATTTATCCATTACGCTGAACATTTTGACTTTATCATCTAGTCTATTATATGTTAGTACCGACTATATGGTGCAATTGTCACTTACCATTTATCTTGCTTATTGCGTCATTCAGAACCCACACACGAAAAAGGCGACTAGCGAATGCCGTGGACAACATGGTCTACATATCTTTGATTGTCTATTTCGGACTCAACACTTCCAATTTTCATAAATCATACTCTTCGGATGTCTACCCGCTATCCATTGAGTGAGGTCTCAGTGTTCTATCTTTCTTTACCTGCTCATTTCTTCTTCTTACTGTTGTTATCCTACTTTACATTCTGGTTGATGGTCTAAGGAAGGAACGTTTTGCTCATTGACTGCAAGTTCAAAGAATGGACACTGGTCAGAGAATTAACACTCAAAAAGGAAAAAGAGTAATAAAATTGTCAGTTACTGAACTTTGGAACCGAGCTTTCCAATATTGTATCAGGTAATTGATTAAGTATGTTTTTAGTTAAATAGACAGATGAGGTATGTGCCATTGTGTGTCAAGAAGAAGAAGTAGAATGGTCAGCAAATGAGTGCTTTAAGTCTCTCGTTTTCCCAACAAATAACAAAGGAATGCTAGATACCATGTAAGCCAACATTTGACCATAGAACGACAAAGGATCGAGTTAATCTAGAAAGAGGGTAAAGAACTTAATTACCAAAAAAAAAAAAAAAAGGTTATTATGCAAACCTATTAATTTCATATGAAACATCACTGTGTTATCAGAATAGCAGCCCACTAAATACACAACTTCTGATTTTCGGTATTTCATTTGGATTTAAATGACATGTCTTTAGCTACAAAATATTTAATTCTGATCCTCAATCATTAATCCTCACAATCATCTCTTTATCTGTTTGCGTTGAAAAGGGTCTTAAGAATGTGGTATCCCATAGACTGTTACTTAGAATGAAAGTACCAATTATTTGCGAAGCCCAGGAAGTATGGATATCAACAGCTACTGAGATAAGGATAATATTGGCAACGACTTACGTACCTAAGTAAAATGAAATAAACAATTTGGATACTTCTATTATTAATATTTGAAACATATAAAAATACATCATACGTGAAGAGCATGTTCCCAGCGCACAAAAAAACTGTATTTCACTTGAACAATTTAGATTTATTGAGGAAATAACACATATGAAACAAATAGTTAAAGAATAACATATTTTTTGCAGAGAATTAATATAAACATTCAGATCCGACTTACTATGCTGCAGTTGAGAATGAATTATATTTGGCCAAGAAGAAATATCTGCACCTATTTGGCAATCAGAGAATTCTGATGCAGCAGTTCAAGTTCTTTAAGCCTGCAGAAAAGTAAGGTTTTAATATAGATGATACATGCCATCAAATGAATACATCTTTTCGAGACAAATAAATGTGAACGGACATACCTCACATTCGTTAAGTCAGGATAAGTTGCAATTGCAGCACCAAAATCCTACAGATAAAATATGACTTTTACAATCTTATATGTAAGAGGTTAAAATTTGAAAGGAAATTTCCACCAGGACAATACGAAAAGTAGAATCAAACATTTTGATCATAAGTTCCTTGCAGATAATGTCACATAACTGTCTATGTCCGGACTTTATCCTGATCAGTTAATTAAAATCGGTTTTCATTTTTCCCCATTAAATAATAACATTATGATCTCATGTTTTCAATTTACAATAAGTAAAGCTGTGTACTTTTTTTCTTTTCACAATTTTCACCAAATTATGTCATGTTAACATTTACCTATATGAATAAATAAGGGTAGGTAAGAAGGAAAAAAGGATAGTTTAGACTTTTCTATGATTGAGAAAGCTCAAGGTGTTGAAAAAAAAGTGAGCAGCCGTTATATCTACAGTGATTATCTACACCCACTACAGTAATCACTAACCCCCACCAATCATTGTTGTAGCAACACTGTAGCAACAGCGCTCGCCAACCGCAAACTCTCCTATAAATAGGCCCCCTCAGCGTTAAGTTGAGATTATCCCAGAATCTCAATGTCTCCAATTAAAAGAGATCAAAAACAAAGCGAGAGAGAAAAATAGAGAGAGTTTCTCCTTGTATAGAAAGATTGTAACTCTTAAATTTTCTTCATAATAGATTCTTCTATTCTTGCCCATGATTTTTACCCCAAATTCATTTTGGGGGTTTTCCACGTAAAAATCTGTGTGTTCAACTTTATTATTTCCGCACCACTCGCTGCGACCATGCTCTATCGAGCTCCAGTTTCCCCAACACAAGGGGCTTTGTGCAAAACCCTTAAAGTTCACCAGGTTTTATGAAATTATGTGAGTTGGGAAGGTTCTGGAGTTACACAAATCTTATCAGAACACTCCCAAATCCCAATACATGTATGATGTTCTGAATCACAGATAGGACATTAAAATTAGGTTTAATTTCACAAAATACCGTGAATTTTAGTGGGTTTAGTATTAAATAACTATTAGCTTTGTAAATTTCAATGAACATGCATGATCTTTGGGGTGTGTCATGAAACCCCTGGTCTTTCAAATTTTCTCAATGAACCCCCTCCACTGTTACTGGCCTAAAGAGTATGAAGACTTGTCCTCGGATCATATGAAGACCTGTCCTCGAATAAAATCTTAAGACGAATCATGATCATTTTGTATCTATGATGATATGCAAAGAAACAACTGAAGATGAAGATGAGAAAAATTGTTACAAGAGAGGACATCAAAATTACGATGGTAAATATAGCTTTTTCTTTCCCTCTGGAAAATTAACTCACCATGATAAAGAAACAATAGTTTTTGCTATCACATGAAAATGCCCATGTTCTTTTATTAGTTTCGTCCTTTCTTTCTTTAATGATTAAAGTTCCAAAAGATTCTCAGATCCCACAAAATCTGGTATGCAAGAAGAGGGACAAACTGGTTCAGTACACAGAGAGGGAGAGGATGGGTCACCGACATTCATTTCACTGGTGTTGGCTAACATATGTGATGACGTTGGGGTAAGGGTAGGGGAAGATAGATACAAAGGTGAAGGGGCTACCAGCAACATTGTCGCCAGTGAAGAAGAGGTGGTTGGGGTTAAGGTTATTAGGAGGGGAGAATTAGAGGGTATATTTGCAAATAGGATAAATATTTGGCTTTGTTTGAAAAGAAACCCCTTATTAAAAATGATATCGAGTTATTTTTGTTCAAAGAGGAACTTTAATCTTTCTGGTCACATGGTCTCGTTCAATTAACAATGTTAGATTTCAAGGTTTTGTGAAAACAATTCATGGGAGTTTAGTGGAATTTACAACTTCATGTAGGTTAGTGCCAAATCCCTTAGGTTGTGTTAGTTTGAGGTAAGATAGGAAAAAAGAAAATAAACTGAAAAATAAAATCGGGTTCCAATGTTTGGTTTGAAAGAAAAAGGAGGAAGGTGAAAATGAAAAAATATGAAAGAAAATGATAGCGGAACATTTCCACTCAAACTTTCCCTCTAAAAAGGTAAATCGTGTCTCCCAAATGCTCTTTCTTTCTCTCGTCTCTCTCGATCACGAGCTCAATCTTTTGATTTTTTGATGTTGATATCCATCTCATTGTGGATCTCAACGTTCAACTCGATCTCGATGTCGATCTCGATCTCGATTTCAAATTGATCTGATCAAATTCGCAATCTTAAAATCGTCAGAATCTCATATATATGTTGCATTTTGACCAAAGATCATCTAATCATGTTCGAGTTCACAAATCTACTGCGATTTTGTCCTGGATCGTTGAGATTTTGTTGGGGATTGGTGAAAATTTTTAAATTTTCACAAACTTAATAATATTATTAGTGATTTATCACTATGATCCCATTTTGTTCACAAAAATGGTATACTTCCTCCTCACTCTCTATTTATTTGCATATTTTTTTAGCTTTTTTGATCTTGTTTTTTTTTTCTTTTTCAGGTCTTCATATGTATTTTTTGGGAGTAGAATTTAGCTGAAACACTCAATCAAATTCATCAACAGCTAATTTAAGTTGTTGTTTTCATCACTCATTTAAGTTTTTCTCATGAGAAGATAGAACTATTTAAAGGGAATTCATCAATGAATATAGCTAGTTCAATTAGTGTGTCTCGATTGATTATTATTACCATAGTTAACTTAAGATGTTTTGATCTGAAAAAGTTCCTTCTTTAAATCTACTTGTTAATTGATTATTATTATTATTATTATTATTATTATTATTACTACAATACTAACTTAATTTATGTATGATGGGCAGTACTTTTTTCTCAAAAAACAAAAAAACAAAAAAAAAATCTATTATGAGCATTACTCTCAATTTGGTTGCCTTCTAAATAGCCTCACTACATGCTGTTTGACTATAAATTCTCTCTACCAACTGTTTATACATTAATCTCTATAAATTTAGTTAAAAGAAAGTATTTTTGGTTGGTTTTTAGGTTTATCGTTTATGTAAATTTTGATTGTGTTAACCTTATTATCGTTAATGTATTCACCACTTCCATTCAAATTAATATTAACATTGATCCAAATGTTGTCAGTCTAAGAAAGACCACTTGCAGATGGGGTTTCATAAAGTTCCCCTATGTTGCTCTACTAAATAAAAGAAACTCATGGAAGAAGTCATGAATGAGGATCTCAAATTAGTTTATAGTAAAATAAATATAAGGAATAGCTCTAGTAAAGGGTGAGTATGACTAATATAATCGACATTAATGCAAATTATCACTTATCTGTTCAAAAAACTGAATTGAATTGTATTTAGCGATATACGAAAACTAGGTTTCATGAGTTGGACTACTTTTAGCTCAGTTAACACCTTTAATATCAGAATTATATGAGTTGATACGGGTAAGCATCTGAGTGCTTGCTTGTTGTGTTTCCTTTTATGCCATGTTTGTTGGGATGTTATTATTTCACAGCCAATCGATAAACCAAGATGGTTCCTCCCTTTTTTTCTTTTTTTCTTTTTTCTTTTTTTTTTTTTTTTTGTCAAATAGGTTGATTCCAGAGGATTTATATAATGGTTTTACAGTGAGAGAAGTATGAAGAAGAGGAGTGTCGTGGATATGGAGATGTGATGTGTAGTGATGTATTTTATCAGATTTTTGGTGCACTGAGTGCCTTCTGGAGAGTTTGTAACTAGAAAGAAGCGAGTAAAACAGTCTACGTTACCATTGATAGTCCTGACTTGGTATGCACAGACTCATTATGCATGGTTTATTCAATGATGAGCCCAAGAGTTTGTATTTCTTGGTGATGAACAACTGGTAATGAAACAGATGCTATTGACATTTCACCCACTGAAACTATCAAAGATGCAAATGAGGGCTTGTTTTTATGTAAATGGGGTCTTTCCTTGCATTATTACCAGCCTTTTTCTCTCTCATATTCGAACTATATGGTTTACATAAATTTTAACTTTACTCGTATAGTTTACAACTGATTTATACAATTGCACGTCTACCAAAAGGTTATACATGATACATTTGAGTCCCAATTTGTAAATGTAAGGATATTCAACATATGCCTTGTCACCTGATATGTCTTGTTTCCTTAATTTTTTAACTTGTAAATTATATGACCCTTATGTTCTGAATATCTTGGTACAGATCTCCACTTCTAAATCATGTTGTTGTTTAGAGCTCTGATCTTCAATTTAGTGGACTATGTTCCAGTTTATTCTTAACCTTAAAATGGCTTTAATCTGTTGTATCTATTTTGTATTTAGATTTTTATGTGATAAAAAAATAGTTGCATAATCTGGGATCAATCATGGTTCTCTCATTGATATGACTATTTACTCTTATGATAATATTCTTAATTTCTTACACATACATTGTTTGTTCAAAATACATGGAGCTCTAGTGGAATCAACTTCTCTTTTGCCACTATAGTCGACCCTCTAGATGAAACAGTGGTATGTTTCTATATAAACTGAATTGGCATTTTATGAATTTGAGAGCACAGTGACTACATCAAAATGATTGATTATTTGAGAATATTCGAATTATTCTCCCTGTACTTGATCTAAATTGTTCAAACTTTTGACCTCTTATGTCATTCTTTCTATTATTAGTCTAGTATTAGAACTCCTCTCTTTGTGAGTTTTACAAATTCGCAAAAGTTACACTGATTATTTTATGGTTTCAAAGTTTGGGTGTAAACAGAATTGATTGTTGCTGCTTGTGAGGGTTTGTTCGCATTGAAGATATATTTTCATCTCAGCTTTTGTATCTGAACTTGATTTTCTTGTTTTGTATTGCATTTATGTTTATTGTTGAGTTTTGTGATACTTTAATATTTCTCTTGTCAAACTGTGGATTGAAATGTGTATAAAAGTATTGTCATTGAGGAATTTAGTTCAACACCAATTGGTTGACTGGAATATTTTTCAACCTTGATTTATTGTTTTTCTCAATTTTTGTTTATTTACCAATTTGCGCATTGAACTCTAATTTTTAAGAATTTTAAATGTAGAAAAGGATAAGAAAAAGAGTTTTACTCATCACTTCTATTTAGATACTTTTGCTACTATTTTAATGCTTAAATTTCTTGTTTGATTTATGGTTATTTTTAAAAGAAATTTGTCATAGTTTTTTACTGATATATTAGATATATTTACTGGTTACTTTCCCGAAGTTTCTTAATAACCCATAATTATAGTTGTCCTATTAGAAGCAATCTCATATATTTAAATTTTAGATATTCCCATTAATTATTTTCTAATTTATTTAGAATTTGGAAAATAACTAAAAAAATATATGAATTGATATGGTATCTGTCACCAGACAAGAGAAAGCTGCAAAATAACTTAAAAAGAAAAGAAGGGGTTCCTTAGTCATTTTCCTTCAAAATTTCTTTACATTTTCTTCAGCAACCAGACATCAAAAAGAAACCTACTTTCTTTTCTTTTCCTTTTCTTTTTCTTGTCATATTCTTTCTCTTTTCTTTCCCTTCGATTTCCACCTAACCAAACACAGCCTTAAATTTTATGGCCGTTTTGTGACATAACCCATTAAAAATCCCAAACTGTCTCTCTACCCTCCGCATGACACCCGGTTTGTATGTGGTATTCTGATAAAATTTGTTCTCAACTACTTGTTCTAAAAGATGTTTATGGAGTGCTAGTGGAAACATGAGACCCAAAACTTTCAATTCAACCAAGAATATACGAAAAGACCATGAGTGACATTTTCTATAATAAATAAGCATTAACTCACCTGGTTAGCAGTAGATGAGGTATAGGTAATAATGCATGGCATTCCCGCTCCAGTTGCTGCCTGCCAATACCAAAGATTCTGCTTAAGCTCAAGATTACTGCCTATTTCGTAAGATATGCAGCATAGAACTACCTGTAGCCCAATGACACTATCCTCCACAACCAAACAGTTCTTCCCTGATACACCTAATTTCTGAATCAGAAAAACCGGTAGTTTCAGTCAACATGTGTAACCACGCAAAGTCAAACATAAATCTGCAAAATAAATAAAACCAGAGTAATACTGATTACCATAGCAGCTGTTAAATAAATTGATGGATCAGGCTTTTTCTCTTTGACATCATCTCCTGAAATAGAAAGCATTACAGATTGCCCTGAGCATTCCATAACATGTGTTTTTAAGTATGGTGATGGAATTTACCAAGGCATAAAGATTTCATTTGTTAAAAAAAATGCTGCCTCAAATATAATGAATCCAGTGAGTCCCCCACCACCCACCCCACCCCCAGTATAACAAGCAGATGGATGATCCACTTGAAATTCATGTATATCAATAAAGAAGTCTATCACAATAGTCTTCTTCTTCTTCTTCCTTTTTTTTTTTAACAATCCAGCCCAGGGTCAAACCCAAAAGACCGTGGGAGTCACTTGGAACCTCCCAACCGTCCGGGTCACCCGCGGTGGTTAAGTCTATCACAAGTTTGTATGTGTTCTCAGAGCTACATTAGATATTCCTTTACCTATTTATTATCCATTTGAATCAATAATATAAAAAAATGTACAGAATAAATAAAACATACCCAAATCAACACCTTATGATACACATGGTAGTTATATACCATGGGTAAGAATTCCACAAAGCAAATAAAAAAAATTTGGACGAGAGTATTTAACTCCTTTACTTGAAGTAAGATAATGACCAGGATACACCAATGACTCATCAACAAAGACTTCTCTGAGACAGGAACAAATATTATAGATTTCAAAGCTGCACTTTCTGTACCAATTTTTGATGTTTAACAATAAAACAAAGAGATACCAAGAACTATTAAGCAAATGAGTGAGATACATGGAAAGGTAGGACCCTCAGTAAGAGGCTATAGGTTTGGATTAGAGAAACTCTCTGCAGGTTTATGGCAACCATAAACTAGTGAATTATTTCTTTAACTCTAGCTGCTTATAGGCTCTTTCACTAAGAGTAGTACTTTGTAGTGTGTTACACTTATTTTGTAGGTAAAGTTTGTTGTAACCATATACATTGAACACAGAAATTTGCTAATCTGTCACTTGTAAGTGTGCTACACTCATTTTGTTTGTGGCTGTTTCTTCGTCTTTTGGTATTTTAAGTGCTAGAAATATATAGATTAGCATATAAAGGACCGAGATTAGTATAACAGGAAACTTTTGATATCAACACATTGAGAAAGAAATTACAATGCAAGAGCCACAAGCTCACGTGTAAGAAAAAATAACTCGCACCAGTTTATGGAAACTATAAACTGCACACATCAATTGATCAAAATGCAGGGATTATTTAATCAATGCAATTGGCTGTTTACTCCAAGGAGGAGAAGATAGGGTCACCGGTCACCTGCATTACTTGATGTTTAATCTCCAATTATTAAAAAATCCTTTTGTAATTCCTTCCATAAGGACTCAAAATACCAGATCCCTAAATATAAGTAAGTTGTGATAAAACTCCAAAATAGCATTTACTTTTGATCCCATCCTCCCCCCAACCCCACCCCACCCCCCGCGCCCCAACCAATCATCCGAGACAAGAAAATTTCAGGGTAGTAAACATTATCTAAAATTACTCTCTGATTCAAACCTAAAGCTGATCATAGAACTAAAATACATATTTTTCCCCCTACTTACACGTGCCCGTATCCTTAATCCTTGTTCTTCTATCATATCTAAATGTTGTGTGCAGAGATTAATGTAAATGCTTTCGTCCTAGAGAAAAGAAATATCAGTTGTGGGGTCCATTGACATGTTGTAACCAAGAGACTAGAAGCAATAAAGGGCTCTAACACATGAATCATATGACTGAAAATTGGCATTTTCTTTGTATGGAACATTGGAACTACATGGCTCTTCTTAGTCGAGTTTGACTAGTATCCAAGTTGAACCAGCAAGTAATCTATTGAGCTCATATTTGATCTACTCATGGGATCATACAATCCAAGTTGCGCCTGTAAGTGTTCCAGCTATTATAGCTCCTAGCTGTAATATCTTCAATCAACTGAAAACACAATCATTCACAAGTCTCAAAGATATCCAAGTTGTACCTGTAAGCAAGGTTTTAAATGTCAGATATCGGGTAAATATCGGATGACCAAACTTCATATCGGATTGCGGATATCGAGAAAATATCGGGGATGTGTGGCAAATATCGGAATGTCATAACGGATATTTGCATATATAGTATAATGCACTAAAATGTAATCTCAAAGTACTTAATGAAATCTAAGCATACAATATGTAAATAATATATGTTTAGGATCACTAATCAGCCTTGTAAAACAAACAAAAGTACAAATCAAACGTTGCAACATTTCATCTGATTTTTTTAGGCCAAAATGTCATTTGATATCATGGAAAAATCATGATATCTTGCCCAAAATTTGCCAAACATGGTATTGTTTTGCGACAAGCCATATAAAAGGACATATCGGTCAACATATCGGTTGATATACCAGTCATATCGGGGATATATCGCCCAAAATTGCCACATAGAAGTAAAGGATATTTAGAGACCATATCTGTTGTGGCAAACCCTATAAAAGGATATATCGGGGATATTCGGGCCATGTCGAAGATATTTAAAACAATGCATGTAAGTATTCCAGCTATTATAGCTCCTAGCTGTAATATCTTCAATCAACTGAAAACAATATCATTCACAAGTCTCAAAGACATTCAGCCATGATCATCCCTCTGAATCTGAATAAGACTTATTATCCCTCCCCATATCTAGTATTTTCGGTAATATAAAATATATAATCCGTTTGTCTAATTTTGGAGTCAAATATAGTTCATCTTCCATGTTATGGTTAAATGAAGTGAACATCTCAACTCTAGAAAAGAAGACTAAGATATATTGTGATTATGCTGCTTATGCATCTCTGACACCAGATTTTCTACAACTTAGTCTGTTTAGAAGGTTAAAATCTTTGTTGTGAACCTACATCTATTACAGATAACTAAGTTAAATAACAATCCAAGTCAATCAAAGCACTGGAAGAAAATTTATACAATCAGCAAAACTATACCTGCAAGAAAGCAATCAAGATTGTGGAAACGCTCCTACAAAAATAAGAAAAAAAATATGTCAAGGTCATTGAACAGTTATGCCAAGTACATAATAAAACAAAATATTGTAGGAAATTCTTACAATCCCAATAAGACTCTCGAGACATAGTACAACTGAACTTTTAGTGGCTGCTGAACACACAGCAAGTCTAATACCCTAAAACATCCAAAAGAAATCATTTCAGAGCATTGTCATAAAGTCGACAAGTTAACAACTTAACTTTAAAATATATGTGGTAACATTCCTTAGATGAACGGATATATTTAAATGTATAACAGATATTTTAATTTAAGAGCATGGTTTTGAAAAAAAAAACTGAGTGCACCTGCATGTGTAAGTTTTAAGAATGAATGTGTATTACCGCACACTTGGCATCATCCATTAATTGGAGTACACCAGGTCTAGGCTGTACCTGATAGAAACAAAAGGAACAAAGTATCATATCTGCTCATTTATATAATAACATGTATGATTCACTGCAACTGCATTATCCAACTCAACATTTTCCGAGGACTGTCTCCTCTAAAAGGGGCCTGATTAAAGAGAAAATGCAAAAAGAATTGCTTTATTTATGACTGGTTGTAAACATGATGTTTGAGCTTTATGAATCTGTGCTATATTCCTAAACAAGGCAACTATGGCCAGTAGGCTGGTTGAGACACATCTACCTTCCTAATTCATACAAGTTTTTCTCATTGTGAGCATCCGTACAAAATTGCTAGACTAGAAAAGAGTTATGGTAGAAGACGGATGGTAATAACTTTGCTATAAGGAATTGTAATCATCCCTGAGTCACAGGATAAGGAAGAATTAGAACATTTTACTTACAGTTCCAGATTTAATAATGCCTTTGTACCTATCAGTCTTCCAGTCCTGCAGAAGTGATAAAACTGTTAGGAAGAGGCAAAAACTTATGAAATGAAAAAAAGTACGAGTAGGCCAGCTAAGACACTACAACTTTTGTAAGCTGAAATGAATAAATTTGTGATATGAAGTAATATACTCCATAGCCATTAAAGATTTTTCTTTCAGTGTAACATAGCTTGTTTCCATGGAATCAATATGAAAAAAACTTAACAATAGGAGATGGGTGATGATTTTCTCGGCTAAAAAATTATGAAAGAGAATTGCATGTCTATGCTTAATTAGAGTAGTATTTAGCATGTGTGAGTTTATAATATACCTATTCAGTTTGTCTTTGAAACATCTGATTGACTTTATGTTCTTTCAGTTATTCTTGGGGTTTTTTTATTATTAGTCCCTTAAATCTTTAACAATTTGAAGTTAGTCTTTCAAATCATTGAAATTTCAATTTGGTCACTCAGTTCTTATAAGTTGTCTCAAAATTAGGCCAAAAACTCATTGAAATTGCTATTGGGTCCCCCAATCACTAAAGTTGTTACAAGTTAATCATTCCGATCAAGAGCAACAGTAGCAAGATATAAACATTGGACAGTAATAAAATGATGAGATTCGCATAATATGATAAAATCAACAAAAAATAAGAAAACATATATCAAACTATAAAGCTTATGTCTATCACAAAAACATAGAACCCAATCCCTGCAGGACTCTACAGTCTACACATAAAGGCTTGGACAATAACCTCACCTGAAGTACATCAATTAACTTTTCCTGATCCACTTTCTCAGAAGGAGGTGTCTCGAATATAGAAGAAGAAGGCCATCCATTCTCATTGAAATACCTACCACATCACGGTGTCAATTACTATCACCCATCAATAAATAATAGGAGAACTCTTTGCATTTTCTCATATACAGAAAGCCTAGAGTTGTACTCTGCTACATGTCACTTGAACACTCACATAATTTAAAGTCTAATGATATAATTATACGTTGGAAGTGAAGCATCCAGTGTTGAGGTGTCTCAAAGATAGAAGAAGAAGGCCATCCATTCTCATTGAAATAGCTACCATATCACGATGTCAAATACTATCAGCCATCAATAAATAACAGGAGAAGTAACTCTTTGCATTTTCTCATATACAGAAAGCCTAGAGTTGTACTCTGCTGCACGTCACTTGAAACATTCACATAGTTTCAAGTCTAATGATATAACTATACTTTGGAAGTGAAACATCCAGTGCTGAGGTCCATAACATCTGGTGAAAAGTTGAAAAACGAACTATTGTTAAGCCACCTCATCAAGGAAATAGCAACAGAAGTCTACACATTCTAACGACAAACGCCACTTTCTGTTTGGTTCACTCAGAACCCTCAGAAAACGCGTGGAACCCTCTGACAGACCCACCGCGGAAAACATTTTGGCCAAAATGGTTTCTTAAAACTATGTTTGATTCATCCAATTTTCTCAGGACAAGGTTTCTGAAACGTCAGAAAATGTCATTTTTTTCATAAAAAAACCCAATTGCGCCTGCGCAGAATTGGGCTGGAAAGCTACTTTTTATTATTAACATATTGAGGATGCTAATATAGAGGCTTGATAGTGGGCTAAAAAGCAATTCTCTCACGTTTTTCTTAAAGTGTTGATTTCCTACTTTGGAGGTTCCATCCAAACTGTGGATTCAAGTCACATGTTTCCACCCATAAATTCACGAGAAAACAAACATTAAGGGCCTGTTTGGTTGATTCCCTAGAATCAAAAAAAAGGAAATAGGTTAAGAAAATCATAAAAAGTTGTCGTCCACCCATTTTCTCAAAAAACGTCATAAAATGGGTTTCCTTAAAATTCAGTCACATCATCCAATAATATAGTGAAACTCATCTTTTTTTCTTACTTTTAAGAAGTGAACTAAACACAAGAAAAGAAAAGAGACTACTATAGGAAATAGGTTTCCTATAATAGATTTCCTTGTTTTTTTTTTACCAACCAAACAGCCCCTAAAAAAACCACTTTTTCGGGAAACCTATGAAATCTACAGAAATGGGCTTTCAATAAGGAAATGGGGTTTCCAATATTTCTTGGAAATGAACCAAACATGCTCATAATGTTACCAATTTAGGGTAATCGAGAACAAAACTGTGGGCTTATTCCTTTTCACATGACCAAAAGTTCCAATTAAATTCCAAGTAACAAGTGTACCCTAGTACATCCTAAGAAATACCTATTACACATATCATAAATTTTGGAAAAATAAAAATATAAAAAAAAAAGAAGAGAGTGATGATACCATCTCATCTTAGGTTTTCCACCGCCGATTCGATTCTGGAGCTCGTCATAGAATTCGACGCCCCAGTAGAGAGGCTCAGAAGATGACGGAGGGCAACGGACGTCGAAGTGGGCAAAGGCATCGTTGTAGGCTTGACGGTGGAGGTGCTCGGACTCGAGGATGACGCCGTCGCAGTCAAAGATGAGGGCGTGGATGGGGGAATTGGAGGGCGGAGGAGAGGCGGAGCAGCGAACGGGCGGAGGACGTCGGGATCTATTCGCGAGAGTTGAGGGTTTGGAGTGATGGCGAGGAGAGAGGAGGGAGATGCGTTTGGATAGAGAACGGGAGGGGAGGAGGAGAGAGGAAGCGGTGGCCATGAGTTTCGAAGTTTATCCGATGTGGGATTATCGTCCTTCCTTTCGAAACGGGGGAGGTGGCAACAAGTAACAGCAGAGGGTGAGCTCAACGCAACGGTCTACGCAACTTTTCACGCCATATGCGGGTTGTCCTAATTTGCACTTACATACCCTGACTTGTTTCTGGCAACACTTACGTAGGCTAAACTTTTTAAACTTTTGCGCTTAGACGCCCATCACGCCCTTAGTTATGCAAATGCGAGAAATTTCCCTACAATATTCTCATGCGGCGCTCGCATACTAATTTTGTAATCTTTTTACTCTTAGTTTTTGTTAAATTTACCGTTAGAATTACCGTAATTCTAATTTGAACATATGTCCTAATTCTATTTTAAAATGGAACTTTGATAGCTTTGAGGGCGAATTTAATGAATATTAATAGTTAAAATATTCTTAACTAGAATGTGGGTGCCGGATGGGAATTTTTAGAGGGAAATTCTCATATTTGCATAATTGAGGATATTAAAGTGCATATTTTAAAAACTTTAGAATATATAAGTACTGTAAAAAACAATGAGCATATGTAACTGCAAAGTAGGGGAAACTATACAGTATTTCAATGCAATTAAGCCCAATTTTGAGATATCGGAGGACTACCAAGACATATATTATCAGCATCTTCTATGTTATGTTTATTTGCTATTATAAAAACAATAGCAACGTTATGTAGCAGGATTGAGCATTAATAGGTTTGAACTGATTAAACTAATAGAACATGTCAGAATTTGACGATTTAGATTGTTTTGGAATATGTTTCGATCGGCTCAGTTTGAGAAATTTCAATATGAGCAAACCGAACTGACTAATCTCTCAATTGTTTACGACATAATTTTTCTTTCTTTTCATGGGTCCATAAAATTTTCTTTTTTTTTTCCCTTTAATTGTATATTGTTTCAACTAATTTACATCATTCTTTTGCATTCTTTAATCCATATTTTGTTTCACCGATTAATTGATGTGCATCTTTCTTTTATGTTAAAATAGACTCTTTTTTCCTTAATTAAACTAGTCTAAATCCAAATCGAACACGCTGTGTCGAATTGACCGAACTAATTTTGTTTGATTTGGTTTCAAAGATAGAACAGTTTTATAGAAACCGATATAACCAACCGTTTACTCACCTTTGCAACCTAGCACAGAAGTAAATCCAAATAGTTTAACTCCATAGTCCATTAATAAAGGGGAAAATCTTATATAGCATACAACAACCAATTAAATCAATGTAGAAGGTAAAAATAAAAAAGATAAATGTAAGCGAAATATTAATATTAAATCGATAAAAGAACATAGATTTCAGTGCAATTATCAATTTTAAAATGGGTAGCATCATACAGCTTTTGAGAAAGTATCCAGTGGGGACACTATTTAATCCATACTAAATGGATATCAACCATTAGACTCGTGCATAAATCTCGAAGTCCAATGATCCAATGCCTAACTTCACTGTGGTGCACATTTAATGTTATGAAACATGTTCCATTTGATACTTTCTCTGATCGTCCCTCTATAGAAAGCTCTCAAAGTTTTTTTTTTTTTTTTTTTTTTTTTGCCAGTAATAAACCATTAATCAAAGGTAAGAAAATGAAGCAATTGAATGACAATTACACCAAAGATTATTCATCACCTTAGCCTCAGTTTGATTTTTTTTTAATTGTTGTTGTTGTTGTTATTTTTATTAGACGATGGAACTCCTTCGCGATCCTTACAAGTATCAAAACTTCAGGCATAGCTAAGGATAGGGGTAGGCGTTGGCTAGTTCAAACAGCGGCCCGAAGTGGCCCAACCCATCTTAGGTCAAGACTAGGCCTAACTCATAGTAGGTCAGGCCTAACGCGGCCCGTGATATATCGGGATGGGGCTGAGTTGAGTTTCACTCTAAAATCTTGGGATAAAGAAGTATGCCCAGCCCACACCCGACCTGGCTCACGTTCAACCCGACCTGCCTTAGATGATAGTTATATGTTGATGTAATTTTAGTAGCAACTTAACTAAATATTCCAATTTTCATGTGTTTGAGTTGTAATTTTAGCAGTAGTTGAGATTTTCTAAACTCTATTCAGTATTGTAATGAATATTTGTAGTCCTTTTGATTTACTGAAGATGCTCAAATTATTATAATCTTTTATCCTTTGAGATAATTTCATCACTAATTATAATTTTTCAAAAAGATAAAATACATGTTTCTCTCTTTAAATTATACATAATAATCTAGCAAAAAAATTTTTAAAAGAGAATGTAAGAGAACCCGCGACCAGAATCACCATGGGCCGAGCCAGACCCGGCCTGGCCCCATGCGGCCCCAAACATAGTGACAAAATTCTCGACCTAGCCCGTCAAGGCCCGCCCGGGCCTAGGTCTAAACCAGCCCAATCCCAAACCGGGCTAGTCGATTCATGGGTCAAGCCCGATCCGGCCCACGCTCACCCCTAGCTAAGGGGCATCCCAACGCACGGATCTCCATGAAGATTTTGAACTATATTGGACCGATTATTTTAGTTGGGAGATAGGCCCATTTAGTTTCAACTTGGGTATACATTTAAATCCTAGCTAGGCTTCGTGTTCATGTTCCAACAAGATTCTACGGCGACATATGGAAATTGGGAAATTTGAATCTTGACTTGAAAAAAAAAAGAAATTGACATAAATCATCTTTTAAATAGGATAACGATGCAAAAATCACTTTTAAAGGGGTTACCGAGGAATCAACCATCTAATTGATCCATTTTCTGATGAAATCTTGATTGAAATACTCAAGATGTCCTTAAAAATACACATATCAGGCAATTGACATGTCTTCACTATCAAACCCCAACTAAATTTTGTCTTGCACGTGCGTTTTTAACATATGGGATTTCAATTGATATTTTATCGGAAAATAGGACAAGGTTGTTGATTGCTAGCATAAAATTTTTAAAACTAAAATGTAGTTTATGTATAAATTGAACTTTAATGGTAATGTTTTGTATCTTCGCTCTATTTAAAGGTAGTTTTTCTAAAATCATACAAAAGCTTATGAACCTAAAGTTCTATACTGATTTATTTTTAAACCCACTTATTTCTATCTACTCCCACAAACCCAAAATACTATCCGTACTTGTCTCTTAATCCAAAAGCATAAAATGAGTATGCCTTCTATCAAAACCGACTGCATGTGAACCGTCGATTTGAGCCCTATGATGGATTTAGTAGGAGGGGAATTGGTATTTCGCTCTCCACTGTGTGGCTCACACCGACCACTCTCATGCGGTCAACTCTGATATGATTCACACTCACAAAATGCAACCATACATTTATAGCGCACCCCTCAATAAAACAAAAATATCCGAAATACCCTCTTCCTTCCTCTCCATCAAAAGAACTTATCTCATGGCTTCAACGACATCTTACGCCCTCCTGCACCCCTGACTTCTCCAACCATACATCTTGCACGGTAGTCCCGAGAATATCATCATCATATTAATAAAATAAGAACCATTTTAAAGGCTTTTGCAAAGGACAAGGTACAATATTTTCAAAGATTAACTATTATTTTGATAACTACATAAAGGCTGGTTATTGGGAATGAGGAGCTATGCGAAAATCTATGAAAGAGTAAATAACTTACTTAACGCTCACACATTGCATACTCGCGGGTAAGTTCGGTTCTTTCACCAAAGGAGTGATCAATCCCTTTCGGGACGCATCCCTCCAAAAAAAAACACATGCATTCCCAAACAAAATGTGTGGGGACCCCACCAGACTTTCCATTTCAAGAAATCCAAATCTATCTCTCAACCACCACCTCTGCTATTTCTTCACATTGAAAGAGAGAGATCGAAGCTACTACCCTTTTTGCCTCCGTACAGAATCCCAAGGTGATAAGCTCGCTTCAATTTGCAATTAATTAAGATGTTCTCTACCCTCTGCTTGAGTATTAATTAGCTCTATGAAAGAGATAGTATCAAGTGGATCGAAGTTCATGACACTAAATGTTTATCTAAAAGATTGTTAAGAGAGTTTAGCACCCCTTTAGTGCATAATTTCTCCCCATTAGAATACTTTCAACATGGGAAGCCCCGAAAGAAAGTCTTCTTTATTACTCCAATTCGAGTATTCAATGGACCCCCCAAGTAGATGTGTGATGGAATAATTTTGCACGTAGAATATAATGGCAGCATTTGTTTCCTCAAGAAAGTATTTAATGGACCTGGTTCATGGCAAATGTGTGTCAAAGAAATGTAAACAATTAGATCCCTGGACGAATCTCGAATTCCGGTGATCCAACAGTTAACGTTCATTTACTGCACATTTATTGCTACGGACTAGATCCCCCGCATGCTTTTGTTGTCTC
Organism: Asparagus racemosus; assembly: GCA_037177215.1. Classification (NCBI taxonomy): domain Eukaryota; kingdom Viridiplantae; phylum Streptophyta; class Magnoliopsida; order Asparagales; family Asparagaceae; genus Asparagus; species Asparagus racemosus. The sequence continues at coordinate 26,411,061 of JBAKGM010000365.1, read as the reverse complement.
TTCTCAACCAAAATGTGGAATGAAATTGAATAATGCTATTTAACTACTCACATTTGCTTCCCTTGAAATTGGGTGATCCATCTTTCGCATGGAAAGAGTCCAGTAGGTGGAATTAACATCGAACATACATAGAGTTATCACATTTATATCCACAAACCGTGGAGCTTATTTGCATGTAGAGTCCACAGACTATTCGAAAAGTAGTCTTAAGTCTATCACCTATTTGAAAGTTTACATGCACGGGGATTTTTTGCTTGCTCAAATCCTCGTAATTGTAAATTCACCTTTCCAAGTCTACAATATCCATCCCTCAATTTTATAAATTACCTAAATTTTATAGAATAAATTTGCATTAATGTGTTTGAACAACTGATTCTTTCTTCGCAAATTACTAAACTATCCTAAAATTAGTTACTTAAATTAAAAATGAAATAATCTTAATATTGATATGATGTCATCACTTCTCTCCTCTTTAATCTTCCAAATCACGTATTAAAAGTATTCTAAAAATTTTAAGATTAGATCTTCTTTAATTTTAATTTACTTAATTAAGAGTAATTTAGACATTTTTGAAAAATGAACAAAAATTTCTAATTTTATTCTTTTAAATAAGTGAGGGAAATTGAAGAAGTTTAAAATTGGTAGTCTTCAGTAGCAGTTATTATGACAATCTAGACAAGAAAACTTAAAATTAATTGGTAGGCTTGAATATTTTCAAAAACTTCTTTTGAAGCTAGATAGGAAAACTTTCTATTGAACTACTGCAATAAATTATAGTTTTTTTTTTTTTTTTTGATGTACGATCTTTTTGGAGCTGCGAGGAAAAATAAATAAATAAATAAAACAAATATGTTTTGGTTGCATTTTTTTACTAAAACTACAACTGCTGTTACCCTCACAATTTTTCACAAACCAAATGGTTTCCTAGGCGATAGAAACATAGCCGTAGCATTAATATACAAATAATTAATTCATCTTCAAGGTGATATTTTTCTAATAATCTAAAATCATGAGGGTAAAGCGTGTGTCTCTTTCCTCCTGAAAAACTTAAGAGAGATATTTGCGAAAAAAGCTGAGCTATTAATACCCCTCTGTACAAGGTATTAATAATCAACATAATAACAGCAAAATGTAATAATTAATCAATGAAACCACAGCAAAAAAGGCCCTCTTTGCAAAAAAAAACCCCTCATCTGAACAAAAAATTGCACCGGCTAAGGATTGAAAAGGCGGCTGCCGCAGCGGCATTTCCATCCAAGAGGCTTGTAGTTGGAGTACTGGCTGAACTCTGCCTGCTCCACGCCTAACGGTCTTGTTCTGGTTCGGGTTTCGGTTCGGGTTTGACCGGGTACCGGTGTAGACCCGGTAGGGAGAGTAGGCACTTGAACTGGCTCGCAAGGGTTGCACTCGTTGCAGCGGTTGTGGCAGTTCGGTGGGATTGAGCCCAGCCTCATCTTTTCCTCCATAATTAGCATCCCCTAACCATATTGATTTTCGATAAATTTTACTGATCAGTCACAATTGTTATGCATAACTAAAGCTAGAAAACACATGCATTTCTCTCTATATAACTCTTTGTTCTAATAAAATGGGTGAAGGCCCTGTTTCCTTAATAAGATAGCTAAAAGTTTGAAAAATGCAAGAAAATTAATTAAAAAAAATGCTGTGATGGTTAAATACCTGAGGAGCAGAGAAGGGGAGGTTTTGGAGGCAGGATGAAGAGGGGAGGAGGAGAGCTAAGATGAAGGTAGAAGTGAGGAGGAGGAGGTCATGGGTCATGCTCATGGTCATGGGACCATGTCATTTCAATATGAGAGAGAGAGAGAGAGAGAGAGAGTAAATAGGAGAGAATTTAAGAGCTAGCTAGCTAGCTTCAATATCAAGTGAGAGAGTGGTTTCAACCTTTTGAAGATGAAATAGGAAAGAAGAGAACAACACCAACTTCATGTCTATACTCTCTCTCTCTCTCTCTCTCTCTC
>JBAKGM010000365.1:26362961-26379107 GCA_037177215.1 Asparagus racemosus | reverse complement strand
CCCCCCCCCCCCCCCCCCCCCCCCCCCCCCCCCCCCCCCCCCCCCCCCCCCCCCCCCCCCCCCCCCCCCCACTACAATATAAAAATGGAAAAGGATCCAGATATCCCTGTGAAGAAACCTTATTAAGCAAGCAAGTCAAATTACAAATAAACATCAATAAACCATAATTTTGAGATTGCACGCACTAAAAAGGCTGATGAAGCCAAACTGCAAAAATACTTTTTGCCCCCATGCAACTTTGATGAGCTTGATTTATCTGGAAGAGTATCTTTCGTTTGGAACGGAGTTCTATACGTTTAACATGTGATCTCCCACCATCCTCTACTGTCAGCGAATATATCATGCATTCTCCAAATCTTATATCTTTTATTCTTGGTGGCGCATTCGACAATGAAGAGTTCAGTGGCTCGATTTCTACATTATGCTTGTTATTGTCAGAATCAGATATTAGTTCCGTGAAGCATACTTAGTTTGCATGTTTAGATGAACTGGCACCAAGTTGTGATTTTAGAAAACATCATTATTCTACGTTCAATGCTAGATATGGTCTGACTTGAGTCCTACCTGCAAGGTCCATCAAGTATAAACACATGATTCGGGTCAAGTCAGAATCTGTTCACAATAGGAAGTGCAAACCCTGGCCTTAATAGGAAGCAATCTGACTCGTAGATTCGAACCCATTACCCCATATTTTCTCCATGCAGGTGCAGGTTTGTAAATATTATCTAGCTCCGCTAATATTCATCAAGTTTAGAACACATTCATCATCAGTTGATTATTATAATAACTTACATGGTGAGTAATCACCTTCCTCCATCTTTTTTTTTTAAAACAAGGCTAAGCATTATTTTTACATGAAACCAAAGACATTCACAAGTAAGCACTCTGGAGTATAGAACAAATTGTTCGATACACCAACAAGTTAAACAATCCCAATCCCATTGTCTAATAATTTTCACATCGCTAGTTCATTTATAGAAAAACTGTGTTTTGCAATAGAGATTTAACCAGCTTACCTCAAGAACATCTCCCGCGTTCAGGACTAGAGCATTAAGTATAGGCTTAATGGGAACCAACTAATGCAGTGCCGGAGACTTGTAACATAATAATCTTGCAGAAATAGTCAAAAGTGCTTCAGTCTTGAGTATCGGCTCACTCTTTTAGCTTCCATCGAGTAAGTTCCAACGGCCTCACTGCAATGAGTGCTGTGGGTTCTGATGGCCAGTAGCTCATATTTCGGATGATTGTTGGATAAATTATGAGAGCGAATGCATATAACTAGTCCAGCTTTTATTATAGATATACTACATAGAGTTGCCCTTACCCTTGAAATGTAACCTGGTGCCAATGCCATAGAACATTCCTTTTTGTGCTGCAATGGAAGTTCAAAAAATCTGGCTATAAGAGTCTTCACCTCTGGTAACACTTCAGGTAATATCCCGTTATTGATTATCTACAGTGTCAGAAATTTGTCACAGTCAGCATTCTGTCCCATGATTGATTATCTACAATGTTAAAAATCCCACATGCAATATTCTATCCCAAGATCAATTACCTACAATAACAAAAAATTTCTGGTCAACAATCCATCAATAAACTTAAGATTGAAAATTACATGTGTTCCACATAACACACTTGAAAGGTTTGTGAAATCCAATTCTCGAATATGCCCTTTCTGAAAAATTGGAATACCTTTGACAGAACTTCAGAATTAGGTACTTCTTTTGTATATGCTTCCTCCAAATTGTGGAGTGACGTACTTACAAGTCCAGAGTTGGAAAAACATTTGTTGGCATCAAATTCTAAGATGTCCGGCTAATAAATACAACTAGGGGTGCATACAGTTCGGATATAACTCAGACGCAATACTTACTATAGATGTATCAGGTTGCCAATCACGGATACAGATATGCCTTGGTAAGAAAAAATGCATATCCACATCTGCTAAAATCAGATATGGGTACAGAAATACATGCGGATATACACGAGGATGCAAAACGGATATGAGAAAACTAGATAATATTGATAAAAAATATATAGTTCATATGATACAAGAGAGTTCATTAATATGTTCGTTATATCGAAAAAGTGAAGATTAGAGCTCTTGATCTTCAAAATTAACCTCAAATCCATTAATCTAATGATTAAAATTGTTACAACTGTATGACTAACATATATTCGAATATTTCGTATACGAATCCAGATGTTTCACTACATATCCATATCCGTAATCATATCCCATCAGATATAAATGTTAGTAACCATAACGGATAGGATACATATATTTTTGTGCACCCCAAAATACAACAGATTCTTACTGATTGAAATGGGAGAACCTAATATCAGAACCATTAGCAATAAGAAATACTTAAATAACGTCAAATAACTTAGTTTATTTCAAAAGGACTTTGTGACAGAGAAAAAAGAATACTGTATTTTAAAAGAAAGGGAGAGGCGTGCGACCCTATGCGAACACCAACACATGCAAAACACGCGCACACGTGCACACACCCACGCACGCATGCACAAATGCACGCAATCATGCAGACACACACACAGATGTCTCTGTGTGTGTACATGCATACATGTATACATATATATATGGAGCCAATGGATATGAGTTGTTAACTCATTCAACAAAATGAGCTACATTTATTGGTTATGAGTTGCCAACTCATTTTGCAAAATGAACTGCCAAGAGATAGAAGTAGTCAGGTCCACATCATACAATGGATCATCCAATGTGACCCGTAGGACCTCATCATATATCTATCCCTTGATAGATCATTTAGCAAAATAAGTTGCCCATTTTTTTTAAAAAATGTGTGCGCGTGCAAGCGTGTAACTTCAAAAATCCCCAGCCGTGCTGACAACTATGTCTTTCTTCATGCATGCTTGAAAGAATCCTCATTCTTTGCAGGAAAAATCAAGCCTTCTCATCTCAGTTTCACCTATTTTAGAAAGCAAGGACAGATCAAATACTGGTATTTCTGAAGGCGAGGCAGAACATCTTTGATTGATCTTTATGCGTCTCTCTGGAATATATGTAGGGTCATTTCTCACAATCCCTTGAACGTTATCTATAGGAATAGATTTCCCAAAACTAGTACTTTTTTCTCAGCCTATTGCTGTGCTCGTGTTGACAGGTTCAACAACCATTTATTCTCTCCGGAACAAGATTTGGGTCGCCTCTTTATCAAAGACAGGATGCGGTGGGAGATTAAATTTCATGCAGAGTCTAACATAAGGCCAGAAGAATCTACTACCAGGCCTGAAAAAAATTTCCCCCACGTTGCGGCTGGAATTGTTTGAATGAAACAATAAGGAACTTTGACCTACAGGTTTTGATTTTCAGAAAGATCATTTTTCTGAGATCTTGAGAAGATACCTTGATCATTAGGTTCTTGACATCAATGAGCAACCTTGTTAGTATACTCTTGCTTGATTCCAGAAGAAATTTAATAAACTTACATCATAAGAAATGCCTTATAATCTCAGGAACACAATGTTCACGCTCATTCTTCCTCAATTTGCATAATTTTTATAGTCCTCTTTAGTTGAAGCAACGGTGCAATATATCATAATATCATGAATGCAGGGCAAAAGTCAAAACATGATATAGTCTTTCTTGTGCCTTCCAGGGATTCTCTCATAATCTCATCAAGTTCACATGATAGAAACGAAAGCTCATGTGCTCCATTCAAGCAAGCTTAAGCTTTCCTTGGGCCTTTGCCTTAACTGAAGAAGCCGTATGCCAATTTAAATAGAAAGTGGTGCCATGTGAGTCAATTCATTGGTAGGATGAGCAAGCAAACAGAGCAGTAGCTTGCAAATTGTAGATCCATATCACGGTATAAGGTCTAGTTTGTATAAATCATAAGTTCAAAACCTACATTTACTTCATTTTGGAAAGTCGGGGAATAGGTACACTTGCAGATACCCTACTAGCTAGAAAATACTTAAACCCAATCTTTGTTTCACTAGAAGTCTCATCTATGCAAAAGAGGTCCTAAAGTAAATGTCATTTATTACTCAATAACGCATATGACAATATTGACTGGGATAGCGCACCAAATGATTTTACAATGAACGGTTGAAGTGGTGCATTTGCGCATTTGTAAAAATCTCAAAAACTTCAAATTAGCATTAATGACTGTATAGGTCGGAATGCCTGACGTGTATATTTTGTAAACAAAAATTTCAAAGTGGTGCTAGTATCCATCAGAAGAGAAATAATATTTGGGTAGGCTTGACCAAACCGTATCACCAATCTCAAGGAGAGTAGAGCAATCCCTAAATATTTACTCCTTAGATACATATTAGTATCACTTTGTTTGTAAAAAGGTTGTGAGGTGCATGCTTCTAGAAATTTATTTCTTCCTGTTAATTACTCCTATTAAAAGAAACCCCTGATTAATAGAAAGCAAAGAATCAGAAATCAAATGCATAGAAATATTGATTTTATTATCTTTCTAATGTATTACAAAATCTAAGAGAAAGAAGATGGGATCTTGGGTCTCCAGACAATGTTCTGACGCCCTCCTCCCTTTCAAAATAAAAATATAGAGGACCTTATCGTTGCTATATCAGACTCCAAGTCTCTCTTTCTTTTCAATCTCTCAGCCTTTTCTCTATCTTCTCTGTCATTTTTTTTATTTTTGTCTCCTCCCCTTGTGTGACGAAAGGAATGTCTATTTATAGGGAAGGTCAGGGCAAGTTGTCGCCAGGTATTGAAAAAGGATTAGTGGGGGAGTTATTTTAACTTCCTTATTGAAACTTCATTATCAAGATTGTTGCGTTCGTTTATCATAACAAACATTATCTTTACTTTTCACTTCTCATGTGTCTATCTGTTTATCTTTTGTGTTTCTTAAAACTGGTGTTATGGGGAGCCCATATCTTTAAGCTGAAATTAGCTTTGTATGAGGGTTAGTATCATTGAGTTAGATTTTATTGCCAAGGTGTATGATCACATGACAACACCAATGTATTGAAATCGACACGCACTCTCAAGTTTAAGAATTTTGTCAATATGAAGGGGTGAGGCATGTGTCTTTGTATTGGATAAATAGAGGGTGCATATACTCTCAAAATTTACATGAGCTGTTGTCATCCTCACATTGATTTTGATTTATATGAGGTACTATCCCTCACATTGGTTTTGATTTATATGAGGTACTATCATCCTCACAATAGGTTTCATTGATAAGGCTTGTTGAGCTCATCAAATTTGACAACTACAAAGGGAAGACATGTCCCTCTGAATTAAGTAATATAGAGAGCCTACATTCAAGTTAACTTGTATATGAGTTGTAGGTATCCTCACTTTGATTTCACTTTCAAAGCTTATCAAAAGGTATTAAACCCTTTAATTAATTAAGATTGTGGCTTGTTGAGATATAAAATTATTTTTGTGCATCTACAATGACAGAACTAAGTATAGGAGGAGATTCAGACGGGTAAAAATCCTCTAAGTCCTTGGTTGTAGAGACCTCTACAGCTCAGCAATAACATCTTCTCACTTTGTGGACCCCTATTAGATAAATTATATAAAAAGATCTTCTAATTGTGGGACCCACTGAATGAGCCAATACTGTCAACCCACATAATCAATTGTATGAATTCTCTACAATCTAGGATGTAGAGAATCTGAACCAGATTCAGACAAGGAGAAATGTGGATACCTTTTATTTTCATCAGCAAAGGTGGCTTTAGAAACATAGTGAAGAGGTGCCAAAAAGAGCTCCAACAGAGGATGGAAAAAGAGAACTTTGAATGGAATCTCCATACGGCATCATGCAGACAGGGTACAATCAAAATGGGATCTCCATATTCTAATATGAGACAACATACTATACTTTTTATAATGGTAATTTACAAGAAGACATCGTGTTTGAGATGCTCTACAATTATAGAGGATGGTTGATATGTCACACTCAATGATTGCTTTTGGTGATGGTGGTGGCTTAACAATCAGGGTAAATACGCCATAACTTGTATCATTCATATCAATTGCTGATGTCTAAGAACCTTTTCACCTGTTGCATTGTCAGTGAGTCTTCCATAACATTTTCAAACGCTTCAATCTGTTTGGCTTTTGTTGCTGCTAGTACTCCTTTTGTTGCCTTGTTTGACTAGTCTATCTTCTTCAGCACCCAAAAAGCAGTATCCCTACTTTGTAACACCACAACCCCAAACAGGATATGTAAGGTATATATAATAACTTACATACACTAAACCTAATATAGCTAACATTTTGGAGGGAAGAGTCGTGAAAAAGCTCTAAAGCTTTTATAGCCCTAACATGCACATTTACCATTGGCCAAGATGTTAATATGAAGACTCTTTAAAAAAAACACCTTATACTAGTTTTCATGAAAATAAAGAAAATAAAGAGACAAGAAAAAATGGATTTAAAGAAAAAAAATTGTTAAATAACACGAGATCAATATTGTTTTCATTCACGTGTTATGAGAATTAAGACTCCTATAGTATTTTTATGTTTGTTTTATTATGTGGATTATAAATTGGAAAACCATTACTTTTGAACTAGACACCCAAACAACCCTTTAAAATAGTAGTTCGTGACCCGACCTATGTCTAATGACTATTAGGAAGTGGATGTGAAGTGTAGGATATGCATCCAAGAAGCGTATGAGAAGTGTTTTAACTTAGAATGTATACTGCATAAGTGAGTACAATCCCGAATAAATATGTTTACATATGCAAGGAGTGTCTGCGAAGTTTGGGCATGGAGACGGTTACGGGTACATGTAGACTGTAGAGGACAGAACGGTTAGGAGTATCCGGGTAACATATTGCTATATATTTGAGTTGCCAATCAGACTTCTAAATAACTGTTTCCTAATATGACATGAACCTTTAGAATCTAGGGATCCACAAGGGAGATAAAACCTTGAATCCAGAATATATGACATGACAGACATCTAAAATCTAGTAATGCTTCCATCATGCAAACAAATCTGGACCCTTTCTCGACCAATTAATTTGAATGATACAGAATAGACCATGAAACCTACTCGCCTTGGATAGAAGTTCATGTTGAGAATACCTTCCTCTTCTCTCGCTGTCGAACCTTCACTCGAGCTCTTTTCTCTTAACAACCCGAAGAGGTATGATTATCAAAGTATACTAGTATTATACCTTCGTGATGAGATTAAACCTGTAAAGGACTAATAAAAGCAATAGGCTGATCCAGCGCTTTCAAAGGCGCGTGCCTCATTGCGCCTCATGCGCCCTACGATGCGGGGCGGTAGAGAAGCGTCCCGCATCTGATGCAGCAGTGCCTTTTGCTCCTTGCAGGCATCCTGATTTTGCCCCGGGTGCATGTAGTACATAGCCTCGTATATTTTTGTTCGTTAACATTTCAATTGAGTTTTCATATACTTTATCCCATATTCCAAAAATCAGAATAAATCCATTAGTCCTTTTTAGTAGCCTTCAATTAAGGACCCTAACTAATTCTTGTTCATTGTTTGATTGTGCTAGGATATTCGCCTTGATTTGACATTTGACATGAAAATTATGAACTTTGCTACTATATTGGATGTGTTAGCATTAGAAATTAAGACCTTACATATTGTGATTTGGTAGTAAGATACTATTTACACTGACATATTTGATATATGAATTCTTGTACATGTTCTTTCGTGCTTGATTATCTATCTTGAAAAATTTATTTGCGATGTGCGCTTCGCATCACTCGAACGCGCTTCGTGTTAAGGCTTGCGCATGTGCGCGTAAAGATGCTTTACACCATGCATTGCGCCTCACGCATTAAAAACACTGGGCCGATCGATATTGTTTAAACATCATATGCTTCACGACCTTCATGACTCGCTTGCCTGCTTGAATAATTATCTATGGCCATATAAATTCAAGTATCTATCCATTATTTACTGATGAACTGATTTCTGTTTTCTTCTCAACTTAAGACAATCAGAATATAGATATATTGCATTCGTTTACCATAGTTGCAGGCTTAAGGTTACGTCTGAGATTACTATCAAAATCTAATCCTAGACTTTCTCCTTGTGAAACCAATTAAACTAGATTGACTTACTGATGCAGGACAATCGTGGACCCTTCATGTAATGCGATTAGGATTTATTAGAATCTTTCCTAATAAATAGCCTGTAATGTGGAGTATAATTATGAAAATTTGCCTTTACTTATAAATATATTTGGGTACATTAGTTTCCTCTTACTGTGAATGCACAGTGATACAAAATTCGGCATCAAAGAAGCTTTATTGTGTTAAAAGAATGAGCTGAGATTCAATATAAACAATTCTATTCAACATGCACAAATATGCCTCAAATTTAGGAAAAGGGAGTCAATAATTAAATAAGCTATGCAACCGAATTAGCTCACGAAATTTGAGTGGGATGGCGAAGAGCCCTTGCTTTCATAGCCAAGGTGTTGCGCAAAAGGAAAGCCTTGTCGTCAGCATTAGAACAGACCTCAACCTCCAAAGGTTGCAGTGCAGTATGAACATCATCCCCAAATGAGATATTGGAAGGGGCAGAAGAGGAATGATCAAGATCACCACTCATCAACAGCGCATTGTGGAGCAAAGCACACGTGGCGATGCACACCACGGCCATCCTCCCGTCCTCTTCCTCCGCCAGCCTACTCATCACCCCCCACTCCCTCAGGCCGGAAACAGCCCTCTCCACGGGCCCCATCATCAGCCTATGCGCACCATTGAAATCCTCCTCCACCGACCCTCCACCCGCATTCCCAAAAGGCACCATTAGCCACGGAAGCAGCGGGTACCCAGCGCCCCCAACCAAGTATTGCCCGCCGCCACATAGCAGCCTCCCCCCCTCGACATCCTTATAAAGAGAGGACCTCCTAAGAACTTCCCCGTCACCCATCTCCCCCCTAAAACCGGCGACAAGGCTGAGTATTCTGGAGGAAGAATCGGCCACGATCTGCGCGCAGACAGTGCGGCCCCCGCCGGCATCGAAGCGGGCGCAGGCGACGGCCCCGCAGCAGCCGGGGGGGAGGGGAGGGGAGGGGAAGGAGAGCCAGAACCTGAAGTTGGTGCAGAGGACGCGGCAGAGGCGGCGGGCGCAGAAGCGGGCGGAGGGCTCGGGAACGGAGAAGCGGCGGGCGATGTCGGCGTAGGGGGCGCCGGAGGAGAGGCGGGAGAGGGCGATGGCGAGGCGGGTGGGGCCCGGGAGGAGGAGGGGCGGGCCCGAGGGGTCTCGGCAGTCGAGGAGGGGGTCGAGGAGGCCGGAGAGCCACTCGAAGGTGGAGGAGGAGATCTTGAAGCTCAGGCCGAAAGGGTCGGGGTTCGGGGCCGGAGACGGAAGGACTAGCGACGGATCCTGCTGCTGGGTCCTCTTCCGCTTCCTGGCGTTGGCGGGGAGCAGGGAGCCGGCGGCCGCGATTTGGAAGTGGGGGAGGAGACCGAGGAGGAGGAGGAATTGGGGAGGGGGGGGATTCTGAGGGGATTCGGTGAGCGGGAGGAAGAGGGAGAGGAGAGCCTGGGTGACGAGGGAGGCAACGAGGGCCGCTGCCGCTCTCCTCGGCTCCATTTTGGGGATTTCATCTGTTTCTGGGGGGTTTATACTTAAAAAAAAGAATTTCCTTCTGTTAAATATTGTTGACGTGGTAATGACGTGGCTCGGTAATGTTACTGTCGTGCCAGCGAAAAAAATGATGGAATTACAAGTTCAAAACAACAAAAAATTAGTGAAGTTATAACTTTTTTTTTATCGAACTTGGACTTTCACTAAAAAAAATTTCTGATTAACGAAACATCGGATCCGTATCTCAAATGTCTGAATATATGTTTTGTAATTATTTTAATCCTTATATTAGTGAATTTATGTTATAAAAAAAAACAATCTAGTTAGAATTAGCTATATAAGAAAAACTTATAAAAGAATTACAATGGAGGAAAGATAAACATAATAGATATATGTATAAAAGACAACAACTTTAATATTGCAAAGTAGATGGAGCTCGAGGCCAGTAAAACACTGTCTCCTTAAAGCAGATTCGCCCCCTTCGGAGTGCTCAAAAACTAATACGGACGTCTGCTTTCCAGGATACAACGAGCTCGCAAGGCAGCCAGCACTTGCTCCTTGCCGTGCGAACCGAACACCAAGAGGAGAACCGGAGGACGAAGATAGAGGAAGATCGAAGAGGGAAGAGATTTTTGTGTATATCTGAAGCTTGAAGGACTGCGGTATTTATAGCATGGTGAAGAACAGGCTCGTAGAAAATTTCAGCGGAGTTGGAGGGGTAACGTTCGTAGGTTACGTGGAGAAAGATTTGTAACCGCCCCATGTGCAGATAATGCACATTAAATTTTGTAACCGCTCTACGCGCGAAATTTTCTCGTGGGCAAGCTGAACCTGAACCCGACCCGATTGTGCTAAGACCAAAAAAATATCTCTGTAGGCAAAACTTAGCTTGTTCTAAGCTCCTGAGATTTGGTGTGACATTCGTGTCCGCAGGTCACGCGCCTTCACACAAGTTCAAGCTAATCGGGTTGATTTAGATCTTTGGATTTGCACCCCCCTGCGCGGGCGCGCGAGGCACAATGTCCCCAATAAGAACTTAACTCCTATTGTTAGGCTTTCACTTATAAACCCATCCTCATTCTTTGCTCTACCCAATGTGGGACTAAACTTCCCACTTATTTTGGACCCTTTAGGAACTATTTTTTCCCATTCACCAAATTCTATTTTTCCAACATCTATTGTAGCAATAATTCCCTATTTGAGTTCTCTAATACTCCAAGAGTACTTTTATGGGTAAATTACACTAAACCCCTATGAACATTTAGCAGTCTGTAGCAATATTTTTTTGGCCTAATTGCACTTAACTACCCTATAGTTTCTCCTATGTTGCACTTATATACCCTCACTCATTTTTGACAGCATTTATATACCTTAAAATTGTTTAAGACTTCCATTTATATACTCTCACTTAGTCTTGCCAACATGTTTACATCCCAATGTTTTCAATACTTGCACTTAATTACCCTAAAATTTTTAAAACCAACACTTGAAAACCCTAAAGGTTTTTAAAACTTGCACTAAACAGCTTCAAGTTTGCATAACTGACGTTGTTTAAGTACATGTTTTTATAAACATTAGGATATTTAAGTGCAAATTTTAAAAATTTGAGGATATATAAATGCTGTCAAATAAGTTGGGGGTACCTAAGTGCAAGGTTTAAAAACTTTAGGGTAGATAAGTGATGCCCAAAACATGTGAGGGTATATTAGTGCAAAAAAGGGGAAACTTTTGGGTATCTAAGTGAAATTAAGCCATATCTTTTGGATAAATTACATTAAACCCTTAATAACCTTCAAAAATCCTTTTTATGATGTTTTTTTAATAATTTATGGGGGTTCTCTGCAAAACCCAGAATCCTATTGGGGATATTCTGCAAAATGAAAAAGTTGTTGGGGTTTAGTGCACATTTGAAAGTTATTGGGGGTTTATTGCAAAATGGTTAAATGCTCTTGGGGTTTATTGTAAGTTACCCTAGTTTTATTACAGTGTTGAAAGGGCTAAATGACCAGATTGGTATTAAAAGTAGTATTCAATGATCAAATTGGAATTAAAATTATCTCCAGGAACAACAAGGCATTTAAACTTATACGATGAGACAAATAGCCCAAAAATAAATTTTCCGGCCAACTTTTCAGGCTATCACTCAAATAATCTGTTACATGATTCTTATGTGGCATATTTATGATAACATGATAGCTATAGTTGGCCTAATTCAAACCATTACAGGGGTATATTTTTAAATTACTATAAAACCAAAGAGGGGATTTTTTGTATTTGAGAGCTTTTTCTCCTTCTATCAAATTAGGGTTCTTCATTGCTTGAGAACATGGTTTCTTTGAGCTCATGCAATGAAGAACCACTAATTTGAAGGAAGAAGGAGGAGTTCCAAATTTTAAAAAAATCCATCTTTTTTTAATCATAATTTGAAAATCACTCCTTCTAATGGGTTGAATGAGACTAACTACAGTTACCACATCATCATAAACATTCCTCCTAAATACATGTGGCAAATTACTTGAGTGGTCGCTAGAAAAATGGTCGGAAAATTCATTTTTGGACCTATTTGTCTTATCGTGTAAGTTTAAATACCTTGTTGTTGCCAGAGATAATTTTAATACATTATTGATCATGGGGTACTTCTTTTAATGCCAATCTGGTAATTTAGACATTTTGAAAGTTGAAAAGCTTTTTAAGTTAATGGGATTTTGCTAAAAAAAACCCTCCCTAGTTCAAGAGGGGTTTTATGTAATTTACCCCGATAATAAGAAGTCAAATAGAGATCAGAGCAAGAACAGCGGAAGGAGGGGAGAGCTGCGTAGCCAACGGAGACTGTGAGCACGATGATAACAGTTGAGGAATGGAGGGGATCGTCGTCTACGAAGCTCTCAAAGACTGCTACTCTCTCCGCCACCTCCTCCTCTCTTCATCTCCACAGGTCTCTCCTTCTTCTGCATTCAACTTTCTCTCTCACATCGACCCCCCAAATCGATGAAAAACAATTTTTATTTGTTTTCAGATCCGGAAGCAGATTCAGCGAGATCTGGAGAAAGATCCTCGAAGCCTTCGTCCCCGAGGTCTCTCTATCTCAAAAAGAATTAATACGGAAAAAAAAAATCTTTTTTTAAATATTTTATCTTATGGTAACAGGGTTTTCCAGGCAGCGTCACGCCAGACTACGTTCCTTTTCAAATTTGGGATTCTTTGCAGGTAAAATTATAAATTTTTTTATTATTTCTTTTATTTTTTCCCCCTCTTGGTAGTGTTATAATCAGCAGTATTTATTTGCATTTGGATAATTTTTAGGGTCTGTCTACTTACATAAGGTCCATGCTTTCTACCCAAGTGAGTTTACTTTTTCCCCAATTTTTTTTTCTTTTTAATTTGATTAAAAGTTCATGTTTTTAATTTGAACTGGAATTTGTTGTGATTGTTTAATTGGGATTAGGCGCTGTTGAGCGCTATCGGAGTTGGAGAAAAATCTGCTACAGTCATCGGTGCAACTTTCCAGGTAATTCAAAAGCTCTGCTCTTTTCGCTTCATTTATATTACAATGTATTGTAGGATTGGTCAAAATTGATAATTGCAATTATTGAGTTTACAGTGCATCTTTTGTGTGCATCTTTTGAACAAAGTGTATTAGCATAGAAGTGTGGCCAAGATTTGAAGGATGCTTAGAGTGTTGAATATAAGAATCATGATCCAGTTTTCTTCACGAGAATCACTACCTTACATGCAGTAGCCGATGAACTGGATAAGAAGAGTGTATTATTTGTCTTCTTTACACATGAACGATAATTACGATGCTAGTAACATGACAATACTTTAGAATCTGGCTATTGTAGGGAGGAGAAAGAGAGAGGGATAGGGTATTTTTAACATTCAGCCCGCCCAAACCCCCACCCCCACCAATTGAAAATAAAAACTGAAGCAGATAAAAGAATTAACAAGCATCTAGAAAATTTGCAGTTTATGAAATTTCTAATGGTGGTACGAGACATTACCCGTAAAAGGTTCCTAAAGTCTTCTAAAAGGAGTAGGTTCCTTGTGGCAATAAATGATGAAATTTACAATTGTAAAAAGAATAGTAACTTCTTAGAAAAAGAAGAGGTAGACCCAAAATTAGTATCAGAAAAAGAATGCGAGTTACAAGAAGCCATATCAGAAATAAAACATGAAGAAACAGACATATTTAATAATGATTTGTTAAACATAGACCTAACTTTTGATGAAGCAGAACTTGAAAGAATCTTGTCAGAATGAACCTAGATTACTTAGACTTAGAGCTACACTATAAAAATAAGAACATAGTAATAAAAGAAGAATTTAGGCATAATTGTTATTTCATGAAACATTATGACCATAGAATGCATGGAGGAGAACCCCAGTTGAACAGTATAATAGATATGATAATTACCTTAGGAGAATCATTAGATATCCTACATAAGAAAAACTCCCAGACAACACAAACTATAGAAAAGAAATACAATGTGATAAGAGATATTAAAGAAAATCAGCAATATGTGAAAAGCCAATTAGAAGCATTACATGTCAGATTAAATGAGTCTATAGGAATAAAGAAATTACAAAATAATGAGAAATTAATAAAAATTTGTGAAAACATGGTTAGCATACTAAGGGAAGAAAGGAAATGTTGATAGAATTAAAAAGAATAGCATTAACATGAGTAGTAACTTAAATGACAAACTATTTAGATGCTAAACAAAAAGCTGGATTATACCAAGAACCGACGGGATTAACATCCTTCATAGCTTCTAATCAAGCAGATCAGACAATAATAAGACAAAATAACCTTATAATAGAATTGTTAATAGCACTACATTCTAAAATAGAAAAGTTGGCCAAGAAATATGAAGAAAAAGCAGATATAGACAAATTAACAGAACAAATGGGTGCTTTAAAAACTATAGACCCTAAACCAAGTTCAAAAATACATAACCCTTTTTTCATGCCCGAATATAAGTTTGGATATAGAGCACGTAAATGACTACTATACCATTCACAGGGACAAGTAGGACCATTACAGGTGAGGAATCAGTAGTAAATAATAACACTTTCCTCAACACTCTATTAAGAAGAAATTCGACCTCTGACCAAATTACACTTGAAGAAATAATAAATGTCAACCAAGACTTAGAATTATACACGAACCACCAAATAAACCTACTAAATCCGAGGATATTATACAGGACAGGGAGATTTACATTCAATACTCAATTACTAAGAATAAACCGAGAAGAAGAAGTCCTCGTCACGGACCAAACTAGGCATCTCACTTTAGTAAGCCCTGAAACAATAAGGAAAATAATTAAAACTAAGAAAAGATTAGTACATTTAGGATTAATAGTAATTGGAGTAAAAGGGTTATCCAGAAAGAAGTTAGGATCAAAATTATTAGTAGTGATAATGGACAAGAGATGGACGGATATGAAAAAAGCCATGATATCTGCCATCGAAATGGATATGAGTAATAATAAAGGGATATTCTATTGCAATCCCGATTTTATGGTAAGCATAGAGGACTTGCAGCACATAGAGATAGGAATCCAATCCAAAGGATACGAGGAGTTCAATGGACGCAGCAATGTGCTACTAAATATAGGATTTTTAGGAAAATTAACGGATAATAGTACCACGAAATACAAGTAAAATACAGACAGAATAATTGATGCCATGAGCAGTGTAGGGATTGAAATGATAAAACCCATGGAAATCGACCCCCATATCTTAAGTGGATTAGAATGGAACTTAAGTAATATGATAAGCAACAATGGCAGCCTTGTGCCCGAAGAAGGAACCATGTACAAGAATGACGATAATCATTACAACATAAGATTTGGGAGATACAGAAATAAAAATCTTAATATCACAGAAGATGAAGGGGAGATGAGCCAACAAACTAGTAAAATAACAGATAATGAATAAATCAACCATATTATATCCTAAAGACATAGGAAGGAAACTGACTATCGAAGAAATTAATGAATTGGAATTACAATTAATAGACCAAGGAAAAATGGGAGATGATGAGATAATAAAGCAGGATGACCAGGGAAATTGGATAATAGGCAAACCCATAAGACAACTTGAAAATATGTATATAAATAAACCAGATCAAAGTACCGGTGAATCCTCCGGAGAGAGTAATTCAATATATAGTAAAGATATAGTAAAATCGTCATCAGTAGGACAACCCATAAGGGAATCCTATAGTGATTATCGAGGTGAAATAGAAGATTTCAAGCCAAGAGGAAAGCGATTACCTTTAGAACAAATAGATAAAAAAACTATTACTAGATGATGGGAAAATATTAAATTTAACAGCCCATGATCCCCAAAAGTGGCCTACAATCATAGATATGTGGAGCCAGAAGGTATGTAGGGAATGGGAGAGTCTGAATGTCCAAGCACAAGCACCACAGATGTATAGCTACCTAGAAAAATTTCTAGGAGAAACAGTAAGAGCAATGTGGGAGGCCTATAAGGGTAAGTTCCCTGAGGAATTTAATATGGACTTAGCTCTGGGGACAAACCCATATAATTTTGTGAATAAAATACAATTAATAGT